>JAMRYA010000173.1:0-318355 GCA_024447215.1 Panagrolaimus sp. LJ2400
TTTCAAAATTTAAATCCAATGATGGCACCACAAAATCTTCCACCTGCACCGGGTGGTGCAGGTTTTCAAAATTTAAATCCAATGATGGCACCACAAAATCTTCCACCTGCACCGGGTGGTGCAGGTTTTCAAAATTTAAATCCAATGATGGCACCACAAAATCTTCCACCTGCACCGGGTGGTGCAGGTTTTCAAAATTTAAATCCAATGATGGCACCACAAAATCTTCCACCTGCACCGGGTGGTGCAGGTTTTCAAAATTTAAATCCAATGATGGCACCACAAAATCTTCCACCTGCACCGGGTGGTGCAGGTTTTCAAAATTTAAATCCAATGATGGCACCACAAAATCTTCCACCTGCACCGGGTGGTGCAGGTTTTCAAAATTTAAATCCAATGATGGCACCACAAAATCTTCCACCTGCACCGGGTGGTGCAGGTTTTCAAAATTTAAATCCAATGATGGCACCACAAAATCTTCCACCTGCACCGGGTGGTGCAGGTTTTCAAAATTTAAATCCAATGATGGCACCACAAAATCTTCCACCTGCACCGGGTGGTGCAGGTTTTCAAAATTTAAATCCAATGATGGCACCACAAAATCTTCCACCTGCACCGGGTGGTGCAGGTTTTCAAAATTTAAATCCAATGATGGCACCACAAAATCTTCCACCTGCCCCGGGTGGTGCAGGTTTTCAAAATTTAAATCCAATGATGGCACCACAAAATCTTCCACCTGCACCGGGTGGTGCAGGTTTTCAAAATTTAAATCCAATGATGGCACCACAAAATCTTCCACCTGCACCGGGTGGTGCAGGTTTTCAAAATTTAAATCCAATGATGGCACCACAAAATCTTCCACCTGCACCGGGTGGTGCAGGTTTTCAAAATTTAAATCCAATGATGGCACCACAAAATCTTCCACCTGCACCGGGTGGTGCAGGTTTTCAAAATTTAAATCCAATGATGGCACCACAAAATCTTCCACCTGCACCGGGTGGTGCAGGTTTTCAAAATTTAAATCCAATGATGGCACCACAAAATCTTCCACCTGCACCGGGTGGTGCAGGTCTTCAAAATGAAGCCCAGCATTATATCGCTAATTTACGACAACGTTATAATAATGGTATGATTTTTGCTGAGGGTTGAAAAGATGTGTGGGGGAAGTACAACTAAAAAATGCAATACACAATGAAAATAGTTAATACCCGCCCACAATATTAAAAGAATCTTATATGCAAAAATGCAGCAATTATCAAATAGGTTCGAAAAGTTATCGGTTTTGTTATATACTAGTGTCACATTCCTTTTTATTTTTCTTAACGATGTGCAACAACAAAAAAGAGCTTGTTTTTTCATTACAAAAACAGCTGTAACTTTTTTGTGATTTGATGTGGATCCTTCAAACTTTTTTATAACATGCTTAATGGTTATATAAACAACATATAAAAGATTTGGAGTGAGGCCCGCTGGCGCCCGCTTTTTTTTTTAAAAAAAAAATGAGCGTCTTTTTTCTTCCTTATTGCATCTCGTAATCATTTAAAAATATTTTTTAAGAAAAAAGAATATCAGTATGACTGCTTCTTCTTGTCTCACCTCCTTTTTATACTGAAGAAATTTTTATGATGTTACCTCATTGTGATATTCGAATACAAACAAATGATTGTCGAAGTAATTACTGTATTAGATGATAGTAAATAATCGCCCAATAAGGTATTTGGCAATGTCCGTTTTCACCTGGATATGTTGTTTTTTGCTAGCATGTTTGGCATCTATGGACAGTGCATGAAAAATGTAGCAAAAACAAATTTTAACTGATCTCCGTAGGTGGCCATCTAAAGGAGTTGCGCGTATGGCGCAATGGTTTATGCATACGGATAACGTACGATAGGTTATGTGTTCGATGCCTAGCCGGGGCAATGCTTATGAATGCTTTTAAATTCATTAGGATGATGTATTGTGAGTACAATAATATGACAAATGGCATGTAAAAAGTTGGGCATGCAGTTTTGGATGAGTAAATGCATGTAGTATGGCATGATGAAATAAAAATATGGATAATGCATGCTATAATGTTTTTTCATGAAAATGAGGTTAGAGGATGTTATTTAGGGATGAAAAATGTGAAAACTCTTGAAGCAAAAATTAGTAAATGCCATTGATGAACTCAGAAGTTGTAGCTATAAGAAAGCTGAAACTGAAGATGCGGTAAAACACAATTTTGAATACAAATTTTCCAAGTATTTTCTTCTCGGTTGATACAGTATTAGAAATAGGTTTGCGAGTAAGATTAAGTTTTTTATCACCCTTATCGCTGTCATCACCATCTATTTATTAAAGTTTATCTTGTTAAGATTTCTTTCGTTTTCAAAAATTTTGAAATCTACAATGGCTAAAATAAATAAGTGACAAACAAAAAACACTCAATATTCATAACGTCAGCTTTATCAGATAGTAGTTTTCGGATATTTTAATTTCTTTTGTTAAAATTTGATTTTAAAGTTAATAACGCTTAGCGCATTTAAAGAATTTAAGCCAAATTAAACACAAGGACTAGTTTATCGAAACTGCGAAAGTCGATGACATCGTTTAGTTTATATAAATAACATTATTAAAATGAAATATAAATGCCCACACATCTTTTTCTCAATCTTTTCTTCAGCAAAAATCTTATTTTTAGGACGTGGTTGGAGACTCAATATGTTTCGCCGATTAACTTTAGGCCCATATTGGCAAAATTTTCGACATTTAGATGATGCTGCATTTCTTCATGCTATGGAAGAATATGCACAAATGTTAATTGATAATGGACTCGATATCCATCATCCTAATTAAAATATTTACTTAATTAATATATGTGTTCTTATTATTTAAAAGTAGATTTAATAATAAATTTTAACGTTTAATTTTCAATGTAGTAAAATATGCAAAGATTATGTCATATTATTAGTAATTTTTTTTGACACTTAATCTTTTTGCTATAACATGTTTTTTTGTTCAATGATGATGTCTTTGATTACAGTAACACTTTAAACTTTCAAGAAGTATGCTTCAAAAACAAAATTTGGAATTATTATGTATAAGTCTTTTTGTAAAACAGTTATATATAAAAACTCCGAACATTCTTGGATCAAATAACGACTACCCCAAACGTTTCTTTTTTAAACAAAAAAATGTCTAGCTGGAACATAAACAAAGAGGCCGTCATCGATGAATGATAAATGTTTGTTTTTACAGGAATAGCTGACAATTTATAACTATGCATTCGCTTGTATTTGTTAGGTGTCAAGTAAATTATTTTTTGCGTTGGTTGAAAAACAGATACTTTAACAAAAGGTTTAACTGATATCTGCATATTATGCTCATCTACTTCTTTAACCGTGTCAAGCAACCGTGTCTTATCACCTAATATCCAAGATAATAAAAGCAAATATCAGCTTTATAAAGAACCATAAAGATATGAAAAGTTAAATAATTGCAACAAATTTTTTATTGATTCAAAAAAAATCTAAAGCAACAACAAAAGTATATATTTGAACTTAAAAACTCTTATAGCGAAACCCTGTCCATCCTTGGTGGCCACTCATTGATGCTGCAGATATTCCCGCCGTTTACAAATGTTTGTTGTGAAATGATAGAAAAAAATAAAAGAAGATCCGCGTTGTATTTTACTTTAAAGATTCGTGTTATTTTTTGTTTCAAATAAAAATTTGATTTAAACTTTGGCATTTTCAGAATCAACAAATTTTTTTTGTTGCTTTGGCGTTTTGGTCCGATAACTGTTATTGAAAAAGAGGAGGCACTTTGCCAACTTTATTATTATGTCTACTAACGATGTTGATAATAAAAGTAGCGATGAAGTACAGCAACAACAACAACGAGATGTAACTGCTGCTGCAACACCTCCACCTCATCAACCAGAAGAAGAAGATGTCGCTGCTGCAGCTCACGATGAAGATGCTGCTGCTGCTATACACCACCACAATCAACAAGAACAACACCAACAGCAGCATGAAATCTCTACAGATGATATTGATGAAATACCTATTGATATTGATGCAACAGGAGTAGCATCAGATGAAGATGAAATTGATGTTGATGGTGTACAATATCCTAAAGAAGAAGAAATAAGTCGTGAACCAATAATTTTTGAAGAGAATATTACAATTACACTTGGACAACCACATAATCTTGTTGCAGATGGATTTGTTAATTTTTGTATGGGTAATATTCATTCTGGTAAGGATATTTTTTGTAACATACATAATCGCTAGTATAATACGATTACTTTAATTTCCATCAATACTATTAGATCATAATTTTACTTCTTTGTATTAATACAATTCTCTTTTACAGGTAATGATACATTCTTACAAACACATCGATTGGGTGGTGATGATCTAAAGAATGCCTGTCATAAATATCGTGGTGTACAACCTGGTTATGCAAGAATAACAGATGCATATGAGATTAAAAATTTTAAGCGTATGTTTTTTTTTATTGTATAACAAGCTGGAGCTTATTTAGATTCTTCTGGAGCGCCACTAGGGGTTTTGTTATAGTTGTTACATTAACTGATGGCATATCGACAGAGCTTTTAAGTGATCGACTTAAGGCACCAATTTTTAAAGCTCAATGGTGCTGATCGGAGCTTTAATTTTTAAGACTATTCCCCGCTATGTGGAGAAAGATTTGTCCAAAAAATTGAATGATTAATATGCCCACCACCATTAAATTTAAGAGCAGGTTGAAGGGAAATTGCTTGTCGAATTTGAAATAGCTCTAACAAGAGACTTTTCTCCTGCTTGATTAAGAGCCTTAACATACTGTAATAAAAAATAATATATTTGTTGGGTAGTCAGATGGAATAAAATCATAGTAAATGACGAGTTAGCTCTTATAGATATCTCTTTGTCGGTTTACCATGAAATAATATTAGGAAAATTTATTAAATTTGAAATCCGCGAAGCTCTTAGAAGGGTCGAACCTGCTTTTGTACGTCGATAAAACAACATTTATTAATATCATCCTTTTTTAGACATTATTCATGGCATTCTTCCAATGGTTGAAACAAAATTTGTTGGTGTTGCTCCACATCTTACTTATCTCTGCATTTTATCTGCGCTAGATTGTGCAATGGAAAATAATGTTAAATCAATTATTGTTCCACCACTTTTTGCTATTGAACCAAATATTGCATGCTATTTAACATTGCTAGCAATTAAAAAATGGAAAAAAGATAATCCTACAGGGGTAATACTTTTACTTTTGACAATAATTAAATATGATTTATATGTACTTTTTTTAGATTGATAATATTACAATTGTATGTGAACTTGAAAGTGATTTTATTGCATTTCATCATCAAATTCCTGCAATTGATACAATAGATGATTTTACACCTGATGCATTGGATGACTTTTTTCCATCTCTACAATATACAACACAAGATTATCCTGCACATCAAGGATATGTTGAAGCAGAATATAGCTATGGAGGGTAAGATTGTAGGGAATATTGTAAACATTAATCAAACAAGGGTGGAGTTTGAGGTTATATTTTGCTGGAATACTTTCTTCTAGCTGATAAATAAATGGATAAAGTATGACCTTTGAATTCCGCTCTGTCTTTGAAATATCTACGATAAAATAGCAATTTGATATCTTAACATTTATCTATTTTAGTCAATATTATCCTACTGATGAACAATATGAATATAGTGAAAATGAAGCAACTCGAAAAGTTGATATGTCAATGTCAATCTCACAATCATTACCACGTGAACATTTGCAAGAAAATCGTTCAATGCTTCGTGATATTCAACTACGTGCTGAAGAACCAGATACAAAAGAAATTCATGATTTATATCAAAAAATGTTTTATCTTACAGATGGTGGAATACGATTACAACTTTCACGAAATCTTTCACCTACTATGTTACCTATTGAAGAACCAGATGGTCGAATTCGTCAATATCGCTTAACAACACAATCACGAAATGGTGATGCGTACTACTTTCGATGTTCACATTGTGAATTTTTAAGTAAAAAAACTGAAACACAATATCGTCCAAAGATGACTGTTCGAGATGGATCTATAGTTGGAAGCTATTATCCCATGCATCATCCAGAATGTCATCCTGTCACAAAGAGACAAATAATTATGCAACAAATTGATCGACAAGCAAGATGTAAAATAATGGATCAAAATATGATGATGCGACAAATGTATGAACGTGTAAGTATATTTTGAAACTGATGGAAAAATCTCTTATAAGCTCGCATAGCCAATGAAAGCTCGAACGAGATATTCGACGAAATTATTGTTAATAGCTAACAATCAAAAGGATTTTACAAACATTTTTTGTTCTGGATAGTTTTAAGTTATAAATGCATAATATTTCCTTCAAATTATAGTATATTGTTAGCTTTCTTTTACAATTTTTCTGCTAGTAGTTGTATAATGTTGGCACATGTACTCGTTATTATAGAAATATTATTACTTTAACATATTTTTTTAGGAAAATGGAATATCTGAAGGTGAAATTAATGAAGCTGATTTAAAGCTACCACTAGAAGCAGCCGAAACTGCTGCAGCCGTTGCAGGAGCAAGTAAAGTGAAATTTCCAACATGGGAACAAGTTCGAAAGCAATATTATCGTCTTCGTGCTAAAGGTTAGTTATTGTTATGTCTTCAGTTTAGCTATTTTTGAGTTGAGACTTTAGTGAACGCTTATGTAATTTCTCTTCTCAGTTTTTGTCCTCTGTAAATAACCAAATCATTATCATCAATTTATTTAAATCTCTCTTTTTTTATAGGTGAAAAACTTGCTGCTGCTGGACATCGTCGTGAAACACATATGCCATTTGTTGATGCTGTACCAATTATGGTACAACCCGATGAAAAAACAATTACAACAGATGTTATTCAACGAGCTGAAAGACAATTTGATGCAGAAGCATTTGGAATGAATGAAGAAGAAAGTGATAATGTGAAGCATGAAATGATGTATCATCATCCACAACAAGGCTATACAACATATGCATCAACTTCACAAATAACATATGATGAAGATGGAAATGAAATAATTGAAGAAGGCGCAGCAGAATATTATGAAGATCCATATTCACAACAACGACATGGTGGTGTAATTGTTAAAGAAGAAATTGCACAAGAGCGTCATCAAGCTAAACGACAAATGCTTGGTATGCCACGTTATAGCTCAATGGTTATGTCAAATGCTGATACAAGATATAATCGTGGAATGACTGAAATGGAACAGTAAGTTTCTAAACAAAGTGGTTGAAATAAATTGCCCAGTTTATTTTTTACGCTTAAAATTTAACTGGATAATTGATTTCGACTTCCTTGTTTTTCAACTGTGTTAATAGAGATTAATATGGCTTTTTATAGAATGGCACCAGAGCTTGTACTTGAAGAATATCCAATTGAAATTGAAACTACTCCACCTACACAACCATCAAAGAAACGAGTTAGTATTATTCGAAAAACACCAAAGCCAAAAGTTGCAATTGTACCTCGTCGAAAACGTAATGCTCCAACTGAAGATATTGCTGTTGTTGATGAAGAAGGAGAAGTAGAACAACAATCAAATCCTGTAGAACCTCCACCAAAGAAACAACACACTAATCGACGGTCTTCTACTGCAAGCAGCAGCACTTTTGCATCTCCACCAACTCTTGCAAAAATTGAGCCATCTTCATCATTGTCAAATGAGAATGTTCGTCGATCTGGTCGTACAAGTTTGGGCCGAATTCCAAATCGTTTTAAGGAAGCATAGAACCAGAAAAAAATGCTGATATTTGTTTATGCTTCTCTTTTTTCAGTCTTCTTTTTTTATTCCAACTATTTTTTTTCTATTGTTTTTTTTATTATCCTTTTTTAAATAAATTTTGGTTTTTTTGATACTCTATTATTATCGTTTAATTTGTTGAATGTAATTTTGACATTCTATGATATCTTTTATTGCTTTAATTGTATTTGGGTTTATGCTATTATTATTGTGTGGGATAGTGTAACATTGCTTTGTAAAAGTTCTTTTGTCAAATTTTTAAATTGATTTAATCCTTTCTTGGGGATGTTTTTCTTGAATTGTTTAGTTTTTAATAGTTTTTGTTTTTGGTTAAAAAAAACATTTAAGAAATATTAACAGACTTTTACAAAAAGATGGAGTTTTGAAAAATACAAAATTGTTACTGAAATGGTTAAATTTTTTAGGAATAAGTAATGTCTGACGATTTACTTCTTGAACCCACGGAAGGCGAAGAGCAAATAAATCTTGATGATCTTGATGAGAAGCATGTTCTTGATGATGTCGAAGAAGAAGAAGACGATGATCTAAATAAAACTGAAATAAAAGAGGAAACAAATGAGTAAGTACTTTGATATATATTTTATATTGTAAATTCTGTAATATCTCTTTTGACATCCTACGGTGTTCTGCATTAAGTTTTCTCTTTAATTTTTTGTTGAATTAGTGTTTCTCAATATTTTTTGATAATAGCTTTATCTTATTTTTTGATCATTAATTTCTATTATTTATATTCGATCTTATTGTAGAATACCGTAATCTCCTTCGATATTTTACTCTAGTTTTTTTCTAAGATTTTATCATTATTGTTTTTCTCTTTTTTTACCATAGCTATATTATTTGTATTTGATTTTACTGTAGAATACCCTAACCTTTTTCTGAAAGTTTTTAATGTTAAGCTTTTATTTTTCGTGTTTAGTGTATTTAGAATGTTAGAATTTACTGATCAATTTGAATTTTAAAGATAAGGATAGTTTGAGATTTTCTTTTCTAAATTGATGTTTCATTAAAAGTTTTTTTGTTTTCAAACCTTTTATTGTTCCAATTCAAACATCATATTTGAGTTTGTATGTACTTGTTTGTTGGACATATTTCTTTATTATCTTTTTTTAACTCTCTTCTTTAATCATTTGTCGTATAGTTGTAAAGTTTATGAATAATTTTAATTTGAGATAAATCTAAAAAAGTACATAAATCGTGTCATACAAATATGGAGTACATTTATGAACAGTAAGAGATTATACATAACTAACACAACTTCTAAAAAGGTACAATGCATTAATTTCCCTTCATTTTTTAGTACATTTGAAGATGATTTATTTGATGCTGCAATAGAACCATCAATAAATGATGAAAAGCCTGTAATATCTTCTTCTGCCACAAATGATAACAATGGTACAGCAACTTCAACAACAGAACAAAAACAAGTATCATCTTCATATATTACTGCACCATCTGCAACTAGCTCTTCTTCAACAACATTAAATGGAAGTAAAGATAAAGGTGGAAAGAAATTTTGTTGTTATGTTGGTAATATGACTTGGTGGACAACTGATAGTGATTTACAGGTAATGTTTGGATATATGTACACTGTGCTCCAACTTGGATTTAAAATTTCATGTACAAAAATATTTTCACAAAATAACCCCCATTTATAAATGTATCAAAGAGTAACAAAACTTCCACAAATTTAAGATTACTCTACATGCAGTTGGACGCTGTATACCTTAGTTACGGTTATTAATGTATGTTTATTTTTCAGAGTATGATTCAAGCTTGTGATATTGATGATATAATTGATATTCGATTTTATGAAAATCGTCAAAATGGACAATCTAAAGGCTTTGCGCTTGTTGTGCTTGGTTCAGATGCATCTGTAAAAATGCTTATGGAAAAACTTCCCGCAAAACCAATCAATGGTCAAAGTGTTCAAGTACTTGGATATTCAAAAGCAAATTTGGATAAGCTAGATGGAATGTCACGAAAGAATGATACTCGTGCAAAACAAACTACTTCACAATCAGATGTTGGGGCAATTCGAATTGATGGTACAGGTGCTGCAATTCCACCACCTGCAATAGGAGGACAACAACCAACCGTTGGAGGTACAAGTAGTAATAGTAATATTGTAAATGCAGCAACCGCATCATGTGGGATACCAGGTCTTGTTGGAATGATTCGAGCAGCAAATCAATCCCAACAACAGCAACAACCTTTAACACAATTTTCTCAACCACCACCAACAATTCGTTCAACAAATATTATCCAACAGCAACCCCAGCAATCACAAATCCAACAACAGCAATTACCCAATTTTATGCGTCCACCACCAACAGTACAAATTCCAACAACAAATTTAATGAATCGTCCGCCCCCAGGTTTTAGTCAACAACAACAACCTCCAACGGTTGGAGGTTCTACAATAATGAATGTTCCACCTCCAATGTTATCAAATCAAACAAGCAATATGGGAATGATGGGAGCAGCAATGCAACAACAAATGATTCCAAATGGTTTTGTAATGAATCAACCACCACCACATTATCAAATGCGTAAGTTTTTTTGCATTTTTGTGATAGAAAGATATTTTTTACTGTAGCATTAAGAAATTTATATATTGTAGATTTATTTTTACTGTATTTTTTAGATCATTTTAATGCTCCTCCACCATCAATGGATATGGAACAACCATTATCTGCACATGAATTTGAAGAAATTATGTCTCGAAATCATGTTGTTTCATCATCTGCCATTAGTCGAGCTGTTAGTGATGCCGCAACTGGTGATTATCGTTCTGCAATTGAAACATTACTCACTGCAATTTCATTAATCAAACAATCAAGAGTTGCAAAACATGATCGTTGCAAAGCATTAATTGCATCGCTTGAGGTATGTTTGATTTTGTTAATAGAGAAACGGGAATTTGGAATTTGAAAAATTTCGAATATAATATATATTTTTGATTGAAATTTTAACTAATTATTCCTCCATTTTCAGGATACTGTGCGTGGAATAGAAGCAAAACATTATTCACGTAAACATCGTCGTAGCCGTTCTCGTTCACCTGATCGTAGTAGCAGCCGAAAGCATCGCCGTCGTTCAAGATCTCGCTCTCGTGAACGTTATGATTATTCACCTCGTCGAAGTCGCTATTGATCAACACTCATTACAATCAACAATATATTTATGTGTGTTACAGTATTTATGCTATCTCTCTCCCTCTTTTTTATGTTTGATTTGATTTCTTTGGATTACTTCTTTTTTGATTATGCATCTATTTTAAACTTACAGTAATCCAAAGATCTTTAAATCTCTTTTTTATATTATTATTGTTCTTGTATTTTTATTTTTTCTTTCTTTTTTCTTTGTATAACTTTCTAAAATTGAATGAATTATTTTATTAATTTTATTGTTGTATTTTTATTTTTTAAAAAGTTTTTGTATTTTTTTTTATATTTTTATTTATTATTTTACTGTTTATATTTTTGAAAGAAGAGAAAATATGTAATAAAACATTTTTTTACCAAATTTATTTGGTATTAATTGATATTTTTGGTATTAATTGATAGCAACTGTCTTCTACAGTAATTTCGAGAAGGTGCTTAAAGTTATGGTACAAAAGATTTATAATAATTTTGTTTCTTGTCGGCGGACATAATCTTAGCTATGACAAAGAGGAAAAAGTTGTAAGCAGTAAATGAAGTAGAATTTTCAATTATCATTCTTTCGTGACTTTCCCACTAATTTATCCAAATTTTCTTTCGAATATCTAAGTTTTTTTCCACCTTTATCTTTGTTTCCTCTTGTATTTCAGTTTTATTTAGATCATCGTTTTCTTCTTCTTTGACATCATCAAGAACATGCTTCTCATCAAGATCATTGTAATATTTCGAGGTTCGTTGCTGTGTCGACGGGAGATGCAAAGATAAGAATTTATTAAACAAGCAAGCAATAGAAATAAACCACCAGTAAAGAAGAAAGAAAAAGAATAAAAACTGAACGTTTTTCAAGAGAAAGAAAAGGATTAAATATGAGCTTTTTCCGGAAGCAGTTTGCAGTTCGAAAAGGAGGGGCTTTTGTAAGATAACTAAAAGGTGGAGCTAGCTTTGATAGCTTGTTGGTGATTTGGAATGATATCCAAGATCAAAGATGTTGATGATTCATCAACCATGCATAACAATCATCAAGATTTATTTGTTCTTCGCCTTCTGTGGGTTCAAGAAGACATTTTTTTCTTTAAAGAGGTTGTAAATAAATAATGAATATGAAGTCAAAAGTCGTAAATTAAGCTCGAATGAACGTGTTTTTTGTGCGTCAATATAAACCGCTGGAGGAAGTAATAGTGCATATTAATTTATCGATTTACAATTGTACTATTCTTAGTCTTTTGATAACCTATAAAGATATATCTGCTGAATCTAAAGAAAATAGTAATAGTCATGTATTTGCTTCTTTAGCACGAATTGTCTTTTTCCCCGATTGTTTTTCTCAATCATCACGTAATATTTTTTTCATTTCTTTGAAAGAAACCTATCGAAGCTTCAGGAGTGGAAGCAACTATAAGCAGCTGTTTTTTATTTATCATAATGTTGTTTTCGATTTTCTTTGACAGTGAACCATTATATACGATAGAAGAACTTCAACGAATGAATATTTTGGATGATAAAACTTCTAAATGGCTAACAGAAAATCCAATATCCGAAGAAGGTTCTTTATTAATTCTTGATTTTATTACTCAAGAATGTTTAAATCGTAAAGATGAAATTAACCATGCTCTTGTAAGCGTAATTTTTATTTTTTTAATGTCGGTGAATAAATTCCATAAATTTAGGATAGTTACGGTGGTGTACAAATTTCATCGAATATCTTTCAGTTTGATTCCATGAATGACATTTATGCTGCACGTCGACAAATGCGTGCTCCTTATCGATGGTGCTTTTATTCTTATGACAAACAAATTGCACAAACATTAAATAATCGCCGAACTCCAACAATAATCACAACTGTGATATCGTGTTTCGAAGAAGACAATCAAAAATACATGAAATGCGATTATCAATTCTTTGAAATATAGTAAAATTCTGTCGTGTGCCGGATTTGCAACCTAACCGCAATTACTTACGGGTCGCTATGATCTCTAAAATTTATTAAAAATTTCTATTTGTTTAAATATTTTTTAAAATAAAATGTGTTGTGACATTACATACATTGGAACAAAACAAGGTGTAACTTTATGATATGTACATGTAAATTGTACTCATCATCTTTACTTTTGCAATTATCTTGTAATTTTGAAAAAGACTTGCATTCGGTGTAACATAACAAAAACAAATCGAAACGAACTGTGTCTTTAAATGAGGGTCATAAATGAGGATTTTGAAAAAATTATAAGAATATAACTTGTAGGACTTATAGAAAAAAAAGTTTTTTTCTGTTCGTCCGTTAAAACATTCAAGAAAGTTATAGTGTATGCCAATTTATTGTTTCTATGTCAATTGTGCCATAAATATTGTGCTGTGATTATCTGTCTATTGAATGAGTAAAAACAGAAGAAACGAAAATTTTCATAGTTTCGTGACTTTATAAAATCTTGTTATAACCTGTTTTTGAGCTAAAATTTGCTTCAACTATTATCAATTTTTTTATCCAGTTTTAGATTCGCAGCAATATGAATCCCAATCATTCTTCTCCTTTTTGGGAACAATACCAACTTCAATGCTTTCCACTTCCAAAACCAATTATAAATTATATAATTTATGCAAAAATATATCCAAATGCTCATCAAAAGCTATTCAAAAGCTGTAAATATTTTTTTGCTAAAAATCCTGTTATAATTATTGCTAGATTATTTTTCTACGATAATGAAACATATACTTACAAAAATTCAATTGCTGACAGAAAAATATTACCAGAAAATTTTCAATACTGGATTTCACATGCAGCTGAAGTATATGGTGGAAATGAAAAAATGATCAAAGAGAAAATCGTTGATCGACTTTATGATTGTAATTTAATGTATTTGGATTTTCATCGTACAATTCTTTCAAAAAAAGATTTTATTTCTTTGTCAAAAAACGCAACCGATTGCAACTTTCATGATGTTGTTGTTAAAGATAATAATGACAAAATTATCCCAATAGAAGAAATCATCCAATCTGTTCCATGTTGTGATAACTTTTATTGGTAAATTATTTTTTATGTCGTTCTTTTACAAAAAAATATTTAGCACTTTCGATGAAGCCCGATATACCCAAGATACTGCTGAAAAATTAATTCAAATTTCTCGGTTTTCAAGCTTGCAAACATTCTCTTTGGGTAATCTACCAGAAATATTTGATCCAGAAATTTTGTTGAAACATTTAAAAGTAATTTCATCATATTAAGTCATTAAAAACTCTGAATAATTTTTTTACAGGATACAAAAAGTCATATGAGAATTACCCTTGAATATTCATCTCCAAATCTTTCAAATGTATTCATTTCAAAAGTATCAAAAATTAATAAAGAAATTATTTCAACTGAAAAATTTGATTTCTGCCCACTATTTATTCGTATCCCTGGACAAAATAAGGAAGAATGGAAACAATATTGTAATGTATTATTCAAATTTTGGAACTCTTTATGCATTCCTTTGATCACCTTTTCCACTCAATAAATGGAGATTGTTCGTTTGTTGGTTCGGCCGTGCGTTTTTATTCATGAAAATTTCAACAAAAAAAAGAATAAAACATTGCATACAATGAAAAACAGCTTCAAGAAATTGCATAAGAAGGGCCTATTAAAAGCTATTCGGTACTATTGGTTCAGATGATAAAGGAGCTATGGTTAGGATCCTATTTGCCGAAATATATAGGATCCTTTTTGAGGTTTTTAGTTTTTTCATATATCTTTTTTAAAGAGGTTATGATAATAGAGATATAAAGAGTTGTAGTGAAAGATCCTTTTTTTTGAGGATCTTTTTTGTATTTGGCTATTTTTACAAATGCATTGATCATTAATTAGTGTAAACCTTATTTTTTCAAGTTTTTTAGAACTCTTTTTGTACAAAACAAATACGCGTAAAAAATAGAACTGAAATGAGTAGAATGCGAATGAAGCCGAATTTGACAGAAGCCGTGGCGGTAATTATTTCTATAATTACAGATGCCTTGAGAAGTGGGTTTAGAGAGAAGGTAAAATTGGCAAAGATAGAAGTAGGGCTATAGAAGTAATCTGAGAGATGTTGTTGGGGTGTGGAATTTAGCTTGCGTTTTTTCAGTAATTAAGTTAACATTTTTTATTTCTGTGGCATAGATCATTGGTGGCCGCCCCGAAGGGGCGGGGCACCTCTAGTAAATTGTTCAACAAAGATTTTTTTATTGTGTATTTGTTATGATTATAAATTTATAAACACAAATGGAAAATCAGAGTTATATAAAATTCATTTTTTTATGAAGAAGCACGAAAGCTAAAAATAAAGACAAAACATCTTCTTTTTCTTCTTTCATCTTTTTCTTACTCATTCACTTATCCTCTTTATCTCATCTCTTTTTGCCGCCGGTTTATAATTTTTAACCTTCGAATTATTGCACA
Source organism: Panagrolaimus sp. LJ2400 (assembly GCA_024447215.1). Classification (NCBI taxonomy): domain Eukaryota; kingdom Metazoa; phylum Nematoda; class Chromadorea; order Rhabditida; family Panagrolaimidae; genus Panagrolaimus; species Panagrolaimus sp. LJ2400. The sequence continues at coordinate 15,404 of JAMRYA010000173.1, forward strand.
AATGTTTTAAATAAAGTTGGTTATCTGCAGTTTCAATACTATATTTTTCTAATTTTAGTTTGTCAAAAAATGTGTATATTTTTTATTTTATCAGTTCAATCGTGAATAGTGTTCGGGAATCCCGTATTCCTGTACCGTGGCAATTTTCAAATTACGGGAGTTTCCCGTTCCTGCTTTTTTCGAAAAACCGAGGGAAAAATGAACACTAACCGTGAATGCTTCATCTCGCCTTTTTCGTATGTGACCTTTATAAATTAACCTCTAAAATATTTCTCACTAAAGTTGTTAACAGATATTTTTCAGTTTTTGTGGGAAATTAGTTTTTTTTCTGGAGTTGCTTTAACATTGACAAATATTTTTGTTAATGTTAAAGCAACCACATTTGTCTAACAAAATCTACTTATTCATTCCCCAAATCTTCTCTTTTCTTTCACACAATGGTACTTGAAATTACTTGAGTAAACCTCGGTTGCCATGACCAGAAAAACATTCGTTTATTGGATTTTGATTTTTAAAAAATGATTGGTTGTTTTTCATATTGACTGATTTCCCTTTTTTCAAAGGCGTTTGCCTTAACGTAAATGATGTTTTTTCTTTTCAAAAGCGAGAACAATGTTTGTTTTCTGTTCTATTTTAAATCGAGAAATGGATATACATATAAAAAAACCTCGTGAAACTTCATTTGCGCCCGTAAAAATAACGTTTTTTTGTTTTCAGCTAGTTTGTTACAAACCACCGATATACATTTTAAAGTGCTACTTTTCAGAAATATTTCTTTACTATGGCTCATTGTAATCCGAATTATTTTTGTCAGATTAATCAAAACTTCAAAAATTTAATAAATTTTGATCAGCAATTTCCACAAACATTTTCATTTCCATATTTTATTATTGAATATCTGTCAACTAATTGTAGCTCCAAATTATCTCGAAAGTTTATGTCTTTATGTAAATATTTAAGACGTATACAAGTTCGCAGCGGTTATGGTCATATTGATTATATTGATGCAAAAGAAATTATGGATCCCGATCAAGTCGAAAAGTACCAAACGAAACTATTTTTTCCCCCTAAAAATCTGAAAGCAAACAAAATTTTTTATGTGATACTTAATGCGAAATCATGAAAACATGAAAAGTCAAATAACAAAACATTAGTAAATTTTTTTCGGACAAAACCCACGTTTTAACAGCTGGCTTTGTTTCTCGTTAGAAGAGGTGGTAACTAGGCATGGCCCAGGGACCACTTTTTTAGCACCGTTCCAGTCCCGTCAACTCAATGAACGGAACCAGGGCTTTAAAACAATTTTTCAGTTACCAAAAAAATTTTTTTTATAGACTTATTCCTTTAAGCGATAGCACAAGCAAAATACCTGAATTTCAAGATTTTTGATAACCCTTGTTAATTTTCGGCAAAATATGAAAGTTTATTATCCAATAGACAAAAAATTTATGAAAAAAAATAATCACAAAAAAATCCTGGGATCATTTTTCAAATTCCCGTCCCTAGAATGACAGATGAATGTTCAGTCACGTCCCGCTCCGTTCCAGCGAGACGGGATGAAGCGGGATTTGGTAACGAAGTATGAAGAATTAAACTATTTCGATGAATGCACAAAGAATCTTTATGTGTTTTTTTTCGTATTTTTTTGAACATACGCAACCCCTTGGTAATTTTTTAAAGCAACGTGATCTTTGAGCTTTCTCCTTTCACCCTATTCACGAATCACGTGATTTCTGGACAGCCCCTTAGGGCAAAATTAGGATCTCGAAATTTTAATACTTTTATTGATGAAATTAAATTATCCCATAATGTGATGACTAAATCAAAAAATCTGTAAATGTCATGTCAGTAGAGTACAAGCCTTAAAAGCAACAAATAATTTCATTTGGTACATTGTTGGATTACAGTATTTTGGTTCTTAAAATTCATCTTGATGATCGCTACACTTTTCGTTTAAAAATCAACGATTTTTGTGGAATATCAACAGAATTCAAAACTATTAAATGTCACGATGGCATTACTATTCGATGCGGAAGAAGAAAAAACATTGATGACTTTTATCTTTCTTTAAACTTAACTGATATTGAAAGATTAGTGCTTATCAGTCCTTTCTCCGATTATATTCTTTATCAAATATCTTCAAACAATCCATTATCATTTCCTTCAAATGTTCTTGATCATCTAATGCAGCCTTCAATCAAAGATATTAAAATGGCAGATTTGCCGCAGCAGAATTATTTGTTAAAATTAGCGTTTTCAAGGCTGCAACAGTTAACTCGTTTACAGTAAGTTTATTTTGGTATTTTTTTAAAACAGTCATTTTTAATACAATTGCTTACTAACAAGGGGATCGTTCCAGCTGCAACATGCAGATTGAGATGAGACGTTTTTAATATGATTTTCCTACTATTTGAAAGGATTTCTAACGCTTTCTATCCCTTCGATTGATTACTGTATTGCACTTGTCCATCTACACTAGTGAACTTTTTTTTAAATACATTATTTCAGAGTTGATTCTTTCTATGAAAATATCACATATGAAACATTTCAAGCTTTAATAAATACAAAAAGAGATGGCAAAATGTGGATATTTTATATTGGATTTCTTAATTCTGATATCAAAAAAGAAGATATTTTTCAATTTATTGATTCACATATGGATAATAATGGATATTTAGATTTATCTTTTAATGATATTTCCAGTTCAGAAACATCCAAAACACTGATATCAGAAACTCAAACAACAATGACAACAAGAAAAGAAAAAAACCTTCCAACATGTAATATTTGTTTTAAATTTCGAGGTTTCCATCATTACAAATTTTCTAACATTTAATTTTGTTTCTCGCTATTTCTCGAAATCATATGCATTATCTACAGTATATAAAATGTTTAGTAATTTATTTTAAGTTAAAATAAATTACTTTTGTGTAAAATTAAAAAATAAAAAACAAACTTTTTGAAATTATTACTTGACATTCAATTTAAATGAAAGAAACATTCATTTTTAAGATATTCTTATTCTCTTTTCATCTTTTACTTACTTACTCACTTATCCTTCTCATCTCTTTTTGCCGCCGCTTCTTCTTTTTTTGAAATAAAAAACTAATCTATTCATTGTCGTCTCTCCTTCTCCTATCCCGGAAGGTGTTAAATATTTCATGTTTTTAAAGAATATATTTATATCTCTCTCATGTTGGATAGGATAAAAAAAATGAAGAGATAGACCAAAAGAGGGAGAAGACTGAAAAAAAAAATGGGTGTGCTCTGCTTGTGCAAAAATAAGAAAGTTAAAGCAAAAAAAATAAAAGAAGATTTGTTAAAATTTGTTAAACAGCAAAATAAAAAAACAAATACTGAAAATAAGATTGTAAAAATGGGCTGTTTTTTTCTATTGCAAAAAATTATTAATCTGTCAAGTATGGATATAAAATGCAATTAAAATGTATTCAAAATTTAAGAATTGTTTAGATGAAATTTTGGCATAGTTATAATTACAACCAATGCCCAATTTTTTTCGTTATAAATTTGTTGTATTTTCTTGTTTTATAACTTGTTTTCATGGCTCATAGAACAAGAAAATGTAATGTGTTTAATTCAAATTTTGCGGTCCGATTCCCCGTTTGAAAAAACGTGTTTCATATTCAGAATCTCAGAATTCTTTCTGATGATGCTATCTTTTTTCTCTTTTTTTCACTGATTCTAAAATGGTATCAACATAAAAAAACGGTTGGATACAACCCGATTTTCAGCTGTTTTTCTTCACTTTTTTCTTGATTTTGCCTGATCCGTGACAGATGTTTTTTTTGTTTGAGTGAGACACTTTCTTTAACGAAAATTTCTCTGAAAATTTTCCAAGTTTTGTCACTTTTTAGAAATTATGCTTTTTCTTGAAGATAATGAGTTTCCAGGTTTAACAAATTTGCGTATTACGACACCATATTTGTTCAATTTTTGCTCAAATGCCCGAAAGTAAACACATTTGTCTTTTCCATTCCATCAAATATTAAACACGGAAGTTTGTATTTTTTTAAAAATTTTTAAAATCCGTCTTTTCAGCTTTCAAAGCTTTTTTTAATATGCAAGTTTTGAATTTCTTTTTTTTCTTCCTCGAGATTATTTTTTGCGTTTAATCTTTAGCTTCTTATCTCCTCCTATCCTCTTATATGCTTACTTTCATGATTTTTTTTAATGCAAACAGCTTTACCTTTTAGCTGTTTTTTTATCCATACAGATATTGTCTTTAATGTTAGCATTTATTTCCTCCCAAAAATGTTACTATTAGTTTATTAAAAAAATAAATTTTAAAAATGTTTTTTTTTCAGATTTCTATTTTTATGATTACATTTTTTTAAAACTTTTATTAAGGACAGGTCTATTATTATTAGAGTTTTTGAATAGCATTATTAACACATTACTCGTGTTAATGATGCTATGAGAGTAATCACGCTTTATTGATGCTTCTTGAAATTCTCTAAAGCTTGTTTGTTTAATCCATTTTTTCACTATTTTTTAAAAAGTTTGTTGTTGCTTTTTTAAGACAAAAGGACTTTGTGGTGGTAAAATCAGGCCTGAGAAATGCGGCCGGCCGGCCGATATATTTTTGGCCTGCGGCCGGCCAGGCCGAGATAAGACGGCCGCGGCCGGCCGCTTTTTTATTTTTGTTAAAGAAATGAGCTCCAAAATCAGTTTTTGAGTCTGGTTAAAATCGACTTTTGCACCGTTTCTTTAATAGAATTATGTGTTTTTAGCCTTTTTGGGTATACAATTTCGTTTATTTTTATCAAAAATTTCGTCGATCATTGAAAAAACACATATTTAAGTTTTTAAAAATTTTTTGAAAAATATGCGGCCAGCCGCGGCCGGCCGCGGCCGGCTGAAAAAATTTTGGCCGCAGGCCGGCCGGGCCGACGAATTTTCGGCCGCTTTTCTCAGGCCTGGGTAACATTAAAGTTTAATGGTAAATGATACATACCGCTGACCGAATGAGTAATTGTTGTGATGCATTAAAGATAGGGGGATGAAGTTAAAAGTGCGGTCTTTGCTGGAGTTGAGTTTTTTAGTATTAAGGTTAGAAAGCGCAGTTCAAAAAAATAAATTCATAAGAATGTTGCTGAAATTGTTGAAATAATTGAAGTCGAATTTCTTGCATTTATAATTACTGTCAATGAGAGTAACATTGCTTATCACAAACAACACAAACAATGTTACTATCATTGACAAAAATAAAGCAGCTTAGAGTTGCTGTCATTGGCAGTAATCGTTATTGATATTATTATCATTCATGATAGTAACAATAGAACGACGATACTTTTCAAAAGCTGTTACTATCATTGAAAGCAGGGCCGAAAATGCTTTAGGAAGATTGGTGAGATCTCACCCCCCAAAATTTTAGAATTTAAGGTAAAAAAGTAATTTCATACTAGATAAAATGAGATTTTTTGTTACTTTTATGAGGAATCTCACCCCGATCTATTTTCGGCCCTGTTTGAAAGTCACGAAAGTGATACAATATTTTAATAAGCCTTGTTACTGCTTCTGATAGTAAAAAATGAAAAGTATCGGTGATAAAGCCATTTTGAGATGCCGTTGAAAGAAGTTTTTTTTGACATTACTATCCACGAGAGTAACATAAATGAAGTAATATTGTTCAAAAAAGTATTACTATCAATGACAGTAACAAAAATGAAAGAAGAAAAAAAATACGATTACTATTGCTGACAATAATTTTCATCATTGCACATAATCCCCAAAATTAGCCCTCCCTTTAACCATTTTAAAAACTTTCCTTCAATGTTTTTTTTTATTTGAAAATAAAACATTATATTATTTATTTACGCTTCATAAAATCTTTGTTTTTTTCTCCTTTTTTCTATCATTTAAATTACTACTTTTATTTGCTTAAATTTAATGTTATTTTCCTTCTTTTTTTCCTGCGTTCGAAGAAGACAAGAGAGGAAAAGCTTTGATGAATATTGAAAGTTTTTTTTTTCTCTCAAAAAAAGGCCTTGCGGCAAATTTGCCCGATAAAATACGTACATGTAATTGAAGCGGTTTTTTTATAGAGTTAAGCTCTTTTTTAAGCGATTTTTGTTTTTTTACGGGAGTTTGTGTATGCCTTAGAAGAAGTTACTTTAAAATCGGAGATAATAAAGTTATTTTAAAGTAGGGGAACAACTTCTTGGTTTGAATCATGTAAAAATTGAATGGATTTTTAAAAGTAATTATTGTGTGTCTATTGATCTATTAGAAAGTATTAGTGCTTGTTCAATAAAATTCTTTTTTTTTTGTCTTAGTTAAAAAGTAATACAGCGAAATTCCTTTCTCTATTATCACTTTTTATACTTTAGATGTGCATGGTACAAATGTGAACCAAAACATCATAAAAATAAGGATTATTCAATCGTTATTATACAAAATCGACCACTTTTTTCAGTTTATTATGCCTTTCTAATTTTTTTTGAAAGGGACATCTTGCTTAGATTTTAGTTTTAAAAAAAATTAAAAATAATTGTTTTTCTGATTAGACGGGTAATTTAGGCATTTAGTAAAACTCAGCTTAAGATGTTGTAAGCATTCCTTTGGGTTTCTTGCTTCGAATTTTGGCTGTACTTTTTTGATGGTGGTTTTTACAATTTTTATTTGGCCCAAATTGATTGGAAGCTTGAACTTGAAGTTATAACCTTCAAATTATAACTCTTAAACCTGTAATAATTGAACAATTCATTAAAGATTAATTCTTTTAAAATTTAAAAAATGTTTATTTAAAGTGACTTTTTTGGTTTATTTTTTTACAGGTATACCTACAAATCTATTTTGATTTGCTTTTAAAGTAAGTGTCTCAGACAAACCAAAACACAAAAATGCTTCAGATTCCAAATCTCAAAATTCTGATGATACCATCTTTTTTCTCTTTTTTTTGCTAATTTTAAAATGGTATCAACAAAAAAAGGTTGAATATAAGTCGATTTACAGCTGTTTTTCTTCATTTTTTTCTTGATTTTGCCTGATCTGCGATGGATGGCTTTTTTTGCTTCATTGAGACATTCTCTTAAACTTGATAATTCACAGTCATTTTTGCAAAGCAACGATTCTGCTGTGAACGTGTGAATTCCAGTTCAGTTACTAGAAAAAAATTATTTATTTATCATTAAAATTTCCTTCATTGTTTTTAAAGATGGCTTAATAATAATAAATTTTGGAACTTTATAAAACAATCTTTCGTTAAAAGCGTTTCCATTTAGCTTCTTATTTGCAGCTATTGCTGTTTTTTTACGCCGTTATAAAAGAGATATATCCCTTAAGCTACTTTTGACATTCACGTCATTATCACTCTGTTATTATTGCCACCCATATTTTTGACGCTGTTTTTATCTGCCATCATTTTTCGTTAATCTCTTTTTTTTTTTATTAATTTGCTAACATCTTATACAAATGTATTTTTAAAATTTTACAAAAATCACGAACATTTTAATAAAATGTTTATTTCCTATTTGTTACTGCTTCATACGTTTTTCCTTCTTCTGCTTTTTTTGCAAGAATCTCTTTCAAAACATGAGCACCAGAAAAAAAACGCTCTTCAAGTTTTAAAACAGAAGTTTCTCCCAAAAAAACTTTTTTTTGCTTTGTTTTTTTTCAATTGAGTGGACACACACAATTTCCTCCTCTTCTTCTTCTCAGATGTTGATGATTTAGACCCAAAAAAAGTTTAATGTTTTTTTAGCTTTGCTTTAACAACAACCACAAAAACAAAAATGTTGTTGGTTTTTTTTACTGAAAATTGAATTTTTTTAAAGACTTCTTCTCTTTTTTTGGGATGAAAAAAGAGAAAAGAGAGATGAGTTTTAATGGTTTTTGATGATAGCTTTTTTTTGTTGGATTTACATTTACCGTATAATTTGTTTGAGTGTATGTGTGGTTAACAAGAACTCATCATCATTTTTAGACAAGTGCCCTAAACGTGCATTAAGTTTTGTTAAAGAAAATAAATTGATTTCAGCTTTTTTGTCGACTGAAAACTTGAAAAATAAAAAGACTATGATTGTGATTGGCTGTTAAAATGTTTTAAATTTCATGACATTTTTTGAGAGCTAAAAAAGCCCTTTTTTAATCTTTCAAGCTTACAAATAAAAGAAAATCTTTGTTTATTTGGTTGTCTGATTTAAAAATTTTGATTCCATTAACGAAAAATTTAACGCCATTGATTTTGGTCATTTTTAGGTCTTTCTTTAAGGTGGACTTCAAAATTCCGATTTCAAAAAAAGTGATATTTACTAATCGAGTTCTTAATTATTATGTATTTTGATTTTATAATAAGATGCGATTTCGTTTCAATTAAGTTTTACTGAATTCGAGGTTTGTAAGACCTGTTTTGAAGACCATTTGGAATATAACAGAGCTGTTAAGATATCTCGAGATATGAAATTTCAAATCCCCCAATGCGAGATATATTTTTCTTTTAATCTTTTGTCGCTTTTGTCCTGTTATCTACTGTCGAGAAAAGCTCCTATGCCATGTCTCTTGTTCTTTGAAAGACTTCTTTTTGGAAGATAGTCTTCATCCTGTTTAATTGGTTTTGTAGGTCTTAAAAATTCAATTGCTATAAAAATGATGTAATTTATTCCATTTAATCAACTGTTGCTTCTCTAATAAACAATATATTATTTGGATAAAGCTTCTGGAATTAATATTTGAACTTTAGAATTTTTTTTGTATTATAAAATACGTCAAAAAAGATTATTATTTTATATATTTTGCTTAATGTGTATTATTGAGTATAACTTTTCAAACATTCGTGATTCCTTCTTTCACAGTGTTGAACGCTATTATTGTTAACCATGAACAACAAACAATTTACATTTGCTCAAAATGTAGGTACTCCATTTTCTGTGAAAAATGTTTTGCACTATTATATTTTTAACAAACAAGCACTAATAAACCAAGCCTTAAAAGACGTGTATTAATTCTTTTTTTTTTGCAGATTAACACACTTTTATGGTTTCAAATTTTAAAAAAGTACAGCAAATAGTCTTAAAGAGTTTATTAGAACTCTCTACTTTAATCCAGCTTTTTGTATTCGTCTTGTGTGTTATCAGAAACATAGAGATACATCGATTGGAAAGATTAAATTATATTTTGGCCTTATTCTCTTCTGCAAAATTACAGTTTTTAGAAAATTTTTTGATATGGAGTCTTCTTTATTCAAATTCCTCTTGCTTTTTAGCACAAAAAAGTTTTTTTTATTCATGAGAGTGTCTCAGAGCAAAACAATACGACGGATGGTATCAACACGAAAATGCTTCATATCCAGAATCTCAGAATCAAAAAGATTGGATATAACCCGAGATTTAGCAATTTTCCTTCAATTTCCCTTGATTTTGCTTATCACCGACATTTCCTTTTAAACTGCTATAATCCATTTAACTTTATCAAGAAATTTTAGATGATGATGATGATGTAGAGGTAAATGATGATGTCTGTTTATTACTTCTTAAAAGATTTTTCTTCCGACATTGATTCATTGCTATTGAGCTTAGTTTAACCTTTTATTCATCAAAAAGCAGGATGTACTTTCAATTTTTATAAATGCATTTTCTTCAAGAGTCATATTTGTTCTTTGAATGAGTATTAAAGATTTTTGATTATATATCTTTTATCAGATTGTAGTAATATTCGAACACCACAATCTTTATCCATTTACAATAGAGATCTCTGGCTATACAATAAAGATTTTTATTGAGAAGATGCGGAAATAATTATTAAAAGTATACAAAAAAAACGGCTGGGAAGTTTTGGTGATGTTTCTGCTGCACCACTGCTCTTTGCAGGAAGCGATAAAACTCTTTTTTATTTTAATATTTTATTATTATTTTTGCAACTCATCCATCTGTTCATTTTTTTCATTTATTATACGGCCATAAACTTTTAAGGTGTTTTTAATAATAGCACATTTAACTTTTCTAAATGTTATTTTTTATTTTATTTTCGATTTCTTTTTCGATATTTTTTTTTCTCAAAGTGATTCATTTATTTTTCGCCCAATTTTCCAATGACTATTCTTGCACCTTGTGGTCCAAAAAATATTTTTTAATAATAATGCCGCTCCTATTTCAAATGTGGCTTTCACTTTTTCTTTTGATGTTTGAAATGGTTATGTGTTTTTTTTTAAATTTTTATGTAAAAGAACGTGTAATTTCAGTTTTATGCAAGGTTTTAAAAATGTTAAGATAGCTGCTTTTACATGTGGTTAAAAAATGTAAATCAGTTAATTTAAAATTTTATCACTAAAAATTCTTTTCTAAATAACTTTTATTTTAACACATTACTTTTATCAATTCTTTTTATTGATGAAAAAAATAGTAATTGGGATGCTGAGATAAAAAAATATATAGTGAAATTACATTTGTTTGTTATTATCAAGTAAAAGTTCAGCAACGAACAGAAGGAAATAAACTCGCCTATTTTGATGGGCATTGTCTTCTCCTTATGATAAAAAATTGCTTTGTTTCACATTTTAATATGAATTTTTATTTAAACTTTTTTTTAAAAGTGTCTCAAACAAGCAGAAACACCTATCTTTGATTCGGCAAAATCAGGAAAAAAAATAAAGAAAAATAGCTAAATCTCGGGCCATATCCAACAACTTTTTAAAGTTGATACCATTTTAGAATCAGTAAAAAAAATTCTGAATTTAAAGCATTTTCGTGTTGATACCATCTATCGTATTCTTTTTTGCTTGTCTGAGACACTCCATTAGAACAGTAGTCGACGATGTCCACGATATTTGCTCCGATTCTGCTCATCATCTCTGCATGTTTTTTCCTCCTTTATATCAATGACGTATTGTTAACACCCTTGTAACCTTTTAAGTATCTTCCCATTTTTTAATTATTTTAGAGTTTAATTCGTGCGTGATAAACCCTAAAATAAACTATTTAAACCATTTAACGGAAATTTATTTTTCACACATAAAAACTTTTTTAAAACCTTTTTTTTTCAGGAACCGCTTTAAAAGTAAAAAGAGAAGAAGTGAAAAAAGAGGCTTTTAAAAAAAAGAGGAACTTCAATATTTTTTCTCACTTCTTTTTTTTTGCTCATTTTCTTTCAACTTCTACTTTTATAAGCTTGTTATTTTTCTATTTTCACTTTTTTTTATTTATTTCGTCGCCAATTTTGGCGTCGTCAATGTGTCATCGCTCGTTGCTGTGTTATATATTGTCAAGAGGTTATATATATTCAAAACTTATATTTATTTTTTATCAACATCGCTTTACTTATTTGCTTACTTGACGGGAATTTGTCGTTGTTAACTCTTGACAAAATTATTTGAGTGAAAACGAAAAAGAAGAAAGCAAAAGAAAAGGAAGAAAGAAGAAACGAACATTAATTTGATTTTTTATTTTTTTATATTTTTTTTAAAAAAAGAAAGCAAAACCCGAACAAAGAAAAAAAGAAAGAAACGAGTTTTATATTTTTTGTGCTTGGATTCAAATCTTCAATTTTATATTTGCTAAATTATTACTATTATTACTACTCAAAAACCGTTATTTCTTTGTATAAATGTTGAGTCGAAGAATGAGCCTTAAAACAACTTCTACATCATGCAATGGTAATCGACAACATCGAGCTGTCAGCCGGCTATTTAGTGGTGTCAGTCATGGCAAGTTTTATTTTACTCGTTTTTTAATTTTCCATTAAATGCTACATTTACGTATCCAGCTCAGTTTAATAAAAAGCCAAAATTCTTAAACATTAGTTTTAGCTTTAGTCGTTTTTTCAATTAAATCCCAAATTTTTTTTATCAATTTTGCCCTTCAAAAACAACATGGCTGTTGTGCTTTCTTTTGTTAAAATTTAAATTCTGTTAAATGCTACGTTAATACTTCATTTACAGTGAAACCTCGTTATAACGACTTCCAAGGGACCGTGAAAAAACGTCGTTATAATGAAGGAGACGATATATAAATAAGACGAACTATAAATACGCGAAATTAAGCAAAACAGGTGAATTTATGGTTTTTTCCATTTTGAGCCTTCAGAATCCCGAAGCCAAAAAGCTGCTCCAGAAGCCTTAAAAGCGCTTAAACATTGTTTTTATAGCATAACTAAGCGTTTCTAGCCATTTTAAAGCAAGAAAAACGAAAAACAAATTTTTCGGTTTTTTCACCTTATACCCACGACCAGGGGGTCGTGGGTTTTGTAGCAAACTTCAGAATCCCGTAACTTCTGTAGAAGCCCGAAAGGGCAGCTAGTACTTGGTGATTTTTCATTACTCGAGGGGTACTATCAATCCCACATATTACCTAAGAAATCCCAGGGTGACATCTCATAACGGTCCCTTGTTAGTTTATTTTTCATTGTGTCACAATAGTTGGAAACATCATTGCTTTGTAATGAAGAAAATATGTGTATTTTTTGTAAATTTAACACGTTTGCCGGTAAATGAGCAACCCTAGTTTGCACTATTTTTCTTTTTAAACGTCATTCATATGAAGTGATTTATTTTACTTGAAACAATTTATTGCAGTTTAAAACGATTATTCAAATAGTAATCCGAAAACAAATAATTTTATTAGTTTCAACAAATGAATGAAGCTTCTTTAAGATAATACAATCTCAAAATAAATGCTAAATTTCAGGCGGCAATGAAAAGGTTACCAGAAAATCATCAGTTCCATCTGCAGTTTTATTATCAAATTTTACTCCATTAATTGGTGCAACAGTTGGAGACAAACATTTTGGTGAACAAGTTTGTGAGTTTACCGTTTTTTTATATTTGAATAAGTTTTTATCAAAGTTAGGTCTTTGAAGCATTTTTTAATAATTATTTTTATTTCAACTTTAAATAGTTTTATTTTTATATTACACATTGAGGTTAACAGCTATCGTATTTTTGTTTCTTTTAGCAGTTCTAAAAGAAAGATGTTATAATTCATTTTTTATTAATTTTTATACTTTTCTTCCAACTTATCAGGTTTTGAACTGATAAACTGTTAGAAAAAATCAGGCAAAGTGTTATTTCCAACTTATTTCTTCGTATCTTTTTTTGTATTCACAACGATTTATCCCAGTTTCCGATAAAAAATTTCATATCTGTAACTATGACAAAAATTGCCAGTTACTTGTTAACAAAATCTGTATTGCTTCTTCTTTTTAGTTTTTGAAGCTTTCTAATTTCTGCACTTTTTTTTTCATTTTTAAAAGCCTTATTTTGATCTTTGTTAAAAAAACATAAATAAAGAAAGGCTTCTTCAAAATCTTGTCATTTTTCATCTTTATTTTGTGGCTCATGACTTTTTTCTTCATTCCTGCAAAAACATTAAAAAGACAGATTCAATTTGCGCATCGACATTTGTGTTGTTGTCTTCATTTTTTGCCATTTTAATGTCGTTTTTACCCTCTTTTTTCTTCTTCTCAAAAAACATATAAAAGCTATAACCTTATATTTTTATATGTAATCATTGCACACCCTTCTTTTATGTTTTTTTTTCCCTTCACACATCAAGAAAAGCATCATCATCATCACCTTCTTCTGTTGTCGCTTGTTTTGAAGAAGCATGAAAGAAGGAGGATAGGGTGGATAAGTAGAAACTTGAGAAACATCTTTTTTATTGAAAGCTTTTCCTACTTTTTGATATTAAGCTTTTAAGTGTGTGTTTGATTTTGCAGGGATAAGTGGGATTAATTGGATACTGGGAAGATACAATCAAATGTATTAGTTTTGTTGTAACAAAAAATTGATAATAAACAGTAACAATAACTTGATCATTACCTTACTTAAGCTGCAATTACACTTGTTTTTTCACTTTTAAAGTAGGTTTTTTTTGTTTCCAGACGCGATTCAGAGATGAGGGCAACTGAAGAAAACATCAACAAAGAGCCTGCCTCATTTACAAAGACGGAACTATTTAAGGCATTTTAAAATATTTAATCTTTAGACAAAAAGTGCGAAATTTGAATTTTGTTAAAAAAACTTTTTGATTTCCACGTCTGTTCGCCCCTGAAAACTGATTATTCAAGAATCATTTATTTTTATTTTATAACCTCCAAAAATCTAGCTTTTGGGAAAGCTCAATTTTCTCATAAACACCAGACAAAGTTGAATCAATTCTAATTTAATCTATCCTCAAATTTGTTTTTCCCAAGTTTTTCTTTTCTAAATTGATTTTAAAATAGGAAATAAACCTAAAATGAATTCTTTTATCCGCTTAAACCCCCACAAAAAAATTCTTTAAATATATTTTAACTGCTGATTATTCCAGAATGGTTTCTTACGTAAAAAAACACCACCAAACAATTAAGTTTGCGTTTTGCTTACTTGAATGGTTTTAACCTCCAAAATATCAACACAATTTTTTTCTCTCTCGTTTCATTAAAAGCTCAAATTTTTTACTCGTATAAAAAACTTTTGTATCGCAGAAAAAAAGAAAGTTTAAGCATATAAATCAACAATGATTTGCTTTTGTGCTTTGTTTGCTGCTGCTTCACTTAGCGTCCACCACCACACCTTTGTTTTTTCTATAAATATAATTTTTATTTATTGATTTAATGAATGGATAGAATAATTGATAGTTTTCTTTAAAAATTGCTTTTGATAAAAAAATGACTGATTTGAATCAGTGATGAAATAATGCTTTGAAAAAGTTTCATAAAAAAAAATTTAAAATAGATTTTGCTTTTTTAGAATATCATGTTTATCAGTAATCTTAGGTTTTACATGTGATAAATCCTTTGCCACGGCATGTTATCCATCATTACGCCATCCATGTCATTTTCTTGTAAGATACAAAGTGGCCAAATTGCTATAGCTTCGAGTACAAAAAATGCTTTTAAGCTTACAGAAATGTAAACAAGCGATCCGCTGCCAAAGAAAGAGATTTTGATTTTTTGAGCAATCCTTTTTCTTTCAAATTTAAAGCATTATGGCCGTTTTGAAAAAAGGCTATTAATCATAGCTTATTCTATGATCTTAAAAAATATTTATAATATGCCCTTTAGCCTTTCACGTTCTCTTTCATTTATTATCCTCCTTCTATCAAATCCAATTCAATCTTCTACTCATCATCTTTTAACCCTTCCTTATTCATTCCATCTTACTTTCGTTATTTTTTTACTTTGCAAAGTCAGTCAGTGAGTTAGGCACCCCTATAAAAGTCATTTTATTCTTTTACATGATGTCTTCCTTTGATTACATTATCCTTCACTTTCACTTTTATACACTTTTTTTGTACGTAAAAATATTATAAATTTTGTCAGCTTCACTTTTCGTCGTATAAAAAAATTGTTTTCTTCCTTTTTTTCAAAATCAAAAAGCAAAAAACATAAGACTTCCTTATTTCAATTTTTATTAGTGATAAAATTCTCTTAAATTTTGTGATTTAATTTTAAATTTCTATTTTTTCAAAAAAAAATTGTTTATTGTTTTTGCTTTATTTTTGCAAAAATTGAATTTTTTGCGTAAAGAAATGCAGTTGTAAAAGTGTTTATTCTTCTGTTAGAGGGATATCCGAGGCTCTAGATAAACAACAATTTTCGATTTTATATTTTAAACTATTTTTTTGCTTTAAAAATTTATTTTTTTATATGTATTTCTCGAAATTGTGGTATTTGCGATATAAAAATGCTCAAGAATTACAGTAGCCATAGCAGCAATATCAAAAATTTGATGAAATTCATTTTGACAGAATTGCTTTTTTTATGTTCAATAGACTGTTAAAATGTTTAATAATGGCAATATTTTTTTTGAGACAACAATATTCATAATTTTCATGTTCTTGTTTTAAACAATATTTATCAAGCTTGAAGCTTCAGGTCCACATAAAGAGCCACTTGAACAAAATTTATGATTTTTGACAAAAAAATTGAAATTCAATAATTTCAAGCATATTTAGAAACGGTTTTTCCACTAAAAAAGGAGCACAACAAATTAAACATATTTATATGATTAGGAAGAAGCGTTGTGAGGCATTTGATTCAACAGAATCAAATGATTTTACGTTGTTTAAAGCAAAGAATTTTGTTATGCAAGCGTGAAGATGATTCAATGGAATCATTGCGCTAGCGGTGAACTTTAATTAAATACAATTGCAAAGGGCAATTTTAAAGAAATAACATAACAATTAAAGAGTTAAAAAAGAAACTGTTTTTTTTTGAAAAAAAACGAAATGGACACATTTTTGACTTCTTTATTTTTGAATAAAAGGTACAAAATTCAAAATTTTTCCTGAAAGTTAAATATTCAAAAACGCGTCAAATTTTTCGAGTTGTTGAAAAGTTCATATTTAGCACATAATCAAACACCTTTAAAGCATGCTTAATTTTTTATAGCTTTCACAGAATTCCAAAATCATTCAGCTGAAAATAACTTTTTTTAAATACCGATTATCCAATTATTATTATTTATTTATCTCTTTCTTTTTGTCTCATATTTTTTTACCCTTCAGTTGTTACCTCATCCCATCCAATCCCTTATCCAATTACATTATTCATTCTTCCGTTTATAAATATTTTTTTCGGCATTGTTT
This sequence comes from Panagrolaimus sp. LJ2400, assembly GCA_024447215.1. Taxonomy (NCBI): domain Eukaryota; kingdom Metazoa; phylum Nematoda; class Chromadorea; order Rhabditida; family Panagrolaimidae; genus Panagrolaimus; species Panagrolaimus sp. LJ2400. The sequence continues at coordinate 31,927 of JAMRYA010000173.1, forward strand.
GGCATTTAAAACATTTTCTATTTTTCACATCAAAAAACCAATGTTAGCTAAAAACGAAGAACAAAAAAGAAGAATGAAGCACCTTCCGGCTTTGTTACTTCCATAAAAACAAAGCAGCAAAAAAAGCTATGGCTTTATTTTTATCTATCTAAAATAAACCTTTTTTTGTTTTACAATTTATTACTGCAATTGCTGCTGCAGCTATTGCTTCATTCTCAGCTTCTTCTTCTCGCTTAATAAAAACGTATGCCATCGGATTTGTTTTTTTTTCTTCTACGTTTTTTTTGGAGCTTCAAAAAGGAGATAAAAAGCGTTGCAACAGCTTCTTCTTAAAAAAAGGACTTCTATCAAACAAAAATTTAGAGTTACTTTGTTAGCAGAAAATAATAAAAAAGAGAGATGAAGAAGCAGAAGATTTTTCTCTTTGCTTTGTTTTCTTATTCTTTCTTTTTTGCTACTAACTTCTTGCTGACTTTCTGACTGAGACTAAATGAATGATGTTAAAGGAAGAAGAAGAAGATGGACTAAAAAGTAGGCGACAAAAAGGCACATCAAAAAGAAGAAGAAAAGAAAATGTGTCTGCTTGTTGTTTTTTTTTGTTGTGAAGATGAAAATCCTTGAGAGCTTGCAAAAAGGGTGTTCCCAATTATGGATAAGAAAGGAGGATTAGTGAAGAAGAAGCTAACTAAGGGAAGGAAGTTTTTTCGCAGGATCTGTTTTAAAATGTAGTTTGTTAATTTAATTAAAATTATTACGCGTAGTATCAAATGATAGTAATATTATTAATATACTTCCGTGAAAGCTGTAGTAACAGATTTTTACGTGTTTAAGTAAATGAGAAAATTAGTTTAATTAATTAATTAAAAAAATTAGTGAGTGAATAAATAAGTGAATTAATGACAGTTATATTACCATCAAAACAAACTACTTCTTTTCTAACGAGGATATAAATATTCGGTGTTCAGTTAATTGAGAGAATTTGTTTTTAAAAATTAAATTAAGTAATTATATGTTCTACGAGTTCTACGAAATTAAAATTCACAAACTCGAGATAACTTTGATTCTAACCAATAAACCTCATTTATTTCGAAACAAAATTTATTTTCAAATGAGGTTTTTAAACCGCAATTTATCACTTGCAACAAATTGCGGTTTTCTGAGCTGTCGAAGTTTGTCTAGAATTTTGGCATAAATATATTTAAGATTCTAAAAATTTAAATTCGAAATATTTCAATTTTATTTGAAAACAAAATATTGAAGATTGCTTCAAATTTCGGCTGAAAACTAGCCGAATAGGTATCGAAAATCAAAATTTTCAGCTAATTTCAGATTTTCAATTTTAAAAAAGCTTAAAATTTTAGTGATAAAAACTGTTTTGTTTCGATTTTTTTTAATCTAGATATACTGGATATAAAACTTATGCGCAAATTAGTTTAATAATTTAATTTAGTCAAGTCATTCTATAACTTATATTTCCGTGTATTGTGCTTGTGTTTTGAAGCACACACACATATCGAAATACTCTTTAATCTTCATAATTTTGTTTCCTCTTTTTCTTGTTGTTGGTGTGCCAAAAAAGCCGTTTATAATTGCTCATTAACTAGAATAATGGAGCATTTGCAATTATCTTTTTAAGCATAAAAAACTTTTGTTAAAAAAGCGAAACTTTTTAAAATTTCAGTTTTTTAAAAAGTAAAAGTTTTAGTTTTTTCCTTTTTTTCTTAGTTTTTTAAGATGTTACTTCGCTTCTAGTCTATCATTGCCATTAATAGACAGAAACAAATTTCAATCAAAGCCTCAAATGATTAATGATTCCTTGCCTTATATCTTTTTTTTATTGGCAAAACAAAGCTCTTGGCAGAATCTAATTTCCAGAAGAATAATCCATCAGAAAGGAAATTAGCTTTTTGATAGATTTTGAGAGGGTTCGAAATTAAAGATTTGACGGACTTCTGCCTGCTTTTAGTTTTTTAAAAGTTTTAGTTTATGACTAATGATCAAGTTACTTGTTACTCTGCCGTAATACTGTAATATTTGTCTTGGCGCGAAATTTTCGTTTTTTGTTAAAATCTTATTCTTTTATAGTTTTTTTTCTTTGGGTATTCTTCCATTCCATTCAGTTCATTTTTTACTTCTTATTTGATCTCAAAGAATTCTCAAGTGAATCATGGCATTTCGAAAACTCAGTGAAACACAAAGTGAATTTTGTACCAATTCTACTTCACCACAACCACCTAAAAAACTCTCAATTTTATCAGTTGATAGTTGTCCTGGAAATCTGATATCTCCAGATGCTGATTCTAGATCAATCGGTGACCCGGTTTTAATGTCAGAAATTGCAATTCGAAAGCTTAGTGAAGCATTAAGTAAGTTTTTTAAAAGTGTTTGAGTGTTTGTTTTGATGAATCTAAAAGGTTTTATCTTTGAAGTTTCGGATAGTGCTTTTTAATTTACATCATTGTAATGCTTTATATTTAAATGAAGGCTATGATAAATGTGGCAATCTTCTGGCCCTCCATTTTGCACCTTATAATTTTTTGTCTTCAATTTTTGCGTCATCATAATTTCCGCTTTTCGTGTCTTCTTCTTTATTCTGCCATTTTATAAAGAGTTTTATGCACAGTACCTTCGGAAAAAAATTTACAAAAAAATGATGATTTCTTGTAAATGCATAGGTTTTGAAAATTTTTATATTTTACCGTTTTGTATCCAAGACTAATATATTTACAATTTTTTATGGCATAACTAAATTTCATTTTCTCGCTTGTCTTATAACTTGCATCCATGGATATCTTTCTATTCTTGATCTGTTTTCTATATGACTTCATTTTGATTCATCCATTATTCATTATTATTCAAAATCATTCACCTGAATCTCTTTCTCTCTCTTTTCACAGTTTGAACTTTTCTGTTTTTAGATTTTCTTTTTTGTTGACCTTCCCTGCGGGGGTGTCTGTCTTCTCATTATTATTCTTCCGCTTCATTTCCTGGTTTCTTTTTCCTTCTTTTTTTTCGAATAACTTTTTTTGATTGACTTTGATTTTGGAAAGAATAAATGCAAAAATGAGATTTCTTCAAGGTTCATCTTCTTTCGATCAAGGAAGAAAGAGAAAAAAATAGAACAAAAACAGTTCATTAAGAAAAGTTTTTGTGTGTTTGGCGGATTTAAAATGAACAACTCAAACTTTAAGGTCTTTGAAATTTTTGAAACGAAAGACAGTTTTTTAAAATTTTTAAAGTTTCAAAATGTATTTTTTCCATAAAGATTTGATCAGATTCTTTTATTATTTTAACAATATCTAAAAATATCTGTATTTCCTACAATATACAACTGTAGTCAGTTAACTCTTTCAAAGTTCAAATTTCTGCACCGTTCACTACCATTGTATTTTTATTTTGTATACACAGATTTCCACCTCTTCTTCCCCTTGTTTTTTGAGTAGATGAATTTCACGTGCATAAAAACATGTATAATCCAGCCAAAAATAATTTTAGTACACATAATTTTCATTCAGTTTTTAGCTTTTTTTGAATTCATGACTTTTATGGATTTATTTTTGAAATTACTATGAATTTTAAAAATTTATAAAAAAGTTACAAATTAGTTTTATTAAAATTTCCTTGTCTTTAAAATAGGGATCTCTCAATTCTTAATTTTTTATAGTAAAACCTGGAAATCAGGCATTTGTTGTGAGTGATTTTTTTTCTATTACTTCTTACATTTCACAAAAAAAATAAACGACCCTAATGAATGCCTGATTTTCATGTTGAGTGATATAAGGAAAAAAGTTGATGAGCACTGTGACTCTCTCCATTAAATCCTTTAAAATAACTTCCGTTTTTTATTACTTTTATTTAAACGATTATCCAAAATATCTGTTACAAAAAAAATTGAGTGATCCTGGTCAATGCTTTCCCCTTTTATTTCCAATCCTTTTGTGTTTTTGTTATACATACTTTTTATCCCCTATCTATTATTATCCCCTCATCATCATATGGCCTATTAAATCCATTCCATCAATTGTTTTTTTTTCTGTATTTAAAAGTGTGTTTGTGCTGTACTCTATTTCGCTGATTTTTTAAAAAACTGTCAAAATTGTTCATTTTGGACTCTTCATTTTTTTGATAGTTTTATTCAACGGTTATTTTTGAATCAACTGAAAACACTATTGCTGCTACTACCACTACTTCATCGATATACAAAATATTTTTTTAAGCCGATTGTGGGTTTTTGATAAAACAAAAAAAGAAAGAGGAGCCACCAGGCATCGGCGACGCTGAATTATCAAATCAATTTTTTTTAAAAAAAACTTTTTTTGCTGTCCAACAACCGAAAGTGGTAGACGATCAGTGTGGTATTGGTTGGTGATAGATAGACCACTTGGTGACAGCCGCTATCAACAGCCTGTTGACACCGGCAGCATCCAGCAGATTCCTCAAAGTACCTGCAGCTAGCATCTACTACTATGTCATCTCCTCTGGCATCCCCTTATGCTTCCCCTGTTGCCTCCCCTCTATCATCACCTTCTACAGAACTACCACCAAAACTTCTTCGACGAAATAATTCTGATAAGGGCTCATCCGCAAACTTACAACTCCACCACGTCCCTCTACAATTTATCTCACTTCGACGTCCAGATGCTATTCGACGTTACACAGATTTAGATGAAGAATATCATAAAAGAAAGCGACGATTTGGTACTCGTCGTTTCAAGAAACGTCGTCCATCATCTTCTTCAGCAGCAGCAAAACGAAGAGCAAGAAGATGCCTTAAATTTTTACCCTTTTCATTCCTTTTTAAATCATGTAAGTTATGCTTTGAAAAGTCATCCTCATCTTCTGAAAATAACAAGCATTCTCCAATTACTTCCCCTGCTACTTCTACTACTACCACTTCTTCCGTTGTTGCTGCGGGTGGTGTCCAAAAAAATAATGCTAATTGTGAGTGTCATTTTGTTTTTAAACATTTTTTTAATGGTGTGAAAAATACAAAAAAAAAGAATAAGGATAGAATTGCAACATTATGCTTTTTCTAAATTTATGCTTTTAACTGCTTATTAGTAGTTGTGTAACTAACGTCGCCTCCAAAAAAGCTTGCGCTGGTTGCTGTGTTGCTGTTGCTGAAAGCTTAAAAAAGAAACTTTTTTTTTCTTTGTACTTTAATAATTAAGTTTCTCTTTTTTTCTGCTTCTTCTTCAAAAAAACACTTTTTGTTGCCACTTTTTTTTTGTTCAAGCTAATTTTTCTGTTGTTGTGTGTTTTTTCTGTTAATTTTTGTTGACTCCAGCTTTTTTAAACGTATATCTATATTTCTGTTATAATGTGAAATATTACGTATATTCTTCCAATGAAGATACAATAATTAAAGGATAATATAAATGATTAAATTTTTTCGTCGATTTTTTAAAAACAATGGTTTGTTTTTTTATAAGCTTTTTTTGTATATGCAGTTTCGTCAGACGTTTATTCATGTCTATAAAGGGTCTTTTAAACTGTTTCTTTTTTTACAACAAAGAGATTTAAGTACTTGGTAGACCGTGAAATTTGAATATTGTCTTGATTAGGTAGATTTTTATGACTTAACGGGAGTGAAATTATCTGACTTTTTGTCAATAATGTTGTATTAGAATTTGGCAAAATACAAGTTAAAAAGCCAATCTATCTTATACTCAAAACTAGAACTTTCATAGACAACTTTTTAGCGAATGTCTCTCAAATTTTATGTCTAAATTCTTTTCTTATAATTTTATCTCTATCTAAATTTTTATGCTTTATTTTAATGGCTGCTTTTGTTCTTTACTGATAAATTATTCCTGTAAAGATTTTGCTCTTCTTTACTTCTTAAATTTGCCTCTTACTTTTTGTTTTGATTTTTGCTAGTTTTTTCTTTGATCTCTATCATCTTTTCTTTCAACCTTTTCTCCAAGTTTTACTGTTGACTGATAGCTGTTTATTACAATTTGAAACTAACAAATTTTAAGATAAAAATCAACAAGATTGAAATCATGTTTTTCAATTTGTTGTTTTTCAGACTTCCCATATTTCACTTTTATTTTTAAAATTCATATCTTTTTTTTCAGTCAGTTTTTTTTCAACTCATAAAATATTCAAAAAAAAATCTATGACACGCAAAACGCGAAATATTTTGTTGAAAAAAGAAAAATAGAAGAGGAAATTTGTTTTTGAATACATTAATTTCCTTTTTCTTCCTTCAAAAAGAAGACAAGGAAGAATCTATGAGTGTTTAAGACACTTTTTTTTCGATGTTGAGATTATAGCGAGATTTTGTAGTAGCTAGATTTTAATTTAAAACTTCATCAACTTTAAAGTTGCTGTAAAAAACAAAAATTTAGTTTTAAAATTTAGCTCTAAAAAAGCGCTTGAGTAAATTATCAGTAGCAACTTTAACTTGAGCATCTCTGCTAAAAATAATTTAATTTTTTATCCCCCTTCACACATGTTTTTTTGACTTCCTTAAAAAAATAAATTTTTACACTTTTTTGAAATTTTGCTTGAAAAAATTGCTCTTCATTTTTTTTTTCCTTTCTTTGTTAGTAGTAGCCTACAACTAGAAAAATGACTGCTTTTTTTCCAAAGTCTGTGTTTTTTGTTCTTCTTTTTTCTTCAAGTGTTTGAGGCATACTTTGCTTGCTTACTTCTTGCCGTTCAAAGAAGCACAAAGTTCATTTAATAATTATTTTTCGCGCCTCCATTTTTGCTTGCTTCATTTTTGAACATGTTTCAAACGCTTTTTTTCGAAAGGACAGCAAAAGGCAAGCAAGCTAATTAGCGGCAAATATAAAAGAGCAAAAAACAACATGGACAAAGAACAGGGTGAACTTTGAATAAAGGCAGCTTTAGAAGGAACGTCTTAATAACTAAATTTTAAATTTTAATAACTTTTTTTTTGTAATTTTGGACCAGAAAAAATTTTTTTTGAATAGTTGATCCCAGTTTCCAAGATCATTCTAGGATTAATTTTTTGAAAATTTCAGAGAGAGGAGAGCATGCCTTTGATCTCTTACCGCTTTTTTTCAACATTGCGGTAAAAGTTCAAAGGAAAATCCTGATTTTTAAGATGGACCCTCAATACCCCCTCTTAATGAATACAATTTTGCCAGTTTTCCTTAAAAACGTCCTTTCCCCGCTTTCAAATACAAGTTTAAACTATAAACTTCTTTTTTTTACAAATTATAATAATTTTTAGTTAGCTTCATTACGTAGAAGTTTCTCGTAACTTTTACTTATGAATGAAAAAATGTCAAAGTTCCAAGTATCATAACTTTTCCCCTAGGGGGTTCTTTTTAATTTTTTCCCTTAATAAAAGTTTTGTCTTGTTGCTCAAATTAGCTCATAGAAGTTTTTTTTTGTTCTTTGAAATGTAGACAACAAAAAGAGTAGTAGTTTAAAAGTTAAAAAGTTTAAAACTGAGTTTAAATTTATAAGTTTTAGCATTTGAAAACGTGCCTCAATCTACCAAAATTTGATATCTACATCTGCGAAATCTTTTTATTTTAAATTTTTCATAATTTTTGAATACTATCAATATGGCCCAATTTTTTTCGAAAACAGTTATAGCTTATTTTTGTCCAAAAATGATGTTATTCTTTTAAAAAAGTGTTTCTTATTCAATTAGACGACATCTTCTTTATTTTTTAACGTAAACTTTGAACAAAAATAGACAAAAAAGAGAAAAAAAAGAAAGAAGCGGATGTTAGCCAGATGCTTGACATCCGGTTGTTGAATAAATTTATCTCACTCTTTCTCCCTCTCTGATGAATGCCTTTTTCACAGTGTTGCTTTGTTCATTCAACAAAAAGATTGCCTTTTTTGGGACATCATTTTTTTTGGCAGCTTGACAGTTTTTTGCGTAAAATTGTGATTTTTATCCGCCATTTTGGAGTACTTAACGTTTTGAGTGCTTTAAAAATTTGCATAAATTAGCTTCTAATTGTACTTATTACTATTCAATTTTGATTTGTTATTCTATTCAAAATCGGCTATTGTTTCTACTGATTTTATTCAATTCCATTTATTTTATTTTTTTTCTTAAGGTTAAAATGTCTGTAAAAACAAATGGAAGCGGTGTCATTGAAGATGAAAATGGTTTGTTTTTTTCTTTCGCTCATTTTATAAAAATCTTGGTCAGTTTATTAACATATCTTAATGAGGTTTTAATGCAGTGCAATGCATTAACAGTTATAACTATAGTTTATTTAAATACTTTGAAATTTTATCAATAAAATCTCTCAGTCTTTTTTTGCTAAATTTTGTCTTCTATAGTCTATTAAAATTTCATACTGTATTTGAGATGAAATAAATATCAGTTTTAAGTCCATTTTTTTTATTTTAGTTTACTCTTTCTTATTCACAACTCTTTGTTTAGACTTATTTCGAATCGGAACAATTTCTTACAGAGTATCGTCAAATTTTGTCTTAAGGGATTGTCCAGATCTGACGTCGGGAAAAAACTTGAATTTTCAAAGCCCTCCACCCCCTCCGTCAGATTTTTTCCTTTGATTTTTGCCGCTTTTTACATTAGCGTCAGATTTCGGCTTACCCCCTCCTCCCCTGAAACACCCGACGTCAGATCTGGACAATCCCTTAAAATAATTTTTCATGTGATCCCCATTGTTCATGAACAATGGGGATCACATGAAAAATTATTTTAAGGGATTGTCCAGATCTGACGTCGGGTGTTTCAGGGGAGGAGGGGGTATGCAAGCTTTTACATGCTCTAATCAAGAAATGTCATTTTCAAAAAACAGTAACACAAGATAGCGTGTGCTTCTTTTAGCTTAAAATTTTTGATTGATTTGGTTGAAAGTAAGCTTTCATCATGTGCTAATTATTCAAGCTAAAAATAATATTTTTGGGTTACTGCCTCAAATAATTTGAATAAGTTTTATTGAAATACGGTTTAGATTAAAACGGAAGAAAACACTTTTGTGTTTCGCTTGTAAACCGTAATATCAATTTTTGTAAAAGCATTTTTTGCAATTTATTGTTCCTAAAAATTATTAACATTTGCTATCATTTTCTCCAAAAAATGATTAACATTTTCTGTCTCTCTCCCCTTCAAAGTTTCACAGTCATACAAATGAAGAAAAATACAATCATCATCACCAACTTCTCATCTCTCACATAAAATTAAATTGCCCCTTTGTTTCTGTTTCTTTTTTTTTGTTTCACCTTTCCTTTGTTCTTTTTTTCTTCTTCCGATTTATTTTTTATCGATTAAAATCGAGAAAATAAAAAAAAAGTGAACACAGACATCATCGCCGTTTTTGGAAAACAACGAAGAAAAAGAAAAAAAGTTAAAAACACGTTGTCGTTTAACAAAAAGAAGGGAAAAAAATTGATACACCTTTTTTCTATTATTATTATTTTTTCTACATTGACTTTTTCTTTTGATTTTTATTCTTTTGTTTTTATCTGTCTCTCTTGGAAAGATAGAATTTTGATTTCTATTTTTGGTACAGCAAAAGTGATAATAATATGAGTCAAATAGTAAAAGCCATAAAAAATGTTTCAAATTCTATTACCTCGTCTTCTTTTTCGTCAACAAATTCAACAACAACTTCTCCTTTAACTCCACAATCTTCAACAGGTTCTAAAGGTTTAAAAATTTCATACTTTCTTAAAAATTTTTTGTTTATTAATAAAAAATGCTTCAAAGACTAATACAAAAATTTGCGTAAAAAACTCAGTTTACAGCTTTCAAAATCTTTTAGGATCTTTAAAAATTAAAGCGACAAATTAAATTTAATCTTATCATAACTGTTTTAGCTCAAAGAATAGAAGGAAAAGCATTTGTTCGTCGTGGGGCACTTCGACAAAAGAATGTACATGAAATTAAGTAAGTTTTTTTACCCTTTCCACAAAATCAATTTTTATGTTGATTTTTAAAAGTTTAATCCATCTCAATTTTCTTATAACTTGATAATCAGGCAAAAATGCATTGTTTTATCTACTATGTCTTTTTCACTGCGAAAAGAAATTAATGCTTTACAGTAAATTTTTATTCGGTCAAAACTAGCTGCAAAATATCTCAAAATCGAAATTTCGATTTGTTTACTTCCGTTATTTTATTTTTCTCTACAACTTTTGATACTTCAATTTCAAAAAAACCGAAATTGATCGAAATAGAAATTATTCTAATTAAACATCGATTTGCTCGATTTTGATTTCGAAAATTGTCAAAATTGAAATTTCCACAAAAACATTTACATCGATTTCGGTCATTTTCGAAATTTAGATTGATTTTGTAAATGCCAGATTGTCAAGATTACTTTTGTTTTTGTCAAATCCCTCTTTTAAAATCAATAAAAGATTGTAGTTTACTGATAAGACTAAATATTGATTACTGCTAATGATAATTATTGATTTTTTTCTACTTCAGGAATCACAAATTTATTGCTCGATTTTTCAAACAGCCAACATTCTGTTCACATTGCAAAGACTTTTTATGGGGTTTAAATAAGCAAGGTTTTCAATGCTCAGGTTTGTTACTTTTTATCTTGATTTTCTGCAATTCTTTTAATAAATTTTATTGATTGACTCAAAAACTTTAAACTTAACAATTTTTCACAACCTGTTTTTTTTTCTCCCTCTATCAGTTGCCAAATGATAAATAAAAAAAGGTTTTATTTGTAACAAATTTTTATTATTACAGTATGCACATTGGTTGTTCATAAAAGATGTCATCAATTTATCAATTTTGCGTGCCCTGGTGCTGATAAAGGTGTTGATACAGATGACCCTCGGCAACAGCATAAATGGAAGGTACAAACCTATTCATCACCAACATTTTGTGATCATTGCGGAAGTTTACTCTATGGTTTAATTCATCAGGTTAGTATATTGTTTTGTTTTACCATGTAGTAAGAAATGTCTGAACATGAATGTTTTAAGAATTTTGAAAAAATTGCTCTAACTTTTAAAATATACATTCATGTCAATCAGGATACAACAAAAACTTTGACATTTTTTGGGATTTTGTTTAGCCTCTTGCTATTTTCACGATAATGATAGTAATCACTTTTGCCGAACGATATAAAACGTTGTGTTACTATCATTTCTTAAAAATTTTATTTAAGTAGCCCTTTTGAATTCTGATAAGTAGTATTATTAAAATTACATGTAAAAAATTACGTATTTTACTGTTTTTAAGCTATGAAAAACTTTGATAGTAATCACTTTTGTCGAAGAATATAAAAACTGTGTTACTATCATTTTCTAAAAAGTTAAGTAAAATAGATATTATAAGATATTACCAGCGGTATTATTAAAATTCCATGTAATAATCATGCATTTTCATGTTTTTGTGTTAAAAAATTTTTATTGATAGTAATTGCATTTTGCCTTGAATACATCTATTCGTGTTACTATCTTTATTTAAAAAAATTATATTTGTGGCTGCAACAATGTGGTAACTGGTGTAAATTTAGATTAATATTATCTCAGTTGTTTAAGAATTTGCCATTATGGTGTTTTTGTTAAAACAAAAAAACGTTTTCGATAGTAACACTTTTTTGCGAAGAATATAAAATCTGGTGTTACTATCATTTGAAAAAAAAATTTTTGGCACGTAATATTTGAAGCAGTGTAATGTGAATTTCACCTAAAATTATCTAAAATGGGTCAAAATGAAAAGGTCAATATCAAATTTGGATGTTTCGGGAATTGCCAAATATCCCTAAAAAGCTTTAAAAGCCATATCTGTTCAAACACTTTTTTATAGGGAATGAAATGTCAATATTGTGATACAAATGCTCATCATAAATGTGTTAAATTTGTTCCGAATATGTGTGGCACAGATCATACAGAAAAGCGTGGAAGAATTTATCTTGAAATTCATATTAAAGATAATGTAATGGAAGTACATGTTCGAGAAGCAAGAAATTTAATTCCAATGGATCCAAATGGTTTATCAGATCCATATGTGAAACTAAAGCTAATCCCTGATGATGGACATGGAAAAAATAAGAAAAAATCAAAAACTTTGAGAGCTACATTGAATCCTGTATGGGATGAACATTTTACATAGTAAGCTTTTGGAATGTAGGGATTACGGTAATTATGCAAATTTTTTTTTCAGTAAACTTGAACCATCAGATAAAGATCGAAGGCTATCTGTAGAAGTATGGGATTGGGATAGGTAAAATTTTTAGAGTTGGGATTATGCAAATTTTTGGTGCTTTTAGAACCTCAAGAAATGATTTTATGGGATCTTTAAGTTTTGGAATCAGTGAATTAATGAAAGAACCTGTTGATGGATGGTTTAAACTTTTGAATGATGTAAGTCTTTTTTGGCTGTATTGTTACAATAAAACTTGTTATATTTTGTTGTTTTTGGGTTAAAAAAGTTTTTTTGATAGTAATCAATTTTTGTTGAAGAATAGAAGTTTTGTGTTACTATCATTTCTTTAAAAAAGTTTATTAATTTAACTAAATATTGCAAATATTGACGGATTTTAATAGAATCTGCTGCTTTAAAAACTATTATTTGCCATTTTTGATCAAAAAATATTTTGATAGTAATCAATTTTTGTTGAAAGTTTAAAATTTTGTGTTACTATCTTTTTAAAAAAAAACTGTTTTGGATAATAATTAAAAAAAGTTTTTGAATTTATAAAATTGGACACATAAGTTTTTAAAATTTTCTTGTAATACTGCAATTTGATTTTTTTGAATTTTTTGATAGTAATCCGATTTTGACGAAAATTAAAAATTTGTGTTACTATCAATTTATAAAAACTCTTCGAAAATGTTCAAATCCACTAAATTACTATCATATAATTAATTTTTTTTTCAGGAAGAAGGTGAATATTATAATATTCAAATTCCACCCGAAGATGAAGCAGAAGTAGAGAAGCTTCGAAAAAAGATGGCAGATTTACATTCACATAAAATTGATAAATCAAAATCTCGTCAAAAGTCTTCTGCTTCCCTTACACAATCTCAACGTGGAGATGTTGTTAAAGCATCAGATTTTAATTTTCTTACTGTACTTGGAAAAGGTTCATTTGGAAAAGTACTTCTTGGTGAACATAAAGCAACAAAAGAAATATTTGCAATTAAAATTTTGAAGAAAGATGTTATCATTCAAGGTACGTTGGAGATAATAACACGTTACTACAGCTACAGTACTCTGTTAACAAAACTACTGTACTTATATTAACTTTTTTCTTTTATTGTAACTACGCCTATTGTCGTTAATACAGTACCGGTGTTAATGCATTACTGTAGTTACAGTAACCCGATACTGTAATGTTAAATGCCGTAATTTTTAGACGATGACGTTGAATGTACCATGACAGAGAAGCGTGTTCTAGCACTACCAGATAAACCACCATTCTTAGTTGCCCTTCATTCATGCTTTCAAACAATGGATCGTCTATATTTTGTTATGGAATTTGTAAATGGTGGTGATTTAATGTATCAAATTCAACAAGCTGGTAAATTTAAAGAGCCTGTTGCGGTGTAAGTTTTTTTTTGAGCTTATTGGAGCATTATTTACATAAAAAGTTATAAAATAAAACATTTTTGGTAAAAAATAGAAATGTTAGTGCTGAGAAAAAACTGAAAGTAATTCTGTTTTGCAAAAACTTGTTCACATTCTGTTAATATCAGGATTGTAATCAGTTTTTGTTGAAGAATATAAAAACTTGTGTTACTATCATTTATTTTGCAAATTTAAGCACTTTTTATAAATCGAATTTATTAAAAACCTTAAAATTTCATGATCTGAGCTATTGAAGCCAATAAAACTAGAAATATCAGAAAATTTGCAGATTTTATGCTGCTGAAATTGCTGTTGGTCTATTCTTTTTACATTCAAAAGGAATTATTTATCGTGATTTAAAGTTGGATAATGTAATGCTTGAACGAGATGGACATATTAAAATAACAGATTTTGGAATGTGTAAAGAGGGAATATTTGGGGATGCAACAACCAAAACATTTTGTGGTACACCTGTAAGTAGTTTTTATAGTAATTTAAAAAGATAAAAATTTATTTGAATTATATCATCACATACGTGTTTTTTTAAATTCAGTGATTTTGCTATTTTTGGCTTGAACAAATTTATTTGATAGTAATCAGTTTTTGTTGAGGAATATAAAAACGGTGTTACTATCATTTTGTGAATCTTACTTTTTTTCTACAATTAATACGAAACCATTAAAATGTCTTTCTTTTTATAGGATTACATTGCCCCTGAAATAATTTTATATCAACCATATGGAAAATCAGTTGATTGGTGGGCATATGGTGTTCTGCTATTCGAAATGTTAGCTGGTCAACCCCCGTTTGATGGTGAAGATGAAGATGAACTTTTTACAGCTATTACAGAGCATAATGTTTCATATCCTAAAAGTATGAGCAAAGAATCAGTACTTATTTGTAAAGGATTTTTACAAAAAAATCCTACAAAACGTCTTGGTTGTTTAGGGAATGGTGAAAGGGATGTTAAGGTTAGTTTTGAAAAGAGAGGATTAAAGAAAGTGTCTCAGACAAGCTAAAAAAGCAGCCGTCACAGATCAGACAAAATCGAGAAAAAAATAAAGAAAAACAGCTGAAAATTGGGTTATAACCAACCATTTTTTTGTGTTGATACCATTTTAGAATCAGCAAAAAGAAAAAAAAAGATGGTATCATCAGAATTTTATAGATTCTGGATGTAAACCATTTTTGCATTGAGACCATCTGTCGTAATGCTTTTGCTTGTCTGAGACACTGAAAAGAAGACATATAAAATCACAATTGTTTTAGGAACATCCATTCTTCCGTCGAATTGATTGGGTAAAGATTGAAAATCGTACTGTTCAGCCACCATTTAAGCCAAAAATTGTAAGTTTTATTGATTATTATTGTAGCAATCTTATCAGTGTATCAGTGATTGTAAATTTTCCGTTTTTCAACGATATTGTTACCAGCAGGGATCTCTGAAACCGAAATTCATTTCTTTGAAGTGTCAGTCGGAACTTTCAAAGTCAAAACTTCCGGATTTCTCGAAATTTCTGTTATGTTTAAATTTTGAAAATTTCAACTTCAGTATTTTAAATTTTGATTTCACAGAGCCCTGACTGTTATCATTATATCAGTGATTGTAAACTTGTATAGATATTTACTGTATCACTATTATCTATTTTTTAATTGCAATTGTGTTTTGTGGTTGTTGTTATCGTACCCCATTCTTTTTAGGATAATCCAAGATCAACAGAAAACTTTGATTCACAATTCTTAAAACTTCCTCTTAAACTTACACCACCAGATTACAGCGTTCTTGATAATCTAAAAGATGAATTTAATGGTTTTACATTTTTAAATTTAAATTATGATAATGAAATTGCATATGGTGATGATCTGGAACTAATATCACCTCAAGCAACAATTCATAAAGAACAAGATGATGGCCATAGCACCTTGTATCCAAGGTTGTCATTAATGAGTCAAGATTCTGGTGTTGATTCTGTTGATCATTTATCTTCTACTCCAACATCGTCACAAAGACAACAGCCGCATAGCTTTGTTAAATTTACACAAGGTGATGAAACTGCAACTACAACAACATCAGCAAGATCAAATTCAACGAAATCGTAAAATTATTGTTTTTTGTTTGTGGTTTTTTTCAGTTTTTGTATTAATTTTTTTTGTTTTAAATATCAACGCTTTTTTTAACAGTATTAAAAAACGAAAATTATTTGTATATAATTTATATATTATTATATTATTTAAATAAGAAATAATATTTTTAAAAAAAGATTGTGATGTTGTAATATCGTATAACACATTGTTGTGATTATTGTGGTGGTAATTGTCAAAAACAAAAAGATACACATTTGTTGGTAGATTTGTAAATATAGGGTGGCCTAGTGAATATATTTCTACATTTGGTATCCTCGAATGGGTTGTAGAAGGTCCCAAGAATTGCTTTAAAGTAGTTAATAAAAGAAAAAGTGTTCCTTGCCGCTCCCTATTTAAGTCACAAATAGCTAAAAACAACTGTTCCGTATAAAATTTTAGTATTCCAAAAATTTTGCCAAATAACACAAAATTCAAACTTGACTTACAACCAGCTATATAACTCATTTTTATTCAACTTCGAGGAGGCTTGGACAAGTTGATTTTTCATAATACTTAAAAAAACTGATTTTTGTTATACAAGCTCCTATAGGACCTCTTAGGACCATACGGTGTCTGATTTTTGTCTTATATTTTTATATATTGATACAGATTTTTTTGATAATGAAAATCCAGGTATTTGGCACATAATGAGCAAAAAATCCATCTTCTAGCTATCAAAAATGACAAACTGCATTTTTTAATTTTTTTCTCATTTAAATAAAAATGATGCTCCCAATGATACTTGTCACTGCAAACAAGAGCACAGAATTCAAAACAAAAAATAAAGTATCTAAAACACTTGAATCACCCTGTGGAATTTTGGCAAAAAAAATCGAAAATAGAAAAAATTAAAATTGGCGCAGTTTTACAAAGTGTTCCAAATGCCACACTTTTATCGTGCATAAGTTATGCCACGCATTTATAAGTTTTCTATAAAAGCATGAGCTCTCAAAACACAGATGCTGAGATTTACAATCGGTATTTTTACCTTTGAAATACATCCAAAGCCCTATATTATTGTTAAATGTTGTCATTCTATGTTGTGGTAAAGTACAGTATGCCTTTTATTAATTCTCACATTGCTAAAACCACTTCTACATCTAACAATCTCTTTTCAGAAATCTGATAGTGATGTATCAAATTTTGATTCTGAATTTACTCATGAACCTGCAAAGCTAACCCCTGTGGATCGGCTATTCCTTATGAATTTAGATCAAACAGAATTTGAAGGCTTCTCATTTATTAATCCTGAATTTGTTCAACATGTTTAAAAATTAATTATTTATTTTTGTTAGCATATTTTTACGAAGTAATAATTTAAAAGTTTTTTTAGTCATTTTTGCTGTAAATTTTGTGAGAGATAAAAAAAGTTGTTTTTTTATTTAAAATTGCCAAAGAAGAAGGATGAAAAATAATAATTTTGATAGAAATGTGTAGTAATGTTATGTAAAAAATATTGTTTTTAAATGTTAGTTTTGCTTTGTATAACAAATTTTATTTGAACAAAAAAAATGAATTTAATAAGATCATTATGTAACAAAAGTGGTAAAACATACACGACGATTTAACTATTTGTATTTTTTTTAATTGCTAAAGAAAATGAAAATAGTTAATCTAAAATGTTAAAACTCTTCCAATAGAATGTAATGTTATAAAGATTATGAAGTGCGTACAAGCATTTCTAGAAAGCATGCCTTTGACTTTTTGTCGTTTTTTTTAATGTTTTGCTAAAAAACTGAAGAAATTTCTTGCATTTTGAGATAGTCAATTGGCTTTTATCTTGAAGCATATTTCTGTTAATTCAACTACAGCTTTGTAAGAGAATTTCAGTTGCTTCTAATTAATAGAGGATGATTAGTTGCTAACAATCTAGAAATTTTTTTTATGGATACAAAAAAGTTTCTAGAATAAAAAAAAACTGAAATATGTCAATTCAATTTTAGCAAATTATTATTTGTAATGTTTGCAGCTTTTAATTTTTGCTTTTATTAATGATCATTATGTTGTTCATTATCAAAAAATTGTTATAATCATCTCTAACAAACATTTTTGTTCAATTTCAAAATGACGCATTAAAGGTAGTAGAATATACATTGGTAAAAGTTTTAAATATTCAAATATTTTAAAAGAAACTTTTTATTATTGACAACAAAATACTTTGGTTCATGGCCAAAAAAGGCAACATTGCAGCTATGAAAAATATTATTTTTTTTATTAAACGGGGCAAATGTGCGCACATCCTTGTACAACTACATAAATTGATTTTATAAGATAATTCATTTTCGTTATTACTTTTTTCTTCTTGCAAAGGTACCATACCATTATTTTTGCATACATGTTTTTTTCCATATTGCAAAAATGCAGGTTTATTTTTTGAATATTTCATTAAAAAAGGTATAAATTTGTTTAAATACATTTGTGGTATTTTTATAATGAAAAGCAGATCGATTTTTTAATTTTATATAGCAATTCGCAAGATGCATGCCAATCAGTATTCATTAAAAAATATTTTAGTGCAACACCTTTAATTTTATTTTTTTTCACACTGCCATTACACTTTTGTGCTTTTTATATAACAACTATTTCTTCCACACCAGATATATTTAAAGCTAAAAACGGCATTTCTGGAATAGAAACTGTAAAAGGCATGCATAAAATCTATATGAATTATTGGGGAATCACATGAAATATGGTTTGATACAAAATTTCTTGATCATCTCTGAACGATAAAAAAATATTTTTAAAAAATGCATGTTTCAATTCTTTTAAAAACTTTCACCAAAAACCTATCCTTAAAAAGCTTTTGAACAAGAAAAAAACAGTCATAAATTGATTGTAAATTTTAAAAATTTATCACTCCTTTATTTGTAAATTTACTAATATTTTTTTCAAGAAACACAAATCAACACTTTTTAACCCTATTTTTTCTTTGATTAAGACGTGCAAAAGTTTAGTTTTTTTAAACAAATGTTTATTTCAGTTGGAGCTATATGTTTTGTTGTTGCGTAAGTTTATTCCGGATTTTTCGTCAAAATACAATCCCGCCTAAATTGTGATATATTTTTTCTAATGTACAATGAAGGTTAATATAAATGCAGCTCTTAACGACTTCATTTAACCCATTAGCATTTGCGTTTTTGTTGCTCTTAGAAACATAAACGAAAGTTTTGTCGAAATATCTGGGAATCACTTTAATAAGTTAAATGTAAATTACCATAATCATTAATCGTGTAACTTTTAGTATGATAATGATTGTAATATTGGGTGCCTCTACACATTATCGGCAGAAAATAGCTGCAAGAAAAGCTGAAGAAATGAAACAACAGCAAAAAGGTTCTGAAGAATTTAAAACAACATTTAATAGTCGAAAGTCTTCGAGGAAAGAAACAACAGAAGCTTTTCATAATGACAATCATTCGGAGATTGAAGATTATGTTGAAACAAATATCTATATTATAAGGCTTTAAGCTGACTTTTATTTGTAAATATTTGTATTCTGTTTTAAATGAATATTATGATTGCTTTATTTTTTGCAGTCCAAAATTATTTGTAATTGATAATTACTTCTGGTAAAATTGGATATAAATTGAAAAAGTTTCTGTTGATTTTTCTTGTTTTATCACCATCTAGATTTAATAAAAAAGTGAATTGTAAACGACAGAATCAAACGTTTTAGAAATAAGAATTACTTATATTTCCTCAAAAAGCAATGTTTGAACCAAATAGTTTTCCTGGTACTTTCATGGGAAAGATGATTCCAATTATTCCGAATCATTTAAAGCTTGCACATGATCATCATAGAGAGCTTGTAAAGCGTCGACATTCCCTTGCCCCTGAAACAGTTCAACCACCTAAAAATAGTATTCATTTTTTAACTCGTAATCGTCGATCCTTTGTTTTTTTTTTGCTAAAGCAGTACTGGAAAACAGGGCTGTCGGGTTCTGGCTTCTTTGTTCTGTCCGGAGTAGTTTAATTTAAAAAACAAAATTGTATTCCTGTCACAAATAAATGGAAGGAATTAAATTTAATAATGCAAAATAGGATAGCTAAAATTTTTAGACATACAAACTGTATAAAACAATGAAAATGTTTAACACTGGGTCTGAAAAGTTTTGATTCTGTTTAAACAGTATGCAAATGTTTTTCGTGGCAAGATTTTCAGTTTTAGCGGGAGATTATTCTTTTGATTGTTTACTTTCAAGCAATTTAAAAAATTTTGTTAACAAAAAAATTTAAATTTTTCTGGCAGTTTTTGTGAAGAAATGTATTGTGCTATTTTTTATTTATAAACTTGACCTGTAGATTTTATTTCTTTTGCTATTTATATTGTTTTAATGATTTCTATTGTATTTAACTATGAGATCTTCCACTTTTGAAGTATTTGGAAAAAGGAAAAGATACCTCACAAGTCAGCAGGAGATCTTTTTTTCATATCATCATATTATTTTTAATATTTCTGACAGAAAATCACGTGGCATTTTGATTCCTAAATATCTAGCTTTCTTTCATTTTTCCTTTTGTTTACATCTTTTCCTTTTCTTTTTTTGTCGATGGCATCCCATCTGCCTGCCATTTCCCTTTACCAATCCGTGACAATTCGTTGTTGCTGTTGCGCAACATTGCCATCGTTTTCTTTTTACCCATTTTTCTTCCTTTAATTTCCTCTTTTCTATGAGGTTGTTTCCAATCGTTTGAATCGATTCGTGTTTTTTGCGCATTTTTGGAGGAAAAAAACCAATGTTTTTCTTTTTTAACTCTTTATAGCATATGTGAAAAATATGCATGTTCTTATCTTTTGTTATTTATTTTTAGAAAAAAACAAACAATATGACAGATGAAAATAATCAACGAAAATTTCAATATCTAAAGCGTGGTGCTAGTCAAAAAAGAACTCGTCAAAGATCTGTAGCAATAAATCCTCCACAACCAGCTGATTTAACATCATCTTCTTCAGATCCATCTTTGTCATTGATAAATGGTTTATCACCAATACCTAAAGATCAACCAGTAGTAAGTGTTAAATAATTTAGAGATAAAATAAAGTTAAATTTTTTAGGCAACAAATATTATTCGACCAACAACTGCTGAAACTGGTGATTCTGGAGTTCGAGATATTAATTTAAATATTTCTCCAACATATGATTCTGCAAGTGTTCTAACTACTGTAACCACATTTCATCCAAGTTTGTTTTATATTTTTTTTAAATTTGTATAAACTGGTTTTTTTATTTATAGAATCTCCGCCAAAAGTATTAGCAGAAAATGAAAGAAATATTTTGCAACGAAATGAATATGCTCAAAACCCTCGACAATTAGATCGACATTCATCACATACTGGTTCATATACAAGTTTAGATCGAATTAAAACACCTCCAATTGGTGGTACTCAAAGGCAAGCACATGAACCTTCCAATCGCTCTGCTAGCAAAACACCACCCATTGGAAGACAAAGAAAATCAGCTGAATCTGATAAATCTTCTTCTGATTTTTCTGTTGAAATTGATGCTGCTTCAAGATCTAAAGATTCTGCATCTGTTGGAACTTCTCGTGGTGGTGTATATGATGCATCTCTAGAAGTTGAACATGATGCTACTTTTCGTCCTCTTAATGATTCTTTTAATTCACAATTATATGGTCTATCACATCCTCATAATCTTTCTTTACCTCCTGCACAATCGCAAGAATATGATCAAGAAACTCCATTAAATAGCAGACCGCGTCAACCATTGCTTAAATCTCATTCATCAGGTGCTATACAGCATCCACAATATGGACCATATCATGGACAACAGCAAATTGGTCATCGGTTTGGTATTCATCCTGTACCTGTAAGTTTTTGAAATTATTTTGTAGACAAATTTATATATATATTTTTAGAATTATGATTTACCCCCACGTCCGAGAACTTTAGAATCTCCAGTTGTTGTAGCAAATGGATTACAGACACCACAAACAAATGCAACAAAAAATTGCTTATTTTTACAAACTCCAATTTTACCAGAAAAATTTGTTTCAAAAGAAGAAGGAAGAATTGTTGAAAGTTTAGCAGAGCAATTACGTGCATTACTTATTTTAATTGATGTTGGAATGCATAAAAGAAAGCAGCGAGTTAATAAGGTTTGTATCTACTTTGTAACACGATTATTGTAATGTTGATATTTTATTGTAGGTAAAATATGTATATGCTGAAAAATCTAATGCCCTTCTACAAAAGGAACAAGAAATGAAAGCAAAAATGAAGGAAGAAGAACAAAAGCTTATGAATGCAAAAGCAAAATTGAAACTTGATTCTGATAAAATGAAGCAAGCAGAAGTCGATAAAAAGAAAATTGAAAATGATTTAAAAGAAGTTAAAACCAAATATGGCGATACTGCAAGAACGCTCTCAGATACTCGACAAGCTAAAAATAAATTGGAAGAAAAGCTAAAGAAAACTGAACAAGAACTTGAAAAGGAAAAAGAAAAAGCAAGAAAATGGGAAACTTTGAATATTAAATTGCAGGTATGTGTGCTTTTGGATTACGGTAGATGTATGAATTCAATAATTAATTTTAGAAAGATCTAGAAAAAGAAAGAATGAAAGCAGAATTTTCAGCAAAACAAAATGATCAACAAACATCAGCTCCACAAACAAAAGAACAACAACAACCTCGACAACCTCTTCGGACACTTCCACCACAGAAACAAACTCAACCACAACAATTTCATCCACAAGTAAATGAACAACAGCCACAACAATCTACAGAACGACGATTCACGAATACTTCCACTTCATCTGTTGAATCATCATCGTCAAAACATGTTCGTTTCGCTGAAGATGAAGAAAATCATCATGAATTACCATTGGCGAACCAAATCTTGAATTTTACATCTCTTCGTAATCTAATTCCCCGTGATTCTCAATTACTTCATAAAGTGGATGATCAATCATTTATTGAAGAACAATATCGTGGAATGGGAATTTACCGATTCACCAAGGATTGTAAATGTGAATCGATTCATTTTGATAATAATAATTTATGGTATCGTTGTTTAAAGGATGTTAAAGTTAATGTAAGCATTTCTTCTTATACACTATATTAGTTGATAACATGATTTTATATATTTTAGATTTCATATGATGATGAAGCTGGTCATCTTACTGTAGGACTTCCTGGCGGATTCATTATCAATACATTTGCAACCATGCAACTTGAAATACTTCGAACTGCTACAAAGGAGAATAGTGTAGTAACAAATGATGGAACACGATATGAATATTTTAATGTTCAAGATAAAGAAAGTCAAGCCTTTGAAATTATTCACAAGACAGCTGGAGAACGACGAGCTGCAAATGGAAATGTTGAATCATTACAAAATTTGAATACCAGAAGATCAGATAATGATTATGTTACTCAAACAGAAAATGATATCTTGTTTACATGTCCTGGTTTCTTTGTAAGTTTTGTGTTTTTAGATTACGGTAGTTGTTACTACATTTCATTTTTTTAGGTTTCTCGTGCATTGGGTGAAGCTTATGGTGGTGGTGTAACGATATGTGTATTATCAAATGATCCAAGCAAGAAATGGAAAATAACAATTTGTCCTGAACATCAAGTTTTCTATATCAAACATTACAACAACGGAATACCTACCAGATGCTTCTATACTGATCGTCGATGTGATCATTTAAAAAATTAATTTTTATTTATATTTTTATGTTGATTTCTTTTTTTATTTGTTTTACTATAGAAAAATATATAAATCTTTATTTTGGCATCATTTTGTGTGTATCTTTGACATAAAAATAATAGAAGGAAAAAATGAGTACTTTTAAAAAGGGTTTTTTTTGAAGCGGAAAATAAGGCAATTTTCTAACTTTTTAAACATGTTTTCGAAACATTTCAGAGTTTTGAATGTAATTTATTTATCGAAAAATTTTGTCAATTACAGTAATTTCATATCTCTCTTTAAAATTTTGAAAAAAAAAACATTTTTTGTTGGAAAAAAATTTTTGAGCTTTTTTGTTGCGCTCCTTTTCTTCTTCTTTCCTTGTTTTTTTTTTGCATGTTTATAAAATTATAGTAACTGCTAATAAAAATTACTGTTTAATTTAACAATTTCTATCATCAAAGGAATTACGTCGTTGTTGTTTTTTCATAAAATAACCCTTAAAAATTTAAAGATTTTATTAATTTACAAATTCATTATTACAATAACTACATTTACAACAACAAAAGAAAATACTCATAATTCCATCATTAATATTTAAATTTACAATTTTAAAAAAAAGTTAAGGGCGAATGCATTTTAAATCACCAAAAAATTAAGATTTAAAATAAACAACGTTAAAAAAAGAAACATAAATACAAAAGTTTTTTAGTTTAAACAAAAAAAATTGAACCGTTTTTTCCAAGCAAAAATTTACAAAAAAAATACCGTAATTTTTAATTAATTTAACAAATTTCTATCATCATCATCAAAAAAGAGAGAGGTCCGTAAAAGAGTAATAAAAAAGATTTTTTTAAGTAATTTTTTTTTAAAATACAATTTAATTTTGCTAGTAATATTTATTTATTGGGCAGCAACAATGGCATTTGTGGGAGGAGCTGGAGTTGTGGAAAGGGCAGGAGATGGAGATCGACCATCAAGATTTTGTAGAATTTCTGGTGGAACATGTTCACGTAAAATTGCATTTTCAGATTGTAGCTGTGCAATTGTAGAATCAAGCTCAACAATTTTAGCTCGAAGTATTTCAACTTCTTCTCGAACAGCAAACATTAAATGGGTTTTCACCAAGTCCTGAAAAGAAGGGGAATTAAAATTTGGTATTGATTTTTTGAAAACTTCATTTTGATTTCTGTCAATTTAAAGTGAATTTCGATTTCAAAAAACCGAAAATCACATTTATATATGCTTTTTAAAAATATGATAGTAACAGAAATTTTCAACAGAATATATGAAGAGGGTTACTATCTCAAATTTTTTTATTATCACCCAACTTGAAACAAAAACACCTTTATTTCTTATAGTTTTATTCCCCTCTTTAGAATAAGCAATTTCTACTAATTTTTAAGCCACAGTAATTTTTCCTGAAGTTATTGTATGCTATTAATGTTCAATAAGCACTTACCATCGCTTGTTCAATTTTTGAATCAATTGCAATAATTTGTGAATTGGCATTTCCAGTACTGCTAAAAACAAAGGATCGACGATTACGAGTTAAAAAATGAATATTTTTAGGTGGTTGAACTGTTTCAGGGGCAAGAGAATGTCGACGCTTTACAAGCTCTCGATGATGTTCATGTGCAAGCTTTAAATGATTCGGAATAATTGGAATCATCTTTCCCATGAAAGTACCAGGAAAACTATTTGGTTCAAACATTTTCACTAATAGCAGAGGTTTTTGTGGAAATGATAGTAACCGCAATTTTTGAGAAATATATAAACTGTGTTACTATCGCTGGTGATAGTAACAGGAATTTGTAAAGGAATATATAAAGCGTGTTACTATCACACAAAAAGTTAGATTTAATACAACTCTTTTCTGCCGAAGTAGAAAAACAAATTTAAAATACAAAAATAATCTCTTTTTTGATGGAAAAACTTTTTTTTCGTATTAAACACTCTGAATAAAAGGGTATCACACCTGCTCTGCTCTATTGATGAACGCCTCCCACCTTTTTTGTTTTTGTGATGGAACAAAAAAAACTATATAATTTTTTTAATTGATTCTTCCCACTTTTCTCTCTCACACTCTCTCTTTTTATAATAAAACGATAAAAAAGAGCCTGATGATGTTGTTGCCTGAAGTCGTTAACATAAGTCCTCTCTCCAACATTACCATCATCATCCCATCACAGGTGCTATTTAATAAAATGGTCTCTCATGAATCAAAAATAAAAATAAAAGTTTTTTTTAATCACTCCGTTTTTCTCTCTCTTCCAATCGCTACTGTTTTTTGCTCTTGAAAAAAATATGATTTATTTAATTTTATTATTTTTTAATGTCAAAATTTTTTTATATGAAAAATAAAAAGATCAAAAATAATTGACTTTTTTGCTTTTTTTTTTATGTGTGTTTTTGAAGTAAAGTGAATAAAAATTAATAGCGTTTTTTGAATATTAATATTAATGGTGTCCTATGGGAATAACGGGATGTGATCTTTTATATAAAAAAATAAATATTTAAGTTCAAAGAAAGTTTAAAGTTTATCAAAAAAACTGAAATATGTTTTTGATCAAATAGTGCTTTTCTGGTGGTATTTTTAGATTTTTTTTTGATGAAATGAATAAGCTGTTGATAAAAGGTTATCAAAAAAGTGCATTTTACAACAGCTTTTTTGTAGCAGAATAATGTATTTTTTTTTCAAATCGAAAAACTGCAAATATAAAAAGTAAGTTTGTAAAAGCGCTGCATTACAGTATGAAAAGAAAATGACGTTGAAGGTTCATCAAGAGATAAATAAGAGATAGAACTAATCAAAAGGTTTGATTGATAGCATTTTTAAAAAGTATTGAAAAACCATTTTTAGCAGTTTATTAATAATCAATCATAATAAAGACCCTGTTTTTACAGGTTAATTTATTACAGAGATGACAAAGAATAGTTGGACAGAATTTATTAGTCTCAGTCAAAAAGAAAATGTTTTAAAAATCAAAATATATTCAAATTTTTATTGTTTACACTTATGCTACATAGATAATTCACAACGAGATCTCAAAGCTTATGTCATTTCGTTAAAAGAAGTGTCCCAGTGTAAAGCAAATGACTCGAACACAAAAACGCTTCATATCCAGAGTCTTAAAATTTTGATAACACCACCATCATTTTCTCTTTTTTCCTGATTCTAAAATAGTTTCAACATAAAAAGATATAAGCCGAGATTCAGCTATTTTTCTTTATTTTTTTTTCTTGATTTTGCCTGATCTGTGACAGCTGTCTTTTTGGTTGACTGGGACACTCCCTTTAACGTAAATTTTTTTATTAATGTTTAAATTTAATTTCAAAATGTCTGTTTTTAGAGGAAAAAGGTTTTTAATTTTTTACATATCTTCAAACACTCGTGTAACAACAACCAATCATGGAGATATCTCACAGTTTCATAATTCCCTTTAAACCATCCTCTCAAAGATTAATGCCATAGCAACAAATCACAATCACAAACAATAACATAACTATTTTGGATACTTACGATAAAAGAAAAGATTCTTTCGACAATCGAATCAAGCTATCAACATCAAATGAATTTCTTAGTCCTCTGGTTAATGTATCCGGAGCTGATATAGTGCCATCACCACCACCACCGCCTTGTCCAGTTTTGATCATCTCAAAATTTATTTATATGTCAATACTAACAAGATCGTAAAATTATCAAAATTTGTTATTCGACAAGAAAAAAATTAAAGCTGTTTTTAATAAAATTAAATTTAATACGGTATTTTTGAAGAAATGATAGTAACAGATTTTTTTTAAATAATTAATAATCTATCTCTTAAGATAATAACCGTAATTTTAAGAGAACTACTAAACTATGTTACTATCATCTCTCAAACAAAATTAATAATAAAAATCCTCTATGCTTAAAAATGATGATAAACAACAAAAAAATGTGTCATTCTCTTAAAAAGTAAAGGATAAGAAAAAAAATAAAGTTGTACTCGTTTGTGCAATGCATAAAAGAGAGTCACGTGAAAAAGAAAGAAAAAGCTAAAAAAGAAACCACAATGTGGTGGGCATCCAAAGAACTACAAGGGCATAAAAAAACGAAAGAAACTCTCTCGATGTGGCATCCATTAAGCTTCACAAAAAAAATGCCATTCAACTGTTAGCAGAGGAAGAGAGTTGCTTAACAGCAGAGCAGAGCAACGTCAAAGAAGGACAGTAAAAAAAAATAAGAAAAAAAAGAGTTCAAAAAAAGACGTTAAAAAAGATGTCCAAAAATGGCACATTCAAAAAACGACCACACGCAAAAAAATGAAACCAAAAAAGCATGTTTTTCTGGAGAAGGGGTTTAACTTGTCAAACAGGGCTATGTGAAATCGATATTTTGGTTGACGAAAAATTTTTCTCACTTTCGATATCGGTCATTTTTAGATCAACTTTAAATGTACATCTCGGTATTTTAATTTTTGAGAAAACCAAAATTCCGATTAAAGCCAAAATTATTTTTCTTGATTTTGACTTATAAAATTTCGATTCTACAGTATCCTGCTGTTAAAACCCTCCTTTTTGTGTGCCGTATTTTTTCATAACAAAACAACATAAGTACATTGCCATTCCTAAGCAAAAAGAAACCCTTTTTGGCATTTATAAACAGCAACATTGACAGTGATGACGCATGAATCCCCTCACTATTTTTCTTCTGGAAGATAAAGTGCAAATATTTTTTTAACAAAAAAAGAATTGTTTTTTTATATTGAGAAAAAAAGGTGAAATTTGATATCACATAAGCACAGCAGCAGAGGGGTTTTTCAAATTTTCAGATATGTTTTTATTCTTCTCAAATGGCATCAAAAAAAAGTAAACATAGAAACGTTACAAGAGAATAATTGAAGAAGGAATGACGTTGTTGCTGATGATTGGAGCTAATTTTGCAAAAAAAATTTAAAGACAAAAGGATAATTTAAAGATAACGATAAAATTTTTTTTTTAAAATAGAGTTAAATATTGATTTCTTTTTTAACAAATAGAGAAAGAGAGCTAATAATTTAATCAGTTTGAATTTTTTTTAGATTTGTTTATTCAGCTGAAGCCTAGCTATGACCGGATTTAAAGACCAATTCAAGTCGAGCTTATGTCGCAATTTTTATAAACTTTTGTTATAATCAGAAACATTCTATAAAATGGTTTTTCTAGGGTGCTACAGAAAAAGTAATAAAGCGTGCCACCATTGAACGCCATATATTCAGGTCTGTTGTTACAAAAAAAAGGTTTATGATTATTTCCATTTTACCACATTTTAATAAGAGCTGGTAGAAAACGGGAAAGCTATACGGTGATCTTTATACAAGTTTCTTAATTTTCTACTTCAACGACTACAGTAAAGGATGAACTTCTTTTTTTCCAAATCAACTATAATATCTTTGATGACTACTGTAGCTTTCAAATCGTTTATTAAAAACGTCTCTTCATTGCAACAATTTTTATCAATCCTCATGTGTTGGATACATTCCAGTGATGAAAAGAATATAATGATCAAGGTTAATATTTTTAGAAAATTAATATCGCTGATAAATCAAAAAAATCATGTATCAAAATTAAAAGTTAAACGCTTATTTAAAGAAGAAATAAAAAACTTGTAGCAAATCTGTTTTTCTCTTTTTCAAAGTAGAAATGAAGATGAAGATATCAATGACTCATTAATCTCCTTTTCTCTCAAATTTGTTTTATATAAACTTCGTCATTTTTTCTTTTTCGACGTCGTGCTACCACTGATCTTTATTGAACTGGTTTTTTAAAAAACCAAAATCAAAATCAACAAAAAAAATGATTAATTAGATTACGACTTTTTTTCTTTCTATTTTTGCAAAAGTAACATTTTTTTAAAGTAAACAATTTTTGCACGTTTTTTCTTTTGTTTTTAAAAGATTACAAAAATGCTTTTTTCTATAATCTAATTTTGCAACCACGAAAAGACTCTTAAAATTTTTATGTAGAGAGAGAAAGACCAAAAAGCAAAAGCAGTTCACTTTTTTCTTTTCATTTTTTTCTGCACTTTTATTTCTCTCTCTCGACACACACTCCATTCTCTTTGTCTCGCTTGCAGCAGCATCCACGAAAAGAAGTGACATTTTTTATGCCCCCTACATGTAGCATCGGTGGTTCAGTGGTAGAATGCTCGCCTGCCACGCGGGCGGCCCGGGTTCGATTCCCGGTCGATGCAATTCTTTTTTATGGTTATTAGACAAATTTTAACATAGCTTTTTACATAAAACTTTTCGTTAATTCCTCATAGCCCCATCCACCAATTACAGAAATAATAAAGAAACTTACAATGTAAAAGGTGGAATTTTTTGTCCATATAAAACATTAAAAAATAATTCTGTTAACCTTCTATGCTTATTATCTTCAAAAAATGGAATGTTTGGTGTTGATGAAGATGATAGTATACCCGGACTGCTAATCATATCTGTTTCAAGCGTTGATGGAGCCATTCATACAAAAAGAATGAGGGTTTGATGGATAGCTATAGATGGATGAAAGGGATATTAGATGGATAATAGAAAATACAAGTGTGACAAAAATCGCGAAAAAATGAAAAAAGATAAAAAAAAGGCTATAACTCTATTGTAGAAAGTGCAACCAATATAAGAAAATTAGTTAATTATTGTCCACAACATAACATCTCTATAAAACTATTTTTGTGTTAACGAAAAACGTGCTCCTCGGAGCCAAAATGTCTCGTCCGATTTCTTTCTCCCTCCTCCTTTTTTTTGTGTCGCTTTTCTTCAAAGCGGCTTCAAAAAACAATCAAAAAAGACTGTTTTTCTTCCCTCCTTAAAAATAAAATTCCTTCATTTTTTTTCCAAATTGGCTTAAAATAATAAGGAAAAGAAAGATTGTCCTTTAAATATTTACTTAAGGAATCCGAAAAAAGAATTTTAAATATAAAAAAATTTTGTTTTTTCATTTATAAAAAAAGAAAAGAGTTACGTCGACTTCGAAGTTTCCCTGTCAAAAAAAAGAAGTGATGGGAAGGGAAGAAAGAGAGACAACTGATCAAAGGCAAAAGCAGAGAGCAACGACATCAACAAGGGTGGTCGAAAGAAAAAAAAAGAAGGAAGAAAAGAAACGGAAGAGGAAGAAGAAGTAAGTTGTTGTTGATTTTAAGGTGGTGTTAAGAGAGAGAGAAAGAATTTAAAAAAATATGTCGTCGTCGTCCAGCAGCAGCAGTAACATCAACAGGTGAGAAAGCAGCAGTAGATAGTAGGTAATAAACAGCCACAAAAAATAAGTTCAATTACGTGAAAAAAACTTTTTTTAAGCTTGTTTGTGCAAAAAAAAATAATTTATTTTTTCTCCGTACACGGTTTGCGCTTCTTCTTCCATCAATGATGAGACAGATCAGCGCCAGTAGTAATGACAGTGACAATGAGGTTAGCTGACGACGATGATGACTTTCATTTATAAAAAAAATAGGTTAAACGTGTGTGTTAAAAGATGAAGTTAACAGATGACAAAAAAAGCAGTTAGAATAAA
Source organism: Panagrolaimus sp. LJ2400 (assembly GCA_024447215.1). Classification (NCBI taxonomy): domain Eukaryota; kingdom Metazoa; phylum Nematoda; class Chromadorea; order Rhabditida; family Panagrolaimidae; genus Panagrolaimus; species Panagrolaimus sp. LJ2400. The sequence goes on from JAMRYA010000173.1 coordinate 62,738, forward strand.
CAACTAGTAGTTGTAATAACATATTTAAAAAGAAATGGAACGAGATAATGGGTGAAAGTGATACTTTTGATCTCACAATTGTCAGAGCTTTGATAAAGATCAAAAGCAGTGCATGTGAAAAAAAGAGTTGAAACAAGATTGAACTTTTGAAAAAAACTAAGTTTTTTGTTTTTGAAGTTCCAGGAAAAGCCCTCAAAGCTCAAGCTGGAAAAAAGTTTGGAAAAGGAAAACTGCAAAAATTTAAAAAAACAAAAGTTTAAAAACGAAAACCAAGTCATAAATCCAAAAAAAGTGTGTACAATTTTTGCAAAACTGCCATAAAACATGCATGCAAAATTTACCTTACAAAAAGGATTGAGTCAACTATTGTAAATACATCATCATCGTTCAGCTTTTACCGTAAATGTTTTCTTTTAAAAGCCATAAAAAATTTTACAAACCCAACAAAGTGAACCCACCCAAATAAATCAACAAAAAAGATTCATTCATAAAACATCTTTAAAAAAACTGAATGAAAAATGATAGAAGACGAAAAACAGACGACTGATAAAACACCATCTTTTTATAAAAAGTGATAAATTATCAAAATATTCTCTCTCTATCTCTTTTTTAAAGAATATTCTATTAACTTTCAAAAACGGAAACGAATAGAGAGAAACATAACTAGTTAACTACAAAGTACGTGAAAGCTACATCATATCGAAAAAATTGGAGTAGAAAAAAAGTTATTTCAACATTGAAACGAAATAATTTATGTGTCTTTTATTGTTTCAAGTTCAATAAGATCTCGAACGATAGAACATAGATGAAAAGAATTTATATGTTTTGTAATAAAAAGATAATAAAGAAACGTGGCTTTTATGTAATAGATTGTCATGAAAGAGAAAAGATAGACTTGCTTCTAGCTTGCAGGAACTGTTAAAGCTGCTTGTTGGCAGCTATGATTTTACAAAAAAGAAATAACATCGACAAGATCAAACATTAAAACAGCGCCAAGAAAAATAAAATAAAACAAAAAAAAACGGTGAAATATTATTTGTTTTAAGAATTGTGGGCATGAATCAGCATCATTTGAAGAAATAATAGTCTGTTAAAAATAATTTTTTAAAGAGTAGTATATGGCAGAGAGCAAAAAATGCAGTGTTTTTATGACTCCCTTAAGGAAACATCGTTGTAAACTACACTGTGATTCTGAAGCCGAGAACACTTGTCGAAAAAGATCAAAGGAAAAATGCCGCTTTTGAACTCTGAAGTCGGAGTTATTTTTCACAACATTGAAAAAATGCAACTAACGTAATCTATCATCTTTTTATATTTCTCTTTAAACGATTACTAACTACGTAAACATTCTTTCATTAACATGATGAAAATTGTTTCAAGCGAATGAATGAGAAATGCACTCGATGATCAACACTTTATAAAGTAGTACACAATAAAAGTTGTAAAAAAACGTGATCTAACAGTTTTATGTCTCTTTCTTGAAACGATTACTAATTACGTCAACATTGTCCAAAAACATTCTAGCATGATGAAATTTTAAAATATTTCTAAACACCTTGTTTCAGGTGCATTTATGTGTGAGAAAAGCATACAATAAATAAACAGACTGATTTTTCAAAAAAAGGTTCAGAGAACCTTCAAGATGAATGTTTTCTCAAACAAAAGGAAAAAAAATATTTTGTAATGTCGCAAAGCAATAAAATAGAATTATTCATAGAAAAATAATAATGAGCCAATTTCATGAAAAAAAGACTATTATTAAGAAAAGGTATTTTTATTAGCATTTTAAAAAATTGAAAAAGAAAAAGAACATGTTTCAATCTTTGTTTTTTTTTGGAATGAAATTGATCTCTTTTTATTCTTTATATTGAAGAATTTGGAAGGAAATTCTTCAATACCTTTGAAAACAAAAGAAAGCAGAATTTACCGCCAAAAATGTTTTTAAATTTTTCTGAAAAAGACAAAAGATAAAAATTCAAGGACGTGAATGGAAACAAAAAAAATTTAAAAACAAAAAAATGTGATAGATAACATTGATAAGAATAGCATCAAGAAAGACAAGAATAAATGTAAAATAAAGAGCAAAAAAATGTATTACAGTAATCTTAAGAATCTTAAGCTATCACGATTGATGAAGATTCAAGTTCAAAAGCTAATATGATGTTACCTTTCCTTATCATGTCTATTTTATTCCACTTGAAAAGACATGATAAGTGGCTCAAGAGGAATAAAAAGTTTGAAAAAATAGTTTGATTACGTGAAAAAAACTTTTTTTAAGCTTGTTTGTGCTTCTTCCATTAATGATGAGACAGATCAGCGCCAGTAGTAATGACAGTGACAGACAATGAGGTTTGCTGATGATGATGACTTTCATTTATAAAAAAAAGAAGGTTAAACGTGTGTGTTAAAAGATGAAGAAAACAGATGACAAAAAATATATGATATCAGTAGATCTTTCAAATACATCCATCTATCGTACCACTTCGGTCAATAAAATTTATCAAACACACATCAGGGTTTAGCGAAGTCAAAATTTTAATTTTCCGAAAACTATTAAAACCAACAGTTTAATTTTGCGACTGCTCAAAAATATGGTTAGTTTTTAATGGGAATTTCGATAATCTGATTTCTGAAAAAAAGCCAAAACTTCGAAATTGTTCGGATTAAGACTTCTCGACGAAAACACACTCTTTTCATGCAATCATTCCTAATAAATCATTCGACCAAAGCACAGTTTTATTTTTTTGCCTTTAAAATTTTGTAATATTTGCAATCAAACTCTTGCACCATAAATTGACCTTATTTTGTAACAAGATAGTTATTTAACAGTTCTAAATTTAACTTGTTCCTTTCTCCAACTCATTGTTCCCAATAAAGATCAACATCTTTTTTTTGTCTTCTAGTATGAAACAAATGCCACGTCTAATTAACAAATGTCAATCTTAAACCATATATGTGTATTCTAAAGTTTCCGTTTAAAACAGAAAAAAATCTTTTAAGAAGATGATTACACCAAAACTCAAATTCAAAAAAAAGGTTTTTGTGTATTGACACCATTGTTTACCCTTTATTTTTTTTTAAAAATCTTTTTTTGGAACCGGAAACCTCTTTTGCAAAAAAAGATTTTTAGAAACACATCATCGCTTTCTTTGCTTGAGAAAGAAATGTAAAGAATTCTTTTTGCTTGAAATAAAGGTTTGGTTCTATTTTTGTATTTTTTGTGGATTTCTTCTTTTTTTCAAAGTTAAAAAAATGTAAACTTTTGAAATTTTATAAAAAATCGTCATCAAACGACGAACAAAAGTTCAAGTGGCAGGCGATTTTAAAAAATTAGTTAAAATTTTTTAAGAGGGATCAGTTCTTTGAAAATATGATAAAGCTTTGGATCAGAGTTCTACAAAATTGAAATCTTGAAAGTAGAAATCGAAAAATCAATTTCTCTTTCACGTTTAGTGAAGAAAACAAGACTCTTTTTTAAAGTATTCCCTTACAATCCACAGTTCAACCACTGAAAAACCAAAGAAAAAAAAAAGAAAACCAAAACATACTAATCTTGTGCTGACCCGCTTGTCGCCAAAGTACTAGCATTACCATTTCCAATAGGAGTTGTTGCAGAAGATGTTTGAGGATCAAAAAGTGGATAAAAATAATTTCCACCACCACCTGATAAACTTCTTTCAAGGCCATAATGAAGTTGCATTTCAAGAGGCGTCGCTCTTCCGGATACTGAAAAATGCTGTTTTAAAAAAAATTTTATACAGGGAATTAGTAAAAATCTGCTTTATTTCTGAATGGACTATTTTATGTTACATATTATAAAGGAATTGTCCAGACGTGATGTCACGCATGTTGTTTAAAACTTACAAATATCTGGTGAAGTTCCAAAAAGTTTTGAACGGCTTGTTGGAATATTTACAACTGGAGGCAGTGGAAGAGAATTTGGTTTATCAAGCGACGTTGAGGGATTTGTTGTTGTAACTGATGAAGAGCCGTTGTGGTTACCATTGGCTTGAACAATATCCATTCCGGGAGTTACCTTAAATACAAAAAAAATTAATTTTTTTAAGGAGGAGGTTTTTTTTATTAAAAATGCAAATTAGGTATTTACATTTACAAAAAAGAAAGAAATTGTATTGTTAAGTAATATTGCTTTTAAGACCAAGAATCATTTTTCCATAGAAAAAAAAAAGTGTTTTTTAAAAGTCTAAAGAAATAATTACAAAAGCGTACATTTCACTTTTTCTGAAAAGCTTTTGTAATAGTTTAAAAAAGCGTTTAATTGTTTACGTCTAAAATCTACAAAAGAATTTTAATGCTTTTTGTTGCAGCTAAAAAAAAAGTTTCAAAAAGTGGGAGAAAAAGAAGCAGCGAAATGAAACTTAAAATAAGAAAGAAAGCCGCTTTTTGTCGTTAGGTAGAGAAAGAGGGCAAATACGTGCGCTTGCAAAAAGTTTTAATTCTTGTTAATTATGCTAATAAAATTGTCTAAAAAAGCTTTTGAGGAATTTCACTGCAACAAAATGTTTTTTACTTCAAAAAGGTTTTTTTGTTAAAGAAAAAATGCCTAATAAACATTTTTTGACTAATCCAAGAAATCAAGGATTTATTTGTGGTACATGGTGCAGCTATAATTAACGAAGAAAGTATGCTCCAGGAGATTCCCTAGTTTTAAGGTTTAGTTATAAGATGATTGCTTAAAAACGGAAACACAACCCTTAAAACTCCAAAGTGATGTCAAAAAATGGTCCTATATCTATCATCCCAGTAAATTAAACAATTGAGTTATTTCAAAAACAAATTTAATTATTTTGTTTTTTCAGAAACTCAGAAAATGACAACAAAATTTTTTTTATGTTTAATCCTAGCTTTTAGACATAAGTATTTATATTTTTAGCACCTCAAAAACAAAAAGAACAAAGTTTAAAAAGATTAATGCTTATCAGCTGAATTTTATCACTAATGAACAGCAGTTATTTTTTAGAGTGTAAAATTTATTTGATATTCTTTAATTTTCAAGGATCACTTCAAAAGAGACCAAAGCAAGATCAACAATTAAAATAAATTGATGTTTTTGAACAATAAATTACGTTGAAGAAATTTTGTTTGGATTTTAAAATTCTTTCAAAAATTTATGGCTACTAAAATAAATCTTTTCTTGAAGGGTTTTGAGTTAAAAAAGTGAAAAATTTTGTCATTAATAAAGGTCTATTCCTTAATCACGGTGTTCAGAAAAAAAGAAAATCCCCTTCAAAAAACTTTATTATTTTGACTGAAAATGATAATCAAGCTTTCATCAGTGCAGGATTTTGAAAATTATTTATAGTTTTAACAAATAAAAAATCTGCATCCACAAATGCTAGATATTCAAATGAAACAATTTAAAACTTTGTAAAATCGAAATCAAAAAAGTCGAAAATAGTATTGAAATAATATTTTTAGTGATTTGAAGTTTTGATCAAAAATTTCGGCGAGAACGAGAATTTGAACACCCGATTTTGAGCTGTTTTTCTTCATTTTTTAATTTTGTAGAGTTTTGGTAAAAAGGCACATGCACTCAGTTAAAGCCTTAACAAAACGCACAAACATTATGCCAGAATTTAATGATAAATACTCATCCAAGAAATGTACTCACCGAACGAAATTCCGGTAAATTATTTTCACGATCTGAATCATCTGATTGTTCTTCCATTGAAAAAATTGTATTTTCATGTGCAAGTGGTGGATGTGAATGTATTGTTGCAGGAGCAGAATGCAGTTGTTGTTGATCGGTATTAATATTTTGAGGGGATAATAAATTTGTTGCAGCTATCATATTATTACCACTTCCACTATTATTAATATTACTGTGGCTGTGACTGTGGTTATTATTTGATGGAGTAATAATTGTTGGAACAGGGAAAGTAACTGAAATAACACGCATTTTTTTTTTTTAAAAAGAATAACAAAGTTTTTTGGAGCAAAAATTATTGATTTGGTAGATCAAAATTAAAAACAAAAAATAACTTGAAAACATTTTTTTTATCGTTTTTTTCTTCCTGTATTTGGGGAAGACTTTTTTCTTGTTTTTTGATAATGAGCCAAATACGTCAATCAAAGTATTATTTGATGGAGTAATAACTGTTGGAGTAAAAAAAGAAATCAAAAAGCATTGATTTGTTGCAAAAAAAGGAATGTAGCTTCAAATAATATTCTTATGTATTTTTTAGCTTATGTACCTAACTATTAGGAGTATAATGTAAGCACATGTATGCACAAATAAATAATACTAATTTACTGTGAAAAAAAACTTTGAAAAAAAAAAAAATTTGAGCTTTTTTTTGTTTATTTGGAAAACGTTTTATCACGTGTTTCGTTTAAACATTACAATTTTTTATCACTAGTAAGCGCGTGGATACTGTAAAATATACTATTTTTATTTATGCAGTAACAATAAAAAAAAATCTTATGAAACACGCAAATCAAAGTTGCCAAAAAAAGAAATTTTGATTTTGACTTTCTGAAGTGTCAGTGAGCAGAGCTTTGAAAAAAAGAAGAGCCTAAATAAGCCCAAAAGCCCTTTTTTAACAATCCAAAAAAGAAACACTTTTTTTTTTCAAGTAGCTATTTATTTATTCCTACGAAGTAATTTTTTATTCTCATATTCAAGTATATAACCACGCCTAGTTTATTTTTAAATTTTTCTTATAATTTCTTATTTATTTTTAAATATTCATGAATCCATTAAGCGTGTCGTCTATTATATTGCATTAATAAAAAGCAAACATAAATTTCATAAATCATCATCTTATTTTTAAAGAATGCTTATTGGGTTTAAATTAAATGCAGAAATTTTGGCTATAAATTTTTTGGCGACAAACGCTTTTTAAAAGAAAAATAGCAAAGTTCATAAATTATGTTTATGTATAATCATGAAAGTCAGGCACATTCAATGAAATAAGTATTTTGTTGCTTCTTACTCAAGCTTAAATGAAGGCAAACAAATGCTCTTCTAAATCAATATATTATCGAAATTCTGTTTCCCAATTAACGAAAAATTTATTTTAGATTCGATTTTGTATTTGGACATTGATTTTCCGATCCAAAAATCCATGGCCGACCACTCGCGCTTATCACCCAAAATTTTGTTTTAGTTTTAATTCTTTGGATTTCGATTTTGTAGTCTTTATGGATATGCTTGATTTTCTGGTTTGCTTATCCGCCTTTTATTAAAAAACTTAAACTTACTATCATTCCATGCCGCTAATGGAGCTTTAGCTTGCCGCTTTGTATCATTTAAATCATTATCATACCATTCTTTGCATTCCCATCTTCCACGTTTAATTCTTTTTTCTCCAAGTAATTGTTTTGGAATTTCCAGTGCTACGACAGAAGCTGCTCCAGGATCACCCATTACTTTTCCAACACGAAATCGACCAGTTGAATTTGTCATTCTTATTTGCGGAAGTGGTAAATGCGTGCTATTAGCCGGTCTTGGAACTGTTAATGGTATAGGGGTAGGTGATGGACATATAGTTGTTGTCTTTGATATAAAACCTATAAATAAAAAGAATAAGAAACAAACAATACAAGTAGAATATATTGATAAAAAAAAGCAGTAATTGAAAAGAGAAAATTTTTCTTTTCAATTACTGCTTTGAGAAAATTTTTCTTATTTTTCTTAGTTAAAAAAACATAGAGACAAAATTCAGTTAGTTTTGTTTTAAATTAAATTGATAAAAATCTTAAAGAAAAAGGAGAAGAATAGGGGTTTTTTTACGTGAATTAATGGATGTGTTGTCTTTTGGTCAAAAAAATAGTTTAAAGAATAAAGACCAAATACTTAATTTTAATTGATAGCAAATATACTACAACCTAGAATAATAATGAACTTTTTGATACGCAAAAAAAATACAGCATTGACAAATTAGATTTTAATAACAGTAAATAAAAAGCACAAGCGTCCACAACAAGAACGTTAGCAGAAAAACGTTTCGAGGTGGGCACAAAAATACATTTTTTAGTGTTTGGTAGATGTTTTACGTTATTATGACATTTGGGAACTAGGACCGCTGTTAGGAATGGCAAGAGAATCATATGAGATATACGTTGACTCAAACTGCGTGTTACAGCTGGAATGAACCCCTATAAGCTCTTTTTTTCTTGTTGTCAGAAAATTTCGCTTTACTTTTATTATTTATTGCTCTACAGCTCCGACACCAAAACAGTTACCAGCTATCACAGAATCTCTATTTAAAAACCTGCATCATTTAAAACAAATTTTTCTAATTAAACTGATCCAGAACGGATTTCTAAACTCGAATTTCGAAATGCATTAACCCATGCCAGCAGTTTCGCAATAAAACACAGTAACAAAACGCCTTCTACTTCAAAAACAACTGATGCAATAAAAAATATGCCAGAAAACTAATAGATAAAGAAAAGCTCGACCGCCAGGTTAAACTCATTAAAGCTATGATAAAAAAAGTGTGCAAAGTTTCTCATAACAATTTTCAATAAATTTTATGGGAGATAAAAGGTTGAAAAAAGCAATAAAAGTTTTTAAATATATTATCTGGCTTGAAGTCAGCGGCATTAAAAAAATAACAAACGCCTGAAGGTCACGCTTTTAAGAGCTTGAAAAATGGGGATAAACATAAATGAAAAATTAGCAAACGGTAGAAAAACGACTTGTTTAAATCTCAAAAAAATAGGGAGAAAAAAAGGGTATTTCAGCAGAAGCGTAATAAGAACTTGCAAAATGGCGAGTTACAGTAGTTCATTAAAAATGATATTAAAGTTTTCTCTATGACAAAACTGAAGAAAGATGACCTTGTTAAAATAAAAATGTCAAAAATGAAAAATTTAAATCTCAAAACACAGAATCTGGAAGAAGAAGAAAACTATCAAATTGTTAACTTCCTTTAGATATCCGAGAAAAAAACTATTTCAACATAGTTGACGCAATCCTATCCAAGAAGAAAAAGGAACACGTCAAAATTTTGTCTACCATCCAAGTTACATTTGCAAACACAGAATAAGTCATCAAAAAAACTCAAATTAAAACCAAAAAGTTAAAAACAGAAACATTTGAATTAGAAAAAATAAACAAATTCCTAAACTTGTGAAAACTTAAATTAATTGAAGAAAAAAAGCTTCAATTAATATCCCCTTTGAACTAGCCACCATCCAACAACCTCTTTGTTCTTTTCCTCCCAAGAAAAAGAAAGCTCTTTTAATTTTTAACTACACGTTCATTTTTTTCTGTCCAGTTTGAAAAAAAAACAACAGGAAAAAAAGTGATTTTTGTTTAATGTTTTATTTTCCCTGTTGCTTATAAGTTCCAATCACCTTGTCTTTTTTTTCTATTTAAAACAAGACCAGTTGCTTGTTAAATAAGCACTCACAAGCAGCTTGTCACTTTCTCTCACTGCTTTCTCCTCTTTCCTTTTCTAAACACTTTTCCTTCCCCATTGTTTTTCTACCCCTCAACACAAAAAAAAGTTCATCCCTCATTCAATTCTAATTATTGCCAGCCAGCTGGCCTGACTTGACTTGCTTGTTGATGGTCAACAAAATATAATCATAACAATTGAATTTTAAAAAAAATAGAACTAATGATGATGAGGCTGTTGATGATAGTGGTGATGGGTCGTTTTTTCTTCTTTTATCTCCTTTCACCCCAAAAACCGCTATCACTCAAGTAAGCTAACTGCTGTTGCCAACAAAAAAGAAAAAAAAGTTAAAATTGATTTAATTTGATTGTTTTGTTGGGGTGTTTATATGATCAAAAAAAAGAAAAGAGAAATATGGAAGCAAATGAGATAAAACAATTAGTGATTGTTGATCTTTGATTTAAACAAGAAAAGTAAAGAATTAAACTAAAACAAATTGGAAGCAACTTAAATTAAGAAAAAATTAGAGAGAGAGAAGAATTAACAGTACAAAGCATGCATACATTTAATTTAAGAACGCAAAAAAAGCTTTAATAAGAAAAACACGATTAATTTTGTGTCTCACAAACTGTTTAAAACATGTTCGTAAAACATAATATTGTTTTATTTTTGAGCTTTTTTAAAAATAGCATTAAAAACTGAAGCATTGTTTGTTGTCTTAAAAGATTAGCTTAATTAATCCCATTGTAATACCCTTTATTTTACTTTCGGTTACGTAAAAACATATTTTTAGAAGATCAGTTACAATTAATGTTCGGGAATTAAGAATGTTTATGAATCAGCTGTAGTTTTTAAGAAAAACGAAAAAAAATTTAATCTCAAATTTGGAAAATTTAAAATTTTTGTAGCAGAAGCATTTTTCAATTATCAGCTTCTGGCTTTTTTTAGACACTTTAAGTTTGATGAAATTTACAAACTGGGCTCTATAAAATTGAAACTGCAGTCAAATCAAAATAAGGATATCAGTTTCGAAATTTTGATTTTAATCAATAAATTTCGAAATCAAAATATTTTTAATGAAATCGAAATTAACCACAAATAAATTTTATACTAATCAAAATCAAAAAATTTAAATTTGGGTATTTTGCAGAGAATGATAACGGTGTATTTAAACAAAAGCTAGAACTTTATGGTTCTAAGAAAACCGACAGCTTTTTAAAACGTTCGAGAAGCTCTCGGACTTCAGAAGTTCGTAATCTCAACAAAACGCTGAAAGAGCAAAAAAAGTTGTAAGGAACTGTCCAGAAATTACGTGATACAAAGATAGTGAGGAGGGGGTAAGCCTCAAAATCACGCCACTTTGAAATGCGGCATAGATCACAGCAAAAAGGATCACCAAATGGTAGGGAGGAATTAATACTTATTTCTCCAAACTATTATCATAATTTAGCTACTCTCAAAAACTTGGAAGCTGTAAATAAAGCTAAGCTGGAAAAAATTTTCTGAACTGCATTCTACCATGTGCTATTTCTGTAGGCTGATGATAAATTCAAACTAATATCCTTAAATTATTCATTAAAACAACGTTGTAAAAACGTAAACTTGCTTATTCCGGAAACAAAAAAAGAAGAGATAAAACCTTTTTACGTAAACACTTGGGGCTATTTTTTTTGTCTTTGAGTTAAAAGATAAAAATTTTGTTAACAAACAAAAAAAAACGAAAGACAACACAAACTTGGACTTCTTGAAAGTTTTAAAAAAAGTAGAAGAAAATTTTTTATCCTTTTTTTTGCGTAATAAAGTTTTTTTTTGCAAAGAAAGAGAAAAAAACAAATAAGGAATGGAAGAAGAAGGAAAAACAAATTATTTTTTTTGAAGCTAATATGAGTTTTTTGACATTTACATTGCTGCAAAAAAGTTTTGGAGAAAAGGAATAAAATTGTAATGGTTGAATGATTTTAGATGTTTTTTGGGGAGTTGGGGAAAGATGGATTATTTGCTATTTGCTTTTTAGGCAAAGCTTAAAGTTCGAAAAAAGCTTTTTTTTAATTGAAGCAAATAAGTCAATTGATATTTTTTGGAGCTAAAAATTGGAAAACTCTGATTCAGGGAATGGTGAACGAGTCATAGGTGTTAGAGAATTCAGTATGAATCAAACTTATTGAAGCTGGAAAAATAACAAAGGAAAACAGCATGCTCCAAGAAATGCATGATTTTTTTGATTCATTTAGAAAAGCGTTTAGAAGTCCTGGTAATGTTTGTAGTTGGTTTATTTTAAAACTTGTGAAATACAGTAAATCGTTATTTTGAAAATAAAAATAAAAATTTGCGTTTTTTAATTATCGCAAGCATAGCCTTGTTACGTTTAATCAAAACAAATCAAATCTAGATTTGTAGAAGTATGGTTGTAAAAAAGTTTAAAAAGCAAAATTTAAGCAAAAATATGCATTTTTTTTAAAAAAAAGTTAACAGAAATTAAATTACAAAGGAAGTGTCTCAGTCAAACAAAAAAAACATCCGTCGCGGATCAGACAAAATCAAGAAAAAAAAGAAGGAAAATAGCTAAATATCTCGGGATATATCTAACCATTTTTTTATATTGACACCATCTTAGAATCAGTAAAAAAAGAGAAAAAAAGATGCTATCATCAGAATTTGAAGATTCAGCATCTGAAGCATTATCGCGTTAATACTATTTGTTGCCTTTTTTTGTATGAGACACCCTTTTTAAGGCAATGCGATCATTAAAAAGGATATAGCCAATATTTCAAGCAAAAATATTGTCAATGCTTAAAAATGTTTGAAATCCTTTTTTTGTTCCCCCAAAAACAGGAAAAACTGATCTATGAGTTTATTAGGTGGAAGTCACTATTACAAATATGAAAATTTTTTTTAAAGAAACTGAAATTCCAGACGTCTACAATCCTACGAACAAGTATCCCTCCTTTCCTCTATCCAATTTCCCTCTTTTAAAACTTACTTCGACTAAATTTATTGTCATCACTATCAGTACTAGATGCATCATCAAATGATTCCGAATCTTTTGATCGTTCATCAATAATTGTAAATCTGCCTTCTGTTGAATTTGCTAGCCTTCTTGAGACTTCCGCAAATGAATCTGATGGTGAACGAGTTCTGGATGGAAGTGTCATCTTTCGACGAACTTCTTTTGGATTATTATTACTGTTGCTGCTGGTGTTGTTGCTATTGCCGCGATGTGATGAATTGCTGAAAAAAATAATTATTAACAAATTTTTTAAAAAAAGGTAAGTTTAAAGGGTTTAATTGTTTCATTGAAAATAGATGCAAAAAAAAGAAAAGAAAAAATGCAATTTTGTAATTAAAAGAAAAGTTTTTATTGATGTTTGTTTGTCATCTTTGAGTTTTAATTGATGATAATAGGTAGCGATAACAAATGATATTTGATGTTAGGTAAAATGACGATATTTTTTATAATTGTTTGAAAACCTTTATTTTGTAGTTAATTATGGCTTAGAGATGCAGCTAATTGCTTATGTAATAAAGAAGAAATATTTTCTTTAAAAAACAAATTGCGTAATCTGAAGCTCAACTTTTGCACAGATAACAACAATTATAAGATTAATGTAGCATTTTAATTTAAAAATAAACTGTTTAATGAATAAATCTTTAATTTAAGCTTTCATTGGAGCGGCTTTTTATTTAATAATCTGCCATGAATGTTTTTCAGTTTTTCTTAAAATCTAAATATCGAAATTACAATTTGGAAATTGAAAAAGAAGTAAGGCAACACAAAGCTGGACTTCTTGAAAGTTTTAGATAAAAAAGTTGAAAAAAAAAAAGGATTTTGAACTATAGCCAAAAAAAGGAAATTTTGATTTCGACATTTTACGAAGTTTGCAAAGCATCGGCAATATTCGAATACCAAGATAAGTTAAAATCCAGACAATCTGGTCCAAGTTAAGAATCGTACTTGGAGTTAAAAATGAACTACCGAAAGCTCCAGAAACTTAAGACCTGCTTATAAGTTTGCACTCAATATTTTTATTTTCCCTTTTTTCATATACTTTAAAAATTTTACCTATTTCAAAACTATAAAAAAACTGTAATTATTACAGTCCCCACAAAGACTTACCACAATAACCAATACAAAAATTTACAAATACGTAATTTAATAGTTTTTAGCGTCGTGATTAAAATCTTCTTTTTGGTAATAATTTTTTTGACAAAAGTTTTATGAGAACGAAAAAAAGATGGAAAAAGATGAAAGAAAAAAAAATAATGGAAACAAACACTCCCACAAATTGTCAAAAAATATTTAAAATGAAAAATACTCAAAAAAAATTGGGTAAAAAAAGGACTTCCATCAATAAAAAAAGTTTTTATTTTTTGATTGATTTTTAACCTTTTTTTATAAAAATATGTTATTTATTGCGGCTGCGCAGAAAGTAAAAATATTGAAACAGTGTTTTGTTAAAGAAAGGGGTTGAATTAGTGTAACAATGATTAGAAAACAATGGAGTCAGTGAGAATAATAATTAATGGACAAATAAAAAAAAAAAATCTTAGCAATAAAGTCATTGTAAAAGTCAAGCAAAGAAAACGTCCGTCGGTGATCAAGCAAAATCAAGAAAAAAATGAAGAAAAACAGCTGAAAATCGGGTTATATCCAATCATTTTTTTAAGTTAATGCCATTCTAGAATCAACGAAAACTTTGAATGGCGTTTTGAATCAATGTGGTAGTTTTTAGAATTAATTCCGGTAATATAATAGTTATTCTTGTCTTACCTCTTTTACTTACAAGCCAACAATCAACCGTAATTAGTATCAAATGAATCTATCTAATCATCAAATATAAATTAAAACTTTTAAAAATCACTAAAGACCACAACAGCTCCTCTTTCAGCGATTGACAAGTAAGTCTTTTCTGACATCCGTTTTTTTGCTTATTTAATGCTGATTTACTTTTTTTCTTCTTTTTTTCATTCATCTTTTACGTTGGTAACCTTTCTCCCAAAAAGAGAGTAAAAAACTAGTTTAAAATCCTATCAAATGTTGATTTTTGTTTGTGTTATTACTTCTACATCACCACAACAAATATGAAAAAGAAGGATTTATGACAAAATGATGAAGAAGAAAAAAGGGAGCAAATGATTGTCCCAAAAAACACGTTTATCTTTAAAGTCCAAAAAAGCTAAACATAGTTATTCAATTTTAGATCAGATTTAAGGGGATCAAATATAATATTACCATTCTATTTATTAAAAGTTTTTCCACATAGTAAATTTTGGTAATGTTCATTATTCTATATTAATATCTAAAATAAATTTTTATTCCCACAAAAATAGCCAATGAAACTTGCATACTGTTAAAAAAGCAAATTTTGTGTATTGCCCTTTTCCCTTTATATATCCATTTTTGCTTCCAAATAAAGATTACTGCTTAAGAGTCATTATGATTCACGGCGCTTGCAAATGTATTTCGAAATAAATCTATCGTTTCAGACATTTAAAGAAGAAAAAGAACTTGACGCATTTTTGTATATTTAAAGTTGCGACAAACATGTCACAAAATTCTAATTCGTGTTAAGCTTTAAGTTAATAATGAATTTTTTTTCTTAATTTGATTTGGTCAGTTATTTTTATTTATTTATTTATATTCATTCTCAACACATACTTAATTATAAAATATAACAAATACGGCGAGAAGTACAACACAAAGGGCATAGAGCACTTACATCGTGAGGCAAGAAAAATTTTCCTTAAAAAGTCTTTAAGAGACAGAATAAAAAAGCTATTACAGTATGAATTACTGAATTATGACAAAGTGAAGCTATAGAGTATAGCTAAATTGTGACAAAATCAAGAGTAATAAAAGTAAGATACAAATCAAATATTAGAAATTGAGGTAAAAAATCGAGAACACAAACAAAGGCTATTTAAAATAGATTTGTATAAATCAGGTATCTGTGGCTAGTTGTTTTGAAATCCATGGTGCAAGGGGATCAGAATTTTTGACCATCTTCAAATTTTTAACAGTCCATGTAAAACATTTAGATGCATTGTTTCTTTTGATAACTTCCTTCCAAAGATTACGGAAGAGAGTAAGTTCAGGAATGGTATAATCAGGTCGGATTGATAAATCTTTGAAGATGTGATCACTTTTACGAAGTTCACGGGATTCTTTAAGAATGTTATGAGCAGTATTCTTGTTATCAGTAATAATTTTCAAAGCTTTGGTTCCAATATATTTGAAACTTGACTTATGCCATGTTGATTTATCTTCACTTTCATCTCCATCAAAAACAAGATCACATTCATAAGAAATTTTTTCCAAGAACGTTTGTGTGCTTTCTAGCGAAGGAAAATTTTTTATAACAACAGTGCGATCACGATTGGGCTTTTCGATAGCATCAATTGTCGCTTGCTGAATCAATAAATGTTGTTTTGGAGAAGAAAGAGAATTGTTACGTTTTGCAATGGAAGAAAAAGATGGTGAATCATCATTTTCAGCTTTTTTGGAAGTCGCAAGGAAATCAGAATCGAGTTTGACACTATTGGCGGTAATTGAGCATTGAATTGCATCAAATTTCTTGGAGATATCAGGAATTGTATCGGCAAGAGATGTTGATAATCGAGAAATAAGATTGTCCTTGGACTTAATTTCTTCAGTTAATAAGTTAATAGCTGACTGCATTTTTTTAAGTTCTTCCACCGCTAATTGAAATTGTTCAAATATCATTTCTTTTTTCATTTTTAAATCCGCCTTTAACACCACAGACATTTTTGTAATAAAAATGAATAAAAGCAATAAGAAATAAAATCAAGAGAGAAAATATAAAACCGACCAGCGACAAGCCACCTCCTTAAAAAAAAGCCTGAAAAAAACTGGCAACAATTCTTCCTGTTTTCATACCCCGTCCCACAAATATCAACAAACCTTTCATGATTAAATGTCGGCATTTTTGGCAGCAAAAAAAAAATAAAAAGCAAATTGCTTTAATTTTTCAAAATAAAATGACCAAATAAAGGTTTTAGAAAATTGATTTTAAAAAATAATAAGAAAAAAATAGCTCTTTCTCTCTGTTTCAAGCTGGTTTCATTAAAAAAATTTGGAGCAATCTTATTTAATGTGGGGCCATCTTTCTTCTTTCAAAAAAAACAATTAAGATTTTTTTCTCATCTAGTAAAAAAAGAAGCTTGCTTTCTTGAGACAGACAAAAAAAGACCAAAAATAAGGAGGTCATGAGTTTAAAAGGGCAAAGATGAAAGCTGGGAAATAAAAAGTTTAATTGGTTTTAAAACCAAAAACAAAAACGTAAAAGAAAAAAATTCTTATAAAAAGATATGTTGTTGAGGAGCAAAAAAATGCCGATTTACCTTTTCAGTATCTTTAACCCATATGCAATACATCGACGACCACATGGCTTCAATTTTTTACAGAGGACCTTAATTAATGATCCAAACATATATCTTTCTGAATAAAAGCCTTCCATAAAAAAAGAAATAATAAAATATATTTAAAAATCACACGTTTAAGTGTTTATTTAAAACAAAAATATATAATAAAAAATGAAACATGAAAAATTTTAGGATAGAATAAAGTGATGTGAAAAACAAACTATAATTTTTTCGCGTGTATTATTTTAAAGAACACATATGGGTTTTTAGCATATTTGTCCACGAATTGATCGCTATTTTTTTGGAAAATAGAGCAGTAACAGAAACATAAAAAATCAAATGTTTGATATTTATGAGTGTAGGTGAATTGTGGTTTTTTTATATTTTTTTTATGTTTATTTTTTCTGTTTCAATTTTATAATGGTCACTAAATACGAAAATTATCTTGTGTATATTAAATCCCTGCATCTCCATTTGACAACCCTATCCCTGCAAAAACAATATTACAACGGATTGCCAGATTTTAATGTCTCAGATCTTAATTTGCTTTATTTCACATACTACAGTATGCTCTTACATACTTTTTAATTTTAGTTGCAAAATTTTGTATTAATTTTTCGAAAAAGTTTTAAAAATCTCATTATTTTTCAAGACTTTTAGATGAAGTTTTGACAGTATTATTTAAGAATTCTATTTCACATTTACTATACTTTCTGTTTTGAATGTCATAGATGATTTTTCTTTTTAAAAAAAGATGACTTTTTAAAGATGAGAAAAACCCAAAAAAGTTTCATGCTGTGAGGTTTTTAGAAGAATAAAAAAAACGTGGAAGAGATAAGCGATAATCGTTTAAGACAACTTTTTTGTAGCCTCTTTTTTGAATGAAAAAAATAATTGATTTTATAGTAATCCAAAAAAGTTTTTTTAAAAGATGGAACACGGTTTAGGCCCCCTACTCTTTAGGGAAACTTCAAGATCTTAAAAAAGAGTGGAAAAGTTTTGTCTCTAAAGGTCAAAAAAGCATCAAAAGATACAGTATACTAGTAAATGCAATAAAACAATTTTTTTATCCATTTTTTGTAAATACGGATGATGCTTTTAAAAAATAATTTTTTAGCTAAAATTTCCAATGTCAATCGGTCAAAAACATGCAATATCAAATCAATCAGAAAACGAAGAGGATTCCTCTTAAAGGAACTTTTGAACGTTTTAAAAAATTATTTTTAAAGCCCGATGAAGAGTATCAGAAATTAGATAATTTCCACGTTTTGAATTCTTGCGTTTTTGGTAAATTACAGTATCGCATTATCCGTAGCAACTGATAACAATTAACAACCTCAAATACCTATCTTAAAAGATTTTTTAAAAAACCAAAAAAATCTATGAACAAAAAATTGGCAGCTGTTCCAAGCTAAAAAAAATTGCTTACCTTGATTTAAGTCCTTTCCAATTAAAATGCAAGTGAAATGGAAATTTCATCTTTTTAAAATACCTTCTTCTAGAAAAATATAGACAAATAAGAATTTTAACAGTTTAATGAAGAAAAAAAAGATGCTTATATTTAAAGAAAAAAAAATGATGGAATTCAAAGAGGATTGAACAAAAAAGTGTTTAATCATTTCTTCTTTTTTTCTGTTCATTTTATTGATAAGCATATGCTTTTTAAACCCCAATCAAAAGCACACACACACATACATGTGATAAACATTAAAGAAAAAAAGATGGAATAAAAGAGGGAAGAAAAACAGCAAAAACAAAGAAGTTATTATAAGAAAGGCGGTACTATTTTGAACTTTTAAATAACAACAATAAAAAAGAAGTCAGATCATTAAAAAATGCAGATTTGAATTCTCTAAAAGAATTACTATGTAAAAAAGGTCAAAAATGATTTTCTGTAAATACACTGTGACTAGTAAAACGATGGTTCTCAAAAACTCTTATTCATCATTCTAACACCAGGCAATCAAATAGAATCACTTTTATTCAAAATATTTTCGACCAGTAAATGTTGATGTACGAAAGTTAGCAAGATCAGGAGAATTGTTGATGAAAAAAAGTGTGCCAAATCATCTTTTTCATTAACGCTTCGAAGTTGTATATTTGCAGCTAATACACCAATGATACAACTAAATGGATTACGTTAAGTTTTTAATAATTAATATTGATGTTATAATTGTTTTTTGTGGCAGATTTATTGATTTATTCCTTTGAGAGAAGTAACAAGCTCTGCACTTTGTTGTATACCCGAATGTTTTGATTACCTCGGGTACAAGACACCGTAGTATCAAAATGAGTACTTAGCAAAGCAAAAAAAGAATATTAAAAGAGGTAAGAGCTAAAATATATACTTTTGTAAAATCTAAAACAAAAGATCTCGAACAATTTTTTTGAAAGCTATTTTTGATTCCTTTTTATTCTCACAACGAAAAATTGGTTACTCAACAAAAAAAATTTTTCTTCAAAAAATATTGTTCAACTTTTTTTTTCGAACGTCAGCTAGCTATTTTTAGATCCTTTCTTTCTGCTGCAATTTTTTATTATTACTTCTTCACATTTAATTGTGGTATCAAAGTAAAGTACAAGAGCAATGACTTCATTACAAGAAAAAAAGGTATGTGTTTTTTATATAAACTTTTACAAAAAAAAGTGTTTTTTTATAGGAATATCCAATTGCTTATAAATGGTCAATTACTAAAAATGCTCTTCAACGTGCTGAAGGACGACAGTTGAATTCTCAAATGTTTGATCTTAGTTTTTGTAAATGCTTCATTTTTCTTCGGCCACGTAATAATAAAGCCAATATTGGAGTCATTTTAAAGAAATATCATTATCGTAATGCTGCACAAGAAATTGAATGTGATGTAACGGTTTCAATTGAAACAGCCCGATACAAAAATGGTATTCAACAAAAGCTTCAATGTGAACAAACTGAAACAGCTAGTGAAGAAATTATTATTGATAATATTTTTGATCTTGATAAACGGTTCATCCATAGTGGAATGCTAGTTCTTAAAGTTGAAGGATGCTTTTCAAAGATGGTACCTATTATGCGTCGAACTTTTCTTAGTAATGAAAGAGTTGAAAGCTTATGGAATGATGATGTTAAAGATTTTACTATTGTCGTAGATGGAAAAGAACTCAAGGTATGTTGGTGAACTCATTCCACCCAGTCGATCGTGGCAATACCTTCAAAAGGTTTCTAATTCATAATCTCTTATTTTAGATCCATAAAGTCTTTCTTCGTACTGCTTCACCTGTCTTTCGTGCTATGTTTGAAAATGAAAATTTAAAAGAAGCTAGAGAAAATCGAATGGTGATTACTGGTTTCACATATGAAATTGTAGAAATTGCTTTACAACTTTGTTATGGCTTTCATTTACCTGATGCTTTAACAATTCAACAAGCATTTCATTTGCTTCAATTCTTTGATAAATATCAAATTGAATTTATTAAGGTAAATATTTGCTTTTACGTTTTTTATCGATTACTCATTTTCTGTATTGTAGAAAAAAGTTGAAGAATTTTTTGATGGTCGAATTCAACCTTCTAATGTATGTGAAATGGCAAATGCTGCTATTATTGGAAATTGTGAACGACTTCGAAAAAAATGTATTGATCATTTGAAGAAATATGCTGATGAAAAGATGGCTGTTACTGGCTTTGAAACTCTTGATCGTGATGTTGCTGCAGAATTTGAAAAAGAAATGTTTTGGACTTGTTGTGAAACAAAATAAATTTATTATAAGTTTTTCTTTTTTGTGTTTACTTTTTGATAGATAAATATTTATTCTGATGAAAGATGTTTTTTTTTTGATAGATAAATATTTATTCTGATGAAAGATGTTTTTTGGGAGGGAACATGATTTATAGAAATAGGGTTACTGTAATTTAAGTATTCTTCAGTTAAGTAACAACTTTACTATAATCTTTTGGCAATAATTTCAACTATATGGATCAGCAAGGGTATATGCTTACAATTTGGAGAGCTTTAAATCAATGGGTGATTGTTGGGTACCATTTTGTGGGACACCTGGCCAATTACATGGTCCACAACCTTCTTCATCATCATAACCCCATTGTGCAACTGCTGCCATTTTAGCGTCTTCTTCTTCTTTGACTTCTGTAGTTTTATCATTGCCAAATAGATTGCGGTGTTACCGTAATCTCTTGTATATACAAATATTTGTAGTTGAATTTTCATGCATATTTTAGACAGTACTTTTAAAGAAGCTTTTTATTACTACTATTATTATATTAAGTGAGGTTATATTAACATTGGAATATCACTAACGAACGAGCTTGTTTATAAAAAATATCTGAAAAAAACATAGCAAAGAAAAAGATAGACACCAGCATTTTAGTTATAACATGTTTTTTAAAAAAAAAGAATTTCCGTAAAAATTTAGCAAAAAAGTTACAGTATATTTTTGCTTTTAAGACAATATAGTTTTTTTTATTATTACTACTTAATAATAATTATTAATAATATATATTTGTGAGATTAAGATTTTAGCATGTAAGTAAAACTTGTCGGCCATTAAGACGTTGAACAGGACGATAATTTTTTCGATGAACTTTTCCTCGGCAATCTTTAATTTGTCGAAGGGCAGCAAGTTGTTCACGGGTAACACTGATTGGATCAGTGAAGACAGTCCATGTAACACATTCTGAACATGGTGGAGTAGTAAGTGAGCCTTGATATCGTGCAAATGAACATAAATTTTCAGGTAGCTTCTTTTCCAAAACTTGTCCTTTATATTCTGCACGATTACCAGATTCACAAATTTTTCCAAAGATTGCTTCTTCAGCTGATAGGGCAGAATCATCTTTTCCAATTGTAAGGAATACTCCAAGTACGGCAAGCTTGGATGGATCATCAACACCTTGATGAACAAGATGTAACTCGGCAGGATAGGATAGACCTCCAAGAGTATGTTCAGAACCTTCATTATCATTTTGTGCCCAATGATAATGATATTGAATAAATCGATAAGATTGATCTAACATTCCACCATAAATTTCTGGGACATCCATTCGAGAATCAGGAACAAATTGAACTGAAAAATAGAGAGGTATTAGGGTTACGGTAGTTTTGGTAAATTAGGTTTTAGTCTTTATCTTCGTATCTGTTCGAAAATAGAAATTCCCATGATTACTTTAGGTGTGTGAATATGCAAATTCCTCACCCCATTTTTTTCACTTATTAACATACCTGAATATCCAGTATTTACAAATTCACCATTTAAAGGCTTATTATAATTAACAAATTTAATTGGATCACCAAGAGTATATGCTTTCATTTTGG
Organism: Panagrolaimus sp. LJ2400; assembly: GCA_024447215.1. Classification (NCBI taxonomy): domain Eukaryota; kingdom Metazoa; phylum Nematoda; class Chromadorea; order Rhabditida; family Panagrolaimidae; genus Panagrolaimus; species Panagrolaimus sp. LJ2400. The sequence continues at coordinate 84,794 of JAMRYA010000173.1, forward strand.
AGAGCTTTAAATCAATGGGTGATTGTTGTGTACCATTTTGTGGAACACCTGGCCAATTACATGGTCCACAACCTTCTTCATCATCATAACCCCATTGTGCAACTGCTGCCATTTTAGCGTCTTCTTCTTCTTCTTTAACTTCTTCTGTAGTAGGTTTAGTATTTGGAGATGAAAGAATTGTTGAAAATGTTGAAACTAATGAATCTAAGAGTGTCGGGGGAGCTGTTGCTGCTGCCGTTGTAGACAGAATTTAATGAACAATAGAAAAAAGTTGTGTCCACAAAAAAATTCAATAAAATTTATTGCAACTTTTTTTTCAGCAAAAAATGTGTTGTTGGAAAGTGGAGGAAAAAAAAGTGTCTGCTAAAAAAATGAGAATAAAAATTACTGATAAGAAATTTTTTACATTGATTGTTCAAATAAATTTCACGGAACAAAGCAAAATTTTTTTGAGATCAATGAAGCATTTTGATAGAGGGTTAATGTGATGTCCAAAACTAATTAGAGGCTACAAAAATAAAAAAAAATGTTTCAAAAAATGTTTTTCAGAAAATGATAGTAACACAAGAATATAACAACTTTCACTTTTTCTTATTACTTTCTTTTTGAAAGCAACCTTGCAATTTTCTGCATAAATATTGTTACTATCGCATTGCCCTCAAATTATAGGCCTCAAAATCGAAAAAAGTTTCAAAAATCAGTCACTTTCAAAAAATGATAGTAACACAAAAGTTCAAACTTTCACTTTTTATGTTACTCTCATTTTCGACAGTAACCCCAATTTGCAATTTTTTGCATAAATTTTTGTTACTATATCATCACATTGTATCAACAAAAAACAACAAAAAAACATTTCAAAGATCTCAAAAATTGTATATATACATAATTTTAATCGGATTTTCACGGAAAAAAACAGTTACGCGGAAGTTTAAAAGAACAAAAAACAATAGATTCTCTTTTTTGCTGCCGAGAGGAAAAATAACAACTGACTGAAGAAGTCATGCAAAAAAGAAGAAGAATAAAAAAACTATGCGGGTGGTTTATCGCTTGTGCTAGCTTGCTTTAAAACCTTGAGGCATTGAAAAAAGTATGGCAAGGAAGTGGAGGAAAGAAAGATGCCTCTAGGAAAGAAGACAATTCAAACATGGAAAAAAGCGGTAAAAGAAGTTAACATAACAAAGATCACAAGTATACTTAAAAAACAAACAATATAAACAACAGGGAAATATGGGAAAAAAGTGGCACTAATGCCATGTCATGGGAAATGATGGGAATGTTCTAGAAATGAGTAAATATGATAATCACAGGTTTTGGAAGCTTGGGAAAAAGGTGATCGGATATTAGCGAGATTATAGCAATTGAAATCGAAAAAGTTTCAGAAATCAGTGAATTTCAAAAAATGATAGTAACACAAAAGTCTTAACTTTCATTTTTTTGTTACTCTCTTTTTCGATAGTAACTATATTTTGTAAATTCTTTCATAAATTTTGTTACTATCAAAAATTGTGATTTTTAAGAGATTCAGACGATCGTATTTGTTGGGGAAAATGAACAAAAAGTTTGCAAGATTACAGTAGAAGTGTCAAAAACATACTTTTTCAGCATTTCTACCGTAACCACTTTTAGAAAATGAATACCTTGGCAACAATTAGGGTACTTTTTATACCCCCATTTTTCCATTCATCCAAATTTTTAAAGATCTCTCTTTTTCAAAAGCTTTCTTTTCAATTAACAAAGTTAATAATACTGTTTTTCAAAAAACACACGCACTTTCTTTTTTAACCTTTTTTTAAAATAAAAATTCAAAAACAAAAGTTTCTCATTTTTCTCAAAAATAAGAAAGTTAAAGCCTTTCCTTTGAAAACAAAACATATTTTTTAATTTAAAACAAAAGTTTATATTTTCTTTTTTTTGCTTCTCCGGAAAAACGACATTTTTTGCGTTACACAACTGTCATTAACAAAAAATAAAAAGAGAAGAAGAGTTTCATTGTTTTTTTTTCAATTTTAAAGAACATCTTCTTCTTTTTTGCTTTTGCTTGCTTTCGTAGTCACTTAAAATGCCTGTGGCATAAAAACACAAAGTTTCCGGAGTGAGCCCCCGAAAAAAAACAGAGGCAAGGAAAAAAAGCGGCAAAAAGAATTTAGCTTCATTTTTTTGTTTGTGTGACGTCCTTGGACTGATGGGAGTTCACAAAAAAGAAGAGGAGGAGGCGGCTGTTGCAGGCAAGCAAGGAAAGAAAAGGATAAGAGATAAAAGTGAAGAAGACGAGCCAGGAAAAGAAAAGACGGTCAAGAAAATTAAGTTGTTTTTTGTTTAAAATTTTAAATTTTCAAGGAAGTGCCATAAAAAAATTTAAAACAATTTACATCAAGGAAGTTGTGGGGCGCTTTGAAGAGAATGATAAATGCGCCAATAAAGCCACTCAAGTTTAGTGCCAATAATGACCTCCAACAACGATTTTCTAGTTTAGTTTAGCTAATTTTAAACTGCCTAAATTGGCTAAACTAAACAGCTGGTGAGTTGTTTTCAGCGAAAAAAAGAAGCTTGGCAACAACGACACCAACTCAAATAAATAACCTTAAATGTTAAATAAATAAATAGTTGTTATTTAAAGAAAATGCGTCATTTTTTTATATAAGCATGTTTATAGCTCAAAATGGCATTACTCCATCTTTAGCTGTTGCTACTGCTAGTGCCAAAAGGTGGTAGCATAAAAGTGCCAAAAACAAAAGTTACACATTAAAGTTTATCAGGGAAGAATGGTAAAGTGCCACTTCTATTGTTCTCACATTTTTGTAGTGCCAGAAGCTATAGAAAATGTGCCAAAACAAAAGTCACACATTAAAGGTCAAATGTATTATTCATACAAAAAAGTTCATATTATACATTTAAAAACTTTAATGTGTGACTTTTGTTTTGGCACTTTTTTTCTACCACCTTTTGGTAGCACTACAAAATTGTATGAGTAATAAATAATAGTGGCAATCTACAAATCCCCTGAGGGAATAAGCTATAAAAGTATTTGTAGTGTTTTAAATGAAACAAAGCATGTGATGTTTGTAAAATATAAAATTAACTATAAAATGTTTAATTTTAAAGAAGGAGAATCATATGGTTTTTCGACGGGCAAACTTGTAGTAACTCAAAAAAGTGAACTTTGAAAATTTAAAACCTTTTTTCTTGCTAATCTCTCAGAAACTGGGATAACAAGATTTGTGCCAAAAAATCTAAACTATTTTATCTTCTTTCGTATGCCTCTATCGGCATTACCAAAAAAACAAACTCCCAAGAGTTTAAGAAAAAATTGAATTTATCACATGTTTTTTTCCTCTCCAAAATGTTATCCTTGAAACATCCCAAAAAAGAAGGAAGCTCATTTTAACATAAAAAAATTTACTTAAAATATTTCTTGCCGAAAAAATGTCAACAAAAAATTTTGTTTTTTAAAAAAGTCAGTCAAAAACTTATGGAAATGTGTTTCTATTCCTCCTGCTTCCTTACATGCAAACCTATGAGAATCTTCAAAGATAAAACATTTTTTCGTGTTTTCTGGAAAACGTTTTTGAGAAACGGAAAAGCGGAAGATGTTTTTGCTTTCTAGAAGAAAAAGTAAACGATGGATGGCAAGATTAATTCCCGAAAGACATTCTTCTTTTTCAAATCATAACTTTTAAAAAACGTTAAAATTTTAAGCTTGTAATACAACAACAGCATGGACCAAAACATGAGTTTCAAAGGCACTTGCTTTTTTGAAAAACATCTTTAAAAGAATAGCCAAAGAAGGAACATGTTTTTTGTTGTGTTTGTTCGTTCATCTATTTATAAAAATTCTTAACAGCTTTCTAAGAGACTTCCTTCTTTGCCGTCGCATTTTCTTTAGTTCTTCTTTGGTAATTAGCCGGAAGTTTCTTTTTAGGATGAATAAGAAAGGTTGAAGATCGCTATTATGTAATAAAATAAAAGTAAAAAGAATTTAAATTCAAGTCAAAGAAGGATGGAAAAAGAACGTGTTTTGGTTTCTCCAGTATGAACACATTTAACTACGATCGTCTACAAGGGTAATATCATATACAAGGAAAACAAAGGGTCAAAACAAAAGCTCCAACAGCTTAATACCTTCCAAAAACTGTTTATCTTGTATCCCTCTTTTATCTTAAACACTAAATTTCCACAACTTAAACAAACAAACATCGAACATCTTTTAAACCACCACCTCCTCTTCTTTTCGCCTTCATTTGAAAGCTGTTACTAGGAAACATCCTGGGGGCATTCTATTCAATTCAAACTTTGCAGAAAATGGTTTACATAAAAAACACTACATTTGTCGCCTCCATTTTTTAATGCTTATAGAAACAGCTGCTGCAAAAAGTTCTATAGCTTTTTACAAATTGGCTACCCACAAATTAAGCTTTTAATTTTTACACAAGTTGACTACTGTAGTAGCATGTGAAAAAATCGACTTTGCAAAAACTTGAAGCTGATGTTTAATTGAACATATGAGCTGAAGAAAAACCGTAGCGTAATTTGTGACTTTTGCGATATACAAAACTAATGCAGGTGTTATCGAAAACTGCAGCTGAATTTTTTTGAAAATATTATTTTTTTAAAAGATCTTCTGGAGCCTCTTTAGCTAAATTTAATGATCAAAAGAATAGTAAAAACTTACACAGCCAAAATTAGTGAAATCGATTTAAAATACTGTAACCATAGAAAAACATAAAAGTCTTTTTAAAAAACTGACTGGAATCATTAAAAATCTACTAATAATATCCTATGAGAACGCATTTTTTGGCTATGCTGTAGCTACTTTCTTCCTTTTTTATTGTAAATCTTCCAAAACTCACGCAACATTTAACACGCACACATCATTCTCCACTTAAATCCAACAACTTGAAAAAACATTCAAGCTCCAAAAAATTCAAAGAGATTTAATGTCTTTAGGAACGAATAATTAAATGCCATCAGTAGAAAAAGAAGAATACCAAAACTGCTTAAACTAACACAACATTTGATTGAATAATTTTACATTCAAAATCATGAAATTTACATTTTTTAAGATTCCATGAAAAACAGAAAGTCAAAGAAAATTTGTTAAAGTTTCCTTTTTGAACACTGTTTTAAAACATTTTTTAAACATTTTAAAATAACTTTTGAAAAAAAAGACATTCCTCTTTTTTTATTTGCTTTTTTCTTTCTTTTTTTGAAATGTTTAAAAAAGGAGTTAACGCACCTTGAACACAAAAAAGACCAGCTTAAAAATGTATTTGAAAATGAGGAAAAGTCATTTTTTGGCCTTTCTTTTTTTTGTTTAGTTGTTGCAAGTTTGCAAAAAAAGTCAGAAGAACGAAAATGGAGGTGTTTAAATTTTTTTGAGTAATAATTTGTCTATGTTTGTTTAATGGGACAAAAGAAAGTATGACATGAAAACTCAAGATATCACGTACGGGAAAGATTCAAGTTCAGAGAAGTTAAATAAGTATGAATATATTAGCAGTCAATGCTCTGTTTCTAATGTCCAAAAAAATTGGGATAAGCCAAAACCTTGTTTTACAACTGGAGGCTCTGAGAATTCCAATATAAACTCATATTTTAAACTTAAAAGTGTCGCTAAAAATTGCTCTATAGAAAAAAGCTAGATTTCTTTCTCAAAAGTATCACACTTACAAATGCACTTGTCCATTGAACTTTTGTCCTCAGAATACACCCTATTTCTATTGTCCTTAAAGTTCAAAAAAAGTAAACTTTAAAAAAATTCATCATACCGGAAATTTCCGGAAGCAACAAAACATAGGTTTTTCATTGTTCTCCAAAAACCCTTGCATTCTTTGATTTTTCAATGTATTGAAATCCAAAAACTTGAAGCTTCAAAAACAGCAGACTTCTTTCTTTATCCTTTTTGAAATTCCACAGATATTTTATTTTGAAGCGGAAATGGACAATCATAAAAAATAAAAATGAAGTTCTTTTCATTTCCAGAAAACAATAGTTTTTTTGTTTGAAAAACCAAACACGAAATAATAGGAAAGTAGTTAAAAAAAAGACCCTAAATGTTCATTTAATAGAAAAAAGGTTATGTACCCATTTTTTATTGTAATTTAATAAACGTATGAAAATTTGTTTTTCTAATATTAATCAAATAAAATGTCCGTTTTTAAACTTGAAAAAATCATGAGTTTTATGTGGCATCTCCATTTTTGAAAACAAGATACATTTAGAGAAGTTTAAAAGTTAAAAAGCCAAAGTTGATAAACAAACAAAATTAGATATTTAAGGATAAAATGATTAATGACTTTATATTCCCAAAGGGCTAGTAATTTAAGTTGCTTTTATTAAAAAAGAAGTTTTAATCATGTTTTTTCTAAGTTGTTTATTTTCAAAGGTCAGATGTCATTAAAAATGTATAAACCCATGGGAAAGATTATTTTTATAGATACAATTATATTATTGACTTATAAATGTACCGCAAAATCAGAGATGCCATGGAATTGTTTCATTTTCAATCAAACAAACGCAAGAAAAGTCGCTATAACGTATAAAGTGTAGACACAAGGAAATGTTTGTATGGAGCAAAATTCGTTCTACAAAAGCTCCAAAATGTTGCTTAAGCTAATACGCTTATCACGTTTTCTCTAATAAACTATAAGCTCTATTTAAAGCTAGATATTTATGCTCGAAAAAAGAATTTCAGTGACATTTAAAAATAATAATATTAATACAAACGTAATCCTTGAAAAAATTTATTCAAACACGTAAAAGTCACTTACTTAAATGCTCTAAAATTTACACTTTTGCACTCAAAAAACATTTTTTAGCATAAAAAAGGAGGACGAAAAAAGTTTTTTACAAGCTGCTAATATTTTATTAATTTATTTAACAGAATACATCAAAAGTTAAAAAGCACCTTTAGGCCAAGAAAAATAAACAAATTTTGACACGCAAAAACATATACCGAAAACGTTTTTTTCAGAAATACTAATGTTTGCAGTTTTCATAAATGTAAAAACTTATTAATTTTTGACTTTTACAAAAAAAATTTTTGTAAACTTGAGTAATGTTTGTTAATTAATTGTTGGAAGAAAAACGTGATTAAAGAAGCATCGAACAACGAATTAATTTAAAAAGAAAAAGAAAAAGCACGTGCAAGAAAAAGATAAAAACACAAATAATTATTCAAGCAAATTAAATTTTAGCAAAGATAATAATAACTAAAAGTGCTTTTTTGATAAGAGTTTTATTGCTGAAATCTACCGTAGCATCTTTAACAACATCAAACAAAAAACCACTCGATGTATTTTATATATCGTTAAAATGTACACTCCAAAAAACCAAGCGATCGCAAAAAAACAGAGATCACAAAATCCCCCATATTAAATGATCTTTTTTTCGTTGCTATCATTTTTGAACGAATAAAAAAAAAGAATTTAAAAAACGCAACGACCTTTCTTCCCACAACTTTTTATTTTCTAGGATTTTCATTCATTGATGCACTCACTTAGTTCTGTTTTGCGCGTGTGTTTTTTTTAAATAGGGAGCTTATCTATCACCAAAAAATAAAAATATACTTTATGCAAACAATAAAGAGAAATAGCATTTGATCAAATAAGATCGAATGACGTCTCAATTTAGCTCACTCACTTATTTAACTCTAAAACAGTTTACTTTTTGGCATTCTATGAGGCTTCTTTGACGGTATAATGTATGCTTAATGATGACGAAAAAAATGCTATGGGTTTAAATATATACTTTTTCAAGGACAAAATTTTGAAATTTAAACGTTTTTTTAAGGTTAGGCTTTAAAAAAATGATGAGCAACAAAAAATAGCTAAAAAAAAAGTTTTAAAAAGGATAGGCATCTGAAATTACGTGATGAGAAAATGAGGGTTTGGTTGGTTGTGAAAGTTTTTGGAATGAATTAATCATGGAAAAAAATTTCCAGAGTTTCAAGAATTTAAGAATGACAGATGATTTTTTTATTTACTTAAACTTAGGGGGTGGTTGTAAAGACAAAGAATGTAACAATGAGAAAAACTTTTTTATGCTAAAATTGTATAATTGTAATTAGAGGAAAGTTAAAGGAAGCGTCTCAGTCAAGCAAATAAAACGTCCGTCGTTGATCAGGCAACATCAAGAAAAAGAATGAAGAAAAACAGTTGAAAATCGAGCTATATCCAACCATTTTTTAATGTTGATACCATTTTAGAATCAGTAAAAAAGAGAAAACAGATGGTGTCACCAGAAATCTCAGATTCTGGACATGAAGCACATTTTGGTTTCGAGACTATCCGTCCTAAAAGAAACTGACTTACTTCTAGCATTTACTGATACGACAGCAAAAAAATAACATTCTTAGAGATTTCAAAAATCCAACAAATGTCTACAAAGTAAAGAGAACACATTTCCGTTGATACAAAGAACAACCCCTAAAATCAATGATACAAAATTCTTGATCCCTAATCTCTTCATTCTATTTCCGTTATTTTTGTAATAATATCTATCGCTAAAAATGAAAACAAATATCATTGCAATATCGGCAGAATTGGCAAAGATAAAAAAGAATGGACATGAAAAAGTTTTTTTTTCTTCGATTCTTCGATGACAAATGATAATATTTCTCTTCTCATACCTTTGAAACGAAAGAAAAAATAAAGACAGAGATCACTTTCATCATGATTAAATAATAATACATACTAATCAAATAATGCGATCCTTTTTTTCTATTTTAAACTAAACTAAAAAAATGTCAAAACCAGTTTCACTTTCATTTCATTTTTGCGCAATCAAAAAAAAAAGAGAGAGAGGAGCTTCACGAGGAATGAGGAGCAACACAAATTTATATTTGTGAAAAAAAAGAGCTGTAAAAACTTTAAAACGCTAGAGAGGGTTTGATTAAATTTAATTAATTGACAGCAGCAGCAGCATTTTTAAGGGATAAAATAGAGGGATGAAAAAAGAGGAAAAAACTAATTTTAGTGTCCTGAAAAGTAGAAGCAGTAAATAAAATTTATATAAAACTTTGAAAAAGAGAAAGTAATTACTTCTGAGAAACAATGAAAATTAGTTTTTTTTGAAAAAACTTTTCTTTCTAAAAATGGCTTTTTTTGATTAAAAAAGATTTATTTAAAAAAAACTGGAATAATTTTTTTCAAAGATACAGTAGAAATGTTTAAAAAATAGTTTTTACAACTAAACCAGAAAAATAGGGAATTTGCGGAGCGGTTTTTTTTTTGATAAAAATTTGACGATGTTTCTATGGGTGCATGATTTTCAGGTTTAGCCGTAAATAATGGTAAAATAAAAGTGTTTCATTGAAACAATCGAAAAAGGAAATGTCTCAGATAAGCAGAGCAACATCTATCGCGGATCAGACAATAACAAGAAAAACAGCTGAAAATCGGGTTACATTTAACCATTTTTTTTATGTTAATACCATTCTAGAATCCATAAAAAAAGCCAAAGAAGATGGTATCATCAGAATTTTGAGATTCCAAAGCTGATGCATTTTCGTGTTGAAACTATCCGTCATATCTTTTACTTATCTAAGAAACACTTTTTAAAAACACATTATATGTATGATAACATAGCCTAAGGACATTAGAAAATAAAAGAAAAAAAAAGTAGAATAAATAATTAATTACCTGTCATTTACGTCATCATAACCTTTCTTAATGAAGCATCAAAGTGGAAACAAATCATAACACTTCAAAAACAAAAATCACAAAAATTCGCAGAAATTAAAAATTCTTGTTTTAAAACAATGAAACAAAAAAAAATAGCGATCTCTGAACAAACTTTTTTTTTAGCCTGCAGGCTTTAAAAATTTCTTTTCCCATCGAACATCATCATGCTTGTTTGCTTGCATGCTTGATTGTGGCTGCTACTGCTTCCGCTCATAATAAAAAAGGTCAAAGAAAAAAAAAGAACAAGCTTGTAACAAACTTGACTAATAACTAGCAAAAAATGTCTTTCATTAAAAATTATTTCTTTTTTTGATGGCTCATAAAAAAACGAATTTTATGTTCCATGTTTGCTCATTTGCAACATTTTAAAGTTGAAAGATTCAGTCTTTGAGGAAAATTTAAGGTCAAATGATTCCATAATTTTTGCAGTCATTTTTTTAAAAGAGATGTTTGATGAATGCTGCTTTTGGTAAATATACACTCTTAAAATACGTTTAAAAAGTTGACTGTTGAACAAACATTTATGGGAAATATTTTTTTAGTCATAAAGTAAATAAAGAAAGGCTTTGATTTCTTGGGGATGTAGATAATAGTAGGTTATAAAAATTTTTAGAAAATGTTGAAAGCTGCAGACTACTTCTAAAAGCAAAATTGTTTATAAATAAATTTTGAAGACGACTGTTCGAAAAAAGATGGTGAAAAAGTTTTTTCATTTTGGTCAGAAGAAGATGAAATTGTTGGAAAAAATTCAGTATGGGGGCATAGAACTTCTCTTATGCAATTCTCAGATGGATACAAAGTTTTTGCAAATATGAAACATCATCAACTCAAAACTGATACGGTAGAAGATCAATATAAGGTTTTTGTTGAAGAACAACATAAAGCACAACAGATTATTTTATAAAAAAAGTTTTTCTTTCAAAAATATAAAAATTTTAACAACAACTGATTAAAATCTAACAAAACATACACACACTATTATTATCACAAAATTTCAATCTCATTTTTTTTTCAATGATCGAGAAAACTTCCGATTGACATTGCTTTCTTTTCAACTTTTGCGACTTTTATAGCTGCAGCAGAAACAGCATCAAACAAGAGAAAGGTCAAACCCTATGTTATAGACCTGTATTGTTAATACACTCTTTTTTTCATTTCAACCCTATCACCAAAGATCACGTTTTTGATTGTTAAAACTTTTGTTCTGTTGTTGTCAGAATATTCTCGAGTTTCAATAATATCAGTACTCTTTTATGGTAGATTGATTTTTTGATCGTTTGTCTTCCATCGAAGTTTCTATATGTTTTTTTACGTATTCTTTAATCTTTTGTCACTCTTTCAAAAGTTATAATAATAATAAAGTTTCAAAATCAATGTCAAATCAAATATCATAGAAAAGTTACAGCCCCTTTCTCTTTTGCTGCTCTAAAAAACATGATCTATGTAATTAATAATGATGAAGTATCAGACTCTATATTAAACGTTTTTAAATGACACAACCAAAATGTACACATAGAGACACGTGAGAATTTCAAAAAAAGAAAACTTTATTAATGAAGAAGAAAAAGACTTGCGATCTTTTGCACTTTTCTTTGTTGGAACTTATGTATATGAAAACTTTGATAAATAAATAAAATGTTTACTTTTAAAAAATGATTAAATTTTTGCAAAGAAAACAGCAAAAAAGTATCAAAATGGTTCCCGTCTGCAAAAATGTAAAACACGGTCTATAATGCAATCAGTTGTTTCACGGCGCGGTAATATAACAAGCTGTTGATGCTTATTGGGGATCACAAAAAACTTCGACCTTTGCCTGCTGTATTTGAACATGCAAAAAAGTACAATCTTGAGATTTCATTATTCGAACGGCTAATCAATAATGATCATACATTACAAAAATGCTTAATATCATGTGAACGAAAATGCTGCTCTTAATTTCAACATCCATGTAAAAAAGATTGCTGGCAGGCTAGTTGTTGCATTTCATTATCACTATTTACTTATAAATTTTAGCCTTGTGGTGATTAAAGTTCCAAAAAATCTTCCATGTAATCACCCAAAGGATGATTATTGTTTTTTGGATCCAATTAATGTTCGATGCATTGAAAATTGCCAGAAGCTTTTATCTTGTGATCATCAATGTAAAGAAGGATGTGGGGCACAATTTTGTAAAGAAACTGTTGAACGTTGTCTTCCTGATTGTGAACATATCGACAATTTTTTTCAAAGGTCATAATTTCGTGAAAATTTTTTTTTAGATTTTAGATTTGTTATTTGTAAGTGTCACAACATTGTAGTCTTCACAATTTGTAATGGGGCGTTTTAAGATACTGGAAAATATTAAGGTGTACTCTTTTTGCTAGGCTATGTTATCATTAAAAATATGCATAAAATATGTAATTTTTTCTATTTTTTGTATTGGTATATTAAGGTGTATATGTTAAAAAGTAAAACTATAATTTCTATTTCCCTTTCTATTTTTGTCACATTTTCACACTTTCAATTTTTAATTTATTAAAACAAATATCTCACTCCAAGCAAAGCTCACTGAGGAAAAAGTACAATAGAAAATATACAATAAAAAAATAACAGTAAAAGTTAAGTTAAAGATCAAGAGCGTTTTCCAAGAACAACAACTGATGTTTTTGTTTTTGGCCTAATTTTGTTCCAGAATTTCTTCGGATGTCTTAACGTGAAATATGCATGTTTCAAAAGTTTTACCATGGCTTCCCGATATCCAGTCATAACAAATAAAACAATTATTGAGTCAAGAAAAATACGAAATTGATTGAAAAATTGTTTTGGCTCTTTTGCAGCTACCCCCCCCAAACACCATCCATCCAAAGGGGTAAACGAAAATCAACGACCGTTGCATTTCCTGATGCCGTCCAAGTTGAGCCTGATGCGGTCAAAACTTTAAACCCTAAGATGTACGACAATGTATACTTAATTTGATCCACAGAAACAGTTAAAAAAACAAAAAGATTAAGCAAATTTTGGACAACAACTACAACACAAATCCGTAAAGAATTTTGAAAGTCTTTTGGATTATGTTTTAATTGAAATTTTACTTGTTTTAATAAGCGTAAGACTATTAAACTGGCTTAAATAACAGAGAAAAGCAACAAAAATGGTGGCACAAGCATGGAAATATATTCAATGGGATAATAAATGCTCGACAATATTTTCACCATGTTATCAGTAAGTCCCTTATTCAGGCAAACAGTATTTGAAAATAATTTTTGATTTCGGCATTCCAAACATTGACAAAAATAAAATCAAAAATAATAGACCCAAATTGTAATAACCAAAATCATAATAAAAAGCAAACCCCGTTAAATTTGCAATAAAGCAGCGGAAACCATCAATATTTTTTATGGAAAGGCTGTAAGCTTTACGATCGGCCAAAATTGTGCTATTTCCATTATTCATTTTCCACAAAATTATTGCTGTTGCTTTTTGAGTTTGAAGAAAATTTTTACGACAGAAATGGAAATAGAAATTATAGTTTTTCTTTTTAACATATACACCTTTAAATACCAATACAAAAAATAGAAAAAATTACATATTTTTAGTATATCTTTAATGATAACATAGCATATCAAAAAGAGTACGCATACGCCTTAATATTTTCCATTTTCTTAAAACGCCCCCATTACAAATTATGAAGACTACAATGTTGTGACACTTACAAATAACAAATCTAAAATCTAAAAAAAAATTTTCACGAAATTATGACCTTTGAAAAAAGTTGTCGATATTAGTTAACCCAACATTCGAAACATCAACTTTGATGACATTTTTAAAGTTTTTAATTTTTGGCATTGCATCAGTAAAATCATCGTTAAATAGACCAAGAGGATAGCCATCATGAATTCCATGTTTCCATGGAACATGTTATGGATGTTTTCTTCCATGAAAACGTCGAGAATTTTTACCAGAAATTTGTTTCTTTAAAGTATAACCATGTCTAAAAACAAAGATGATTGTTATTGATCACTAGAATGAAAGTGTAAACATACTATGTAAGCCAATCGTCAGGAACAATAAGGCATTCAACAGCAACAAAGAATAATGCAAAAACAGCAGCAAAAGATAACTTCATGATGGTAGAAGATTACGGCAGCAGCAATCGTTGAAAAAAAAGCAACAATGAATAGTTTTCTTTGACAGCATTATACTCTAGCATCATAAAACTATTAGTTCTTTCTTGCAATTAACTTTCATGAAAAATAATTCCACACTGATTAATATGTTTATTTTATAGGCTGAATCATTAACCCTTCTACTTCCATATATTGTATTTGGATATGTAATAGTTATCTGCTATATTTTTGCATGGATTTTCCTTACTACAATTATTTTGTTAGCTGAACCATCATATATTCGAAGAATAATTGGTAAACATGATTTTGCTATATCAACTATCAAAATGATACTATTTGCTAAATCAACAATTATATTTCTTGGACTTGCACTAATACAAACATGGTTGAATTCAGTTGTACAAGGTTGTCGAAAATATTTTGATAAATTGAAGGCAGCTTCTAATGTTGATGACGATTCTGATAGTAGCAGTGAAGAAGAAGCAACGAATGAATGAGATTATGGATTACTACTGTTAACTGATATCTATGATTAGGATTGTATTTTTTTTTTAAAGTTTGCATGTTTTTAAACGGCGGCTTTTTAACTGAATAGAAGTAAATCTGTTTTTGTATTAATATCGTAAACACATTAATAAAAACTTATAATTTATTTATTATCATTCACTTGAACATTTTTAAACACATTACAATACTAATACATTAAAAAATAGTACCTTCAACAATAACTTTATATTGATCTTCTACAGTATCAGTTTTGAGTTGATGATGCTTCATATTTGGAAAAACTTTGTATTCATCTGAGAATGGCACAAGAGAAGTTTTATGCCCCCATACATTATTTTTTCCAACAATTTCATCTTCTTCTGACCAAAATGAAAAAACCTTTTCACCATCTTTTTTAAGTCCATCTTGATTTCTTCCAGCCAAATCTTCTAAGATATCTGAAGTTAAAGGATCACATAGATTTTCTGGTAATGCATTAATGCATGCAACATCTGCATCTGGATCCATATTTTCATCTGTTATTTTTGCTTTACAATGATTACCAGGAGCGAAACCAGTCTAAAAAAGGATTTTTATTGAGATTAAGTATATAAGTGTAATAGCAGCAATTTAAGTACAAAAAAAACTTACTCTATTATCACATACACGAAGTTTAAGAACATTTTCTCTATCACACAAACAAAGACCCAAATTTGCACCAGCAATACCAAGAAAAGTTCGAACACGATTATAAACTGGATATCCAAGATTACATTCTTCAACATGATCCTTTCCCCAACCACCTTTAAGTGCTTTTCGAGCCATTGTTACACCCATTGAATGTGCAATAATATCAATCTTTTCAGCTTTTGTATAAAAAAGTACAGCTTCAATAAATTTTCGAATACGTCTCATTGATTCACATGTATGTTCACGAGAGAAAGAATTGGTTAAATTTCGATCACCCCATGTTACAGCATATAATACAGCAGATGTGTAACCCTTTTTAAGAAAATATTTGATTGATGAAGAAAAGCCTGAAGAAAATTCTGTTCCAGCATCCAAAGCACCATCAGAATTTCCATGAATGAAGATTACAGGTGTAAGATATGATTCCTCTGCATCAACATCTTTTCCACCATATGATGCATTAATACCAAGATAAAGAGCAGGAAAATCATATTCTGCATATCCATTACTAAAAAAAAGTTTAATTATGGTAACAAATAGGACAAGAATAATACATTATAATACTTAGAGTTACTATCATTACCAGACAGCAACCAACAATATCCTCTCAAAAACAATCACTTACATTTCAAGCCATTGAGTAAAATCATCTGTGAATGGACCAAGAGGATAGCCATCATGAGTTTTATGTTTATAACGATGATCTTTTCTTCCATGAAAGCGACGAGAAGTTTTACCGTAATAATTTGGTTTCTTTAAAGTATAACCATGCCTAAAGTACATCGATGATTCATATACCATGAAAAATGTGTAAACTTACTTTGTAAGCCAATTTTCAGGAACAATAAAGCATTCACCAGCAACAAATAATAATGCAAAGACAGCAGCAAAAGATAACTTCATGATTGAAGATTACGGCAGCAGCAATCGTTGAAAAACAGTAACAATGAAATGCTTTCTTTGACAAGCATTGAGTTTTATCAATGTTTCGCATAAACATGTAAATTTAAGTTTTTGCATACACATGGATATGTCTATAAAATAAACATATTAATATAGGTACCGGCAGCTCAAAAAAAAGTTTTTGAAAACAATTATTTTTTTGTTAGAATATAGTATTTTCGACCCTGACTAAGAATAAAATAAAAACAAAAATTTAAAAAAATAAATTTAAAATGCCGAAAACGCCATGTGAAAATTCGGCAAAACAAATTTTTTTCGTCGTCAAAAAAAGTCAAAAAGAACACTCTTTTTTTGTGTGTGCATCCTTCTCTTTTTTTTCCTCGCAGCGCTTCATGGTGGTGGTCGTCTTAAAAAGGATGATAAAATTTTTTCATTTTGGTCAGAAGAAGATGAAATTGTTGGAAAAAATTCTGTATGGGGACGAAAAACATCCCTTATGCCATTCTCAGATGGATACAAAGTTTTTCCAAATATGATCAGTATCATCATCCGTAGAAGCTGCATTCAGTTTATCAAAATATTTTCGACAACCTTGTACAACTGAATTCATCATCAACTCAAAACTGATACTGTATAAGATCAATATAAAGTTATTGTTGAAGGAAGTATTTAATAATGTATTTTGTGTATGTATTGTAATGTGTTTAAATGTTTAAGTGAATAGTAATAAATAAATTATAAAGTTTTATTTCTGTGTTTACGATAGTAATACAAAAACAGATTTATTTTCTAAATAATACGTTTAAAAAGCCATTGTTAAAAAATATACAAACTTTACAAAAAATACATTCCTAATCATAGATATCAGTTAATAGTAGTAATCCATAATCTCATTCATCTGTTTCATCTTCATCAAAGCTACCATCAGTATCATCATCCGTAGAAGCTGCATTCAGTTTATCAAAATAATTTCGACAACCTTGTACAACTGAATTCAACCAGGTTTGTATCAAAGCAAGACCAAGAAATATAATTGTTGATTTAGCAAATAGTATCATTTTGATAGTTGATATAGCAAAATCATGTTTACCAATTACCCGACGAATATATGATGGTTCAGCTAACAAAATAATTGTAGTAAGAAAAATCCATGCAAAAACATAACAGATAACAATTATATATCCAAATATAACATACGGTAGCAGTAGGGTTGAACTCTTTTCTTCCAAGCCAATAAACAATATCACAATAAAGATGTAAAATAGAGTATGGAAGACAATGACAATAGGAGATAAAAGTGTAAAACCATATTTTCCACCACTTGATAGTTCGAAGATAAGGCATAAGCAGATACAAAGATAATGAAATATAGCGATTGTTGTTGTACCTGAAAAAGGAAGAATGGTTGACTTAAAATCAAAAAAGATAGTGACTGCACAACGTAGCTCCAAAAATGATAGGTATTTGATAAAATGTTATTTTTTCATGTTTTAAAATTTAAACTAAATTTTCTATCGGCTGCCATTTTGTTATTTTTGAAGCTGAAAGTTTGATTTTTCGATTATTGTATTCAAAAAAGTATAAATTTTCATAATCTATGGTACTTTTAAGCTAGGTGGAGGTTAAATTTGAATTTGGCGCCGTTTGGCGAAATGTTCCCAGATGCCAAAATTTTAGATGCAAAAGATACTCTCGTCCATAATGACCAATCCCTCAAAATAAGAGCTCACAGAAACCAGAAGGGACGATTTGCCATCAAAAACCAACTCAAAAACTCATGCCGACCAACCAGTATACGGTAGTTCAAAGAGTCGAACGCATTAAGCTGATTTCTAAAAGGTCTTTTTATGGACAAACTTTAAAAATTGTTTGAATTGAAAGATTTTTTAAAAACTTTGAAATTCTCTCAATGCGTGAAGATCAACAATAAACATTTTCAATGAATACTCTTAAAAATTTACTTACCACAATAAATTTGAAAGCATCCACAACAGCAAAGATATTCATGATTCTGTGGAATTAACGGATCAGGATACAGGTCATTTGATACTTCTACTGCTGAATAATTTGCTTCTGGTAAAATTACAGTAGTATTGGGATCAGCTGCAGCTGCAGAAAGAATACTTGATTGAGAATCGTTGTTTTGAGATAATGGAATGGTAGTAGAAGAAGGAAGAGGATCATGTTGAGATGCTGCTGTTGCCATTTCTTTTTTGCGAAGGTACAAAGTTACTGTAATGTTATGTTGTTCATTTTTGTCGTCGATGCTGAAAAAATTAACATGTTAAAAGAAGAAGATAAAAAAAGATATGTTTAAGCTTGTCCCGGACAAGTTGTCTGAGTTTAATCAAAAAACATATTTTTTAAACCTACACAAAACATCTTCAGTCACCTGTTTCTTCTTCTTCACTGCTACTAACTTCTTCATTATTAGAAGCTGCATTCAGTTTATCAAACCCATGTTTGTATCAATGCAAGACCAAGAAATATAATTGTTGATTTAGCAAATAGTATCATTTTAATTGTTGATATAGCAAAATCATGTTTACCAATTACCCGACGAATATATGATGGTTCTGCTAACAAAATCATTGTAGATAGAAAAATCCATGCAAAAATATAACAGATAACAATTATATATCCAAATACAATATATGGAAGTAGAAGGGTTAATGATTTTAGCCTATAAAATAAACATATTAATCAGTGTGGAATTTTAAATGAAAGAATTTATCGTTTTTCTATGCTGGATTTCCAATCTATTTAAGTAAAAATAAAACTCTAGGAAAACCCTAGAAAAAGTCATGTAAAAATACTGAAAAAAATAATTTAAAAAGCTTACAACAATATTACTGTATTTAAATGTAAACTTGTTTTTTTCTGTTGCCCCTCAAAAATCCGTCTTCGTTCTTTTTCGAAAAAAAGCCTGCCAGGCATCGGCCTTTGTGTATTTCTTTGACGTCGAACATTCTCGAAGTTCTTTTTCTTGCTTCTCTTTTTTTGCGTCAAACTTTTTTTTTCGCAAGGTTGTTGTTTCGATTGAACACTTTTTTTAACTCATAAATTTACCGTGTTGTATATTTTCTACACAGTAATATTACTATTTTTGTTTTATCAATAAAGACGTTAACATAAAAGTAACGGTTAAAATATCTTTTTACTTAGTCTTTAGAACGCGTTTTCTTTTCTTGCTCGTGTTCACTTTTGACTGAATCAACTTATTTGTTTTTTGATTGATATTTTTTGCTGTATATTTTTACTATTAATATTTTATATTTTTAGGTAAATTACTATTTGCTATTGTTTACAGACAATATCAACAACAACAATGCCCCGTCAACGTATTATCTCATATCGTAAATCTGTTGAACAACAAAATCATCTTGTCTTTTTATCAATTATGAAAGATTTTTATCCATCAATCATTCAAGCAACTTCAAAAATTACTGTTTGGAATCAAGTTTTAAAAGAATGTAAAAAGAATGGCTTTTTTGGGGATAAATCTGCACGATATCTTAGCCGTACACGTTGGCCTGCATTTTTGCGTAATACACATGTAAGTTTGCGCTATCTATGAAAGATTTGGATAATGGCAAACTTTTATAGATCAAATGGCTAGGTAAGAAAATGCTCTCTGAAAGAGATTTAATTGTTATTGGAATTGAACGTATGAAGCGACCAGATTTTTGTTTTCCAATGAATGAAAATGATAAACTTAATGAAGATGGAGTTGTTCCTGAAGGACAAGAACACGTTGAAGAAAATGATTATGATATGGATGCTATGGATACTACTTCTTATGTTGAAGATGAAGCTAATAGTGTTGAAGATGAAGCAGCTGCTGTTGGAGATGGTTCTACTCCTGCTGACATCGATGCTGCTGGGAAAAATAGTGATAGCTCTCCTGATCTTGAAATGGATACTTCTTCTGATGTTAAAGATGAAGCAACTACTGATGATGCTGAAGATGGTTCCACTGCTGCTACTGCTACCAATGAAGCTAATAATGTTGAAGATGAAGCCACTATTTCTGCTACTACTACTGAAGATGGTTCTACTGTTGTTGCTGCTACCGATGCTGCTGGTGAAAATAGTGTTAGCGCTCCTGATCTTGAAGAAACTTTCCATGATGCATCTCCCTACAATACCAATGATGTTGATGTTTCTTCTTCACCTGAAAATGATCCACCTTCACTTAATAATAGTCAATCTGCTACAAGTATTTGTAAGCTCTTTCTTTTGTTAAGCTTTTTAAAATTATCTTTTTCAGCTTCTACTTTAAATGCTGATCTTCCACTTCCGCTTCAAATGTTACTTTTTTCATCAAATGCTGAAGGTTCGTTTTTTATGTGTTTTTAAAGTTATTGATGGTTATTTTTTCAGCTCTTTGTAATGCTGCAAACAATGGTGATGTTGATTGTAAGTTATTTAATGATACTAAAGTATTGCGGGCTGTTCTGATATCTTGACAGATATAAATTGGCGAAAAATTGATTTATCAAAATTATTGGAATATTTGTTTCTGAACAGCTCTAAAGCATTTATAATCATTGACACTGTTTAATTCCATCTTCTTTTTTTCAGCAATGTCTAGCCTCTACAAGGATTATTTAACTTCAACCATTCGTGCAATGAATTCATATTCTGAACTTGCTCAATTGAAGATTGATATGATTCGTCAAAAGCTTTCAAATTCTCATCAAAACAATGCTGCTTTATAAATGGTAATATATATGGTTATTATTTATTGATTTTTCTTGGTGTGTGTACAAATTTATCATATTTTGTTCTGATATTTTAATTGTTATATATATTTTATGTTGCACATAAATTTTATTATTATTATTGACTTTTTGATTAGTTTATTAATGACAGAGGTTAAGGGTATACGGTATTTGAAAAAACGATGGATTTATTTCATAAATTGTATTTACATAAGGGTATACGGTAGTAAAGATAATCAATTGGCATTTTTTTCAAACAATTTTTTAGCTAATTTTTGTGCCATTGATAAATTACATCTAGGTATACGGTAATTGAGAAAATCCCTTGATAGTTTTTTTTAAAAGCTGCAATTTGCTTTTTGAGCAGATGCGGAAAAAAGTTATGAATAGTTTTTTTTGCGTAGGAAATAAGATTAAATTTAAAACTTTTATGTATTATAAAATAAGTTATTTCCGGGTTTCTTTTTTTAAAAAAGTTTTTCGAAGTATTTTAAATAAAGATTTCTGCATCTAAAATCCAAGAATTTTTTGAATAGAATTTTTTGCATGTGTTTATAAGATTACACGGGTGTGATTTGCTTAAAATATTTTTTAGAAGCTTTGCAGCGTGTTTTTTTTAGAAAAGCTATTAGCAGGTGGTATACTGTAGAAGTTATGTGCAGCAATTTTTCGTTGTTACTTTTTTTTGCAACTTTTTTAATGTTTTAAAAAACTTTTAGCAACAACTGCAACAAAAAACATGTTTTTTTTGTTTATAAACATCTGCTTTATCTCTCTCTTTCTGTCTTTAAGATATATAAATGTTCTTTGACGCTTAAATGTTTAAAAAGAATTTTAATGGTTTTTTGGGACTTTTATATTTATATACTTTATTGTTTTTCGATTAATGAATGAAAAAACCTTAAAAAAATTCGAAAATATTTGACAGCAAAAAAACTTGATGGCATCTTTGCTTATATTCGCTAAAAGAAGCTAAAGAAAAGATGCCGTTTAAAAAAGAGGGACTAATTTGTGTAGCATTTTTATCTACTTTTTTAAAAACAACTTTAAAAAACTTGAACTTTAAAAGGAAGAAAGAAGAAGTATCAAAAGAGAAGTAAAATAGCAATAGTAGAAATAGTCAAAAGAGAAGATGTCAACCTCCGCTCGCTGTGACTTCTACTTCTTCTTCCTCTGCATTTTTCAAAACAGCAATCCTTAAAAAATATTGTTTAAATTAAGTGTTGTCATTTGAGAAGACAAAAAAAAGTTATGTTTAGAAAAAAAGGTTACTTTATATATATATATCACATCCCGGGATTGTAGGGGATGCGCATCCCCTCCAAGCAATTATAAATAAGGATATATATGTTTTTTGCGAAGGATTTTTTGTCTTTAAATTTATGTAAGCTTTTGGTAGAATAATTTTTTTTTCTAATTTAAGAGATGGAATCAAATGTGTTTTTCCATTTTTTGAGAGAGAGAGAAAAGGCATGTAGGAGGGATTCTAAGAAGATTGTACGACTTCAAAATTTCGTCATTTTTTGTACATGTTTTTTTGTATAGTATTGCAACAAAAAGTAATACGAATTTGCGATGTTTTAAAAATATCTTTTATTGATTGAAATTAGAGTAAAACCTAACCACTTGACCACATGAGCGGAAATATTGAAACTAACATGTAATTTTTTCAAAATCGGAAATTTTTGAATTCAAAATTTTAGAGTTTTGGAGAGTCAGCACTTTTTACAAAGAAATGATTAAGATCAATATGTTTATTTTCTAAAGCATTGATAAAATCTTTGTAATTTTGAGCTTGATTACTGTAGCTGCATAAATTAATACGTTTCTGTTTTTCTGTTTCCACGAACATTTAACTTTCTTCTCTTTCAGTTTAATTAAATTAATGCAAAAAAAAAACAAAAAATTGCTTTGTAGTCATATCCTTTTTTCTTTTCCATTTTTAAATTGTATTTAGACCTATCCATAATTTTCTTCTACTTTTTTCCTAAAACAAAATGATGATACCCCACTCGAAGAAGGAAATGCTAATTTGAAAGTCACATTTCTTTTTTTTGCAGTTAATAGTTTGACGTTGATATCTCTGAGAAACGTTTTTTGCTTAGGATTTTCTTTTTATTAACTTTTATGAATATTTTATTTTGCCAGGATAGTCATCTGTCTTGAAAGATATGTTGGATTTGATTAAAGCTTTGCTCTACAGTAGTTTATGTGTGCGCCTGTTGCCTTGTTTCCTCATTTTTTTTTAACACCAGATCTTTCATTTATTTGTTATTTTTTTACACACATTCTGATATTCAACTCTTTCTTTTTGCAACCCATTTCCAAGAATTGGGTGGATGGATACATGTTTACATTTTGACCCTCTAAATGATATGACACATTCTTTTTTAATATTTGATATCAAGTTTAAATCTTTTTTCCATTTTGTCGTGGTTGTTGCCATTTATTTTGAGCTTGCAAGGAAAAAGATTTAATTTTTGTTTTAAAAAATGCATAATTAATTATTTTGCGTTTATTTCTTTGTTTGCATATCTGAATGTCTGAATAGAGAAAAGAAGATAAATAATTCAAAACATTTTTGTTTTGCAAAAATAAATCTGACGTGAATGTCTGAATATCTTGCATAACCATTTTATTAGTTTTATGTTGCTACAGTAACCTTTTGCTTTTTCTAATTGCTTTGCTGTGACGACAACGCATTAACTAACATTTCTTAGTATTATGCAAGCTGTTAATTACATTTTTGAAGCACTGTTTTTGCATTATTTTAAAAAGACAAGAAATTCAAAACCCTTTTTTGCAGTTGTTTTTTGAAGTATACGTTTCAGAAGCTGTTTTTTTCTCATAATAACTTAAAGATGTTTTTTAGACAATCAAACCACGTGATGTTTCTTTTTACAATTTTGTAGTAACGTTTAATAAAATTCTAAAAATAACTCTGTATTTATGACTTTAAAAATACTTGTTTTATAACCTTTTTATTACTATATTTGACGTCGAGGATTTGAAGTTTATGTTTAATAATACAGGCGAGAATATGCGTAATACAAGTGATAATATCTGGTTAGGGAATATTTTTTAAAACAAATGTAGCTCTGAATTGGAGGTTAAAGGTATTATAAAATTTATTGTTGTTTATAAATAAATTTTAAATATGTAGAAGTAAAAAGATCTTTAAAAATTTTTTCATGTTAGCACTTTTAAAATTTTAACGGTAACTGTTAAATAGGCAATAATAATGCTCGTAAAAGTTTGTGTCTTATGATTGAACCTGAATGTCAAGCGTTTAATAGAGCTGTGAATAGTAAAAAAGCTGATTTTTTGTAATAAAGTTTTATGACCATTATTATTGCCTCGCTTTACAATTACCGTAAAAATTAAATATGCCCCCAAGCAGCTTTCAATAAAACAAAATCTTACAGAATTCAATAAATCTCTTAAAAACCTTTTTTTACAACTACATTTCTGACATCAAAGTGTCCCCAAATATCTTCTTGTTTTTTCTATCATAGTATCATTTAATACAAATGATGTGAAATTTGTATTTCCTTTTTTTAACCCTTTTTTGTATTTGTTATTTCAATGTTTCTTATTTTTTCCTTTTGAATTACAAGATGTTTCATTAAAAATGTTTTTTTGTGTACTTTTTAAAATTCACGTTCATTTTTTTTGTGTAAAAATAAATGCTAAATTTAAAATTCGTGGATTTATATTTGTTTATTCATCTGCTTTTTGTGTTTTTATTATTAAAATTTCATTTTTAAACAATTTTTTTGATGTTTCAATATGGAAGTTTATTTTTTTATGGTTTGAATAGCTTTTGTTGTTTTACCAAATATGATCAAAAATGTGTTTGTGAAGCATCTAAAAACAGGTGTTTTAATTGATTAATTGATGTTTAATTTTTGAGTCAAGGATGTAAGTATCTCTATTTTAAATAGGCTATTTGCGCTTATAAGCTAGGAAATACGAATTGTCCATAATTATTTTCTTTAAATGAGTCTTGTTAGCCAGCGCATCTCTGTCAGCGGAGACAACAGAGAAAAAAGACGACATCTATTTTTCCAATCATAGAAAAGAAAAAAAGAAATAAAATTTTCCTTTTAATTTTGCATGATTTTATGTCCCTAACACAAAATTAGCAGATTTGTATTTACACGTTGACGATACGATGATCCAAGAGAAGCTTTAAAATGTTCAAATAATAACTAATATTTGTCATCTAAAGTATCACAAAGAAAGTAAACATTGGTCATTCATATGTTTTTAGTTTTACTGAACTTTTTAGTACGAGATTTTGCAGACTTATATGCTATGAGTACTTATGCAAATATAATAACGCCGTAGGGGAATTAGTTGTGTGTAAAAAGTTGTGGGTTGAAATTTATTACAAATATTTGTTGTTTTTTTTTAAAAAAAGTGTAAAGTTTAAATATATTTTTTTCATTGATGCAGATGTGGAAGCCTTGCAAGAGAGATATTTGTTTGTGAGAAATATGATTTCGTGTCTAATTATGATATCCCCTCAACTGCAAGGAAAACAAACTTTTAAAACTTTGCCTTTTTAATACAGTAATTTTCTGTTCTTTGCATTTTCTTTCCTATTTTGCAATTCACGTTTAAAAATTTTTTCGTTTAATTTTAGCATCATCATTTTTAATTCTCCCTTTTTCCACCATAGATTTTATAAAATATTTTTTGATCTTACACGTACACGCGTACATACATAAATCTTTTAACATCATATTTTAATATTAAACTTTTTAAAGAAGGAAACGGAAGCAAAAAGCGAAAGACTAACTAAGAAAGAATAAATTGACGTAAAATTGTTTCATCGATGTGTCTTTAAAAATTTATATGTTTTAAAAAAAATTTGAATCTTTAAGAGGATTATTATTTTTGGCTTCTAATGAATGAAGAATTAAGCTTAAAGATTTTATTTTAGAATCCCAGAATAAAGAAGCAATGATTAACCGAAAACATGTTTCGTGCTTAAATTTTTTTGAAAGATTTTTTGATTCTTTTAAGAATACGGTAGTTGGTCAAAACTAGCAACCCTCAGAATCACTGCATACTATTTTGAAAATATTGAAACTAGGATTGCAGTAATGAGGCTGTATAAAAAAACAACGTATTAGAAACAAAAAAACAGGGCAAAATTTGCATTTTATAAATGTATTTACAAAAACTGAATTTAATAAATGGCGCAATTTTTTGGGACTTTTTTGAACTCGTTTTTTTTCAGTTGTCTCATAAAAGCTGGCATGCGTGACAATTTTATATATGTTCTTTGATATGAACTTACATTTTCATACTCCTACATTGCTTGTTTTTTTGTTTAGTCTCATTGAGATTTATAAATGTAATTCCCAATGAAAATATTTTCCCATGGGTTCATTTTATCTGAACTTTATGATGTTTGTTATTTGTTTCTTTTTTGTTGAATAGGATAATAATACACATGTAAAGACTTTGCAAAACAAAGTTGAATAACATTTATTTTGCAATGTTTAAAAAGAGTTATTAAACTTGTAATTTCATTCATACCACGCTTTAAAGCTGCTTTCATGTTTTTGCCAGACATAAAATTGTAGTATAAAAGAAATAAACTTACAGTATACTTTGCAGTTGAATAAAAAGTTCATGTACTTTGTAACCTTTTTAGTTGCGTAATAAGTAAGTTTTGCAAAAAAAAATGTTATTGTAATAATTTTACAAAAGGTATTGGCAAAATCTAAAAAAGCAGTTATATTCAATTTACACAGTATCTAGTTGTTTATATCACCATTGAAGCCTTGAAAAGTAATCAAAAATCTCATAAATACATATCTCATCCTCTAATTTTAGAATTATATTACATATTTTCTTGTTTACAACAAATTTTTTTTAAAATTAAAAATTTCGCCTTCTTTTTTCTTTGTCTCTTTTTTTATTATCATGAATCCACTTTGATTAAAAAAGTTCTTTGACTTTTTATTTTAATCTTAAATTTAACCTTTCTTTTTTATTAATAAATTTTGTTTGTGTCCATTTTTATTATATTCGTGTATCAATCGTCGCCACCGCTTTTAAATTACTTTTTATAAGAAAAAAATAATAAATAATCTTTCTAGGGTTTCATGAGCCATTTTTAGGTTTATATTTAGTAATATATCAAAGAGATTAAGGATATTTATATGCACAAACATTCTATGATTTTTAATAAAAAAATAAAGAAAAAGAGAAAAACAAGGAAAGGCAAAAATCAAAAAAGATAATAAAAAGTAATTTTAATTTTGTCACGAAATGGGTGGTACTTTAATTTTGTTCATTTTCAGTTTGTTGTTGATAGTTTGGAAAGATTAGAGCTTTTTGAGATTTAAATACATGATAGGAGTGGACTTTTGAAGACAGTTGGAAATATTTTGTTATTTGAATTTAGAGGTTATATGAATTAGCTTCAGTGTTCTTTTATCATCCTGATTCTCTAAATTTAAAAAAATGTCTCATTTAAAATTATTTTGTTTTTTCGCTTATCCGCTCAGTAAGTGTGGCTCCCTTAGATCCTAGCCGAAGCTAGAATCAGCGATCATCAACGTCAATTCCTTTCCGAAAAAAGAAATTAACGAGCTTCACGCTCCAGGAGCCACACTATAGCTCGATCATCGCGGAATCTGCTGACTACAGATTTAAAAAAAGCGATGTGAAAACATACTACAGAAAATGTGAACAAATTACAAGCAAATGTAATTTTCTTTCGGCTTTAAACATTTTCGATCGGATCGCTTACTTTGATTTTGCAGTCTTTGTGCCATTTTCTTTTGCTCACCGACCCTTTCAGAATGTAATGAAAGCCTTTCATCTTGCGCCTGATTTTCAAATACAGCTATAAAAAATTTTATGAGCATTTCAGCTGTCCTTTTAATTTTTTCATTCATGTTTAGCTTTTAATAACTCTTAACCCCAATTAGGAAAAACAGTGATCTTAGATTTGTTTTTAGCTTTGTTTACGCATTTTAAACATTTGAACTTGCTTCTTCTTTTTCCCTCTTTTTTTCTTGTAGAAACTACAAAGATACATCAATTTCTGTGTTTTTCACATACTTGCAATTATCAAACCCCTTCTTCTTTAAAAAGTTTGTTTTTATACATTAATTCCAAACAAACTTCTTCTTTTTAATAACTTTTAATAGCTTGACGTCGCTTTCGTTTCTTTTTTAACGCATGATTATTTATTACCAAAAATAGAATATAAAAATATATATGAGTAAAAAGGGTAAATAAATAAAACTGACCAAGGCCAAAGAAGCTTTTTTTTTGGCAAATGATGAATTTCTTAAATGTTGCTCTTTTGTTTTTGCTCAAGCGATGAAAAAAAGTGGAAAAGTTTTTGGTGCCAATTATATTTGAAAGATAGCTCTTTTTTATATATCTATTTTTATTAAATTATTCATCAAAAAAAGTTTTTGGCATAGGGTTTTTTAAAGATCCAAAAAATGAATGATGTGATATTTGTCATTAATTATTCGAGTAACAAAATGAAGTATAAATTTTTTTTGGCACATTACAAAAAGCATCTGCAACAATGCTTTGAAAAATCAAAATTTCCATAGACAGAGGAAAATTTATATTAGAAATTTAAAGAGAATGCCTCATTCAAGCAATAAAACATCTGTCGAGGATAAGCATAGCTCTGGGCCGACTTTTGGCTGACCTGGATTTACAAGATCTTTTCTGTAGTATGTTTTCACATCGCTTTTTTTAAATCTGTAGTCAGCAGATTCCGCGATGATCGAGCTAAAGTGTGGCTCCTGAAGCGTGAAGCTCGTTAATTTCTTTCTTCGGAAAGAAAATGACGTTGATGATCGCTGATTCTAGCTTCGGCTAGGATCTAAGGGAGTTACACTTGCTGAGCGGATCAAAAAAGCAAAATAATTTAAAACGAGACACTTTGTTGCCCTTGTCAGTGACAAATAACAAAATTATTCATTGAAATTGTTCGTTAAAATTCTTACATTTTCGATATTTCGATTTCAGAGAGCGTTGCTTTGTTGTTTTTTAAACTCTAAAAATACAATATACAGAATTTTTTCAATTAAAAAATTCTACTCGGTGGCATGGCTGCACCTGTTTTTTTTTCAATTACGCATGCTTACTTGATCATTTCTGAAAATTTGCCAAGAAAAGCAACCTCAAAGATTAATAAAAAAAGGTGCAAATTGTTTTAAATTTATTCATGACCAAACATATCCATCCAATACAGTTCATATGACCTTTACCAAATGAACTATGTTAAATTTAAAGGTTCAATGAAACGAAAAAAAACAAACTTTTTATAAAAAATGTGAGTTCAAAATTCCCACAAGAATTTAAAAAAATATTTGCTTTTAAACTTAACCTCAAAAAAGAAAGTTTAAAAAACTGAAAAAAAAGAAGGAGCAAATATTTGTTGCATTTCTCGTTGTTGAAACGCCCCCGAAGTTCAAAACACTGTATTTTCTTTAAAAATTTTTTTCTTTAAAGTTTTTTAAGAAGATTAAAATAAAGCTTTTTTACTTTTACTCAAAAACATTTTTAGAAACTTTAAAAAATTTATCAAGTTTCTTCTTTTTTTTTGCAGTTGTAGGCTATTTTGGTTTTACTGTCGTGCCACAGCAGAGGTGATGAAACTGTTAAAGATTTTTCTGTGTTATTATTATTTTTGTTCCAACATTTGCTTTCATAATAGTAATTGAAAAAAATGGATTACAATGAATAGATGACTGATTATTTTCTATTACTAAAGTATAGTATAAATTATTAAAAATTTTGTAGGATTAAAAATGTATTTTTTTTATATTTTTAGACACTATTATTAAAAAAAGAAAAAAATGTAAATAGAATTTATTTAATTAAAAAAAATATATTTGTTTGCGGGGGGTCAAAAAGATTTATCCCTCCATTCATTCTTCAAAAGGTAGCGTGTAGACTTTATTTTTTCTAATAAAAGATTGTTATTTGTCTGTATTTAACAAAAGTCTCATTTCAAATTATTTTTGCTTTTTTCGCATATCCGCTCAGCAGGTGTGGCTCCCTTAGATCCTAGCCGAAGCTAGAATCAGCGATCATCAACGTCAATGCCTTTCCGAAGAAAGAAATTAACGAGCTTCACGCTCCAGGAGCTACACTATAGCTCGATCATCGCGGAATCTGCTGACTACAGATTTAAAAAAAGCGATGTGAAAACATACTACAGAAAAGATCCTGTGAAGTATGATTTCAACTTTTTTGAAAATTCAAGGAAAAATAAATACCTGCTGGCTGTAAGGAGAAGAGAGAAAGTTTAGAGCAGCGCTAGACAGCCAAAGACGTGTTCTTTTGTTGTGTCAAAAAAAAGAAAGGGAAAAAGAAAGCGTACGCCTGAAAAAAACAAAAGAGAGAGAAAAAAAGGTGGCTGCTGCTGCTTTTTTTTGCGTTGAAAAAAAGCAACAAAAAACAAAAAAAAATGTTTTTTACAATAGTAATTTATGTCATTAATAAATGAGTTCAATTTCAAAGAAACATTTTTTCGGTGAATCTTGATGTTTAAGCAAAAAAGTAAACAAAAACCTGCTCCACTGAATGCCTGATTTTCATATTCATCGACAACAAAAATCATTGAGGTATAAACTCACCCTTTAAATGATTTATGACATTTATTTTAATTTTCTTGTTTTTAGACTTTTACAACATCATTTAAGCTAATATGAACTTTTAACCTTGCGTAAATATAAAACTTTATTTTTATATGTTGTTGACTCATATTTTTCTTCCTATATTTATCGTGACTTTTTAATAGAAGAAATTCGTAATTATATTATTATTTTTCGTTTTCTTTTTCTTTTATGTATATGTCTCACATGCTACTAATTCCATTCTAATTTAATTGTTTTTCTTCGTATACAGTATTCCTTTCCCCTTTAAATAATAAATGTCCTTTTTTTAAGCAAAGAAGTAAGCCACTCAAGGAAGAAAGAAAAAGTTAACTTTGAACGTTTCTTTTTGAAGGCTTTAAAGTACTTTGTTGTTTTTTTGCTCCTTTATTTCATTTTTTTTTCAAAGAAGCCCCTAAAAAAAGTAGCTAAAAAGGAAACATGAACAATGTCAATCATATTTCCTCCGCGTTTCTCTTTTTTTTTGAAAGAAAAAAATAAGTTTCAAACTTGCTTTTCTTTTCAGTTTTTTTAAGTCATCACTCACTTTTTCATTGTTGTTATTTTTCTTGAAACTTCTCAAGCAGCAGATATTAAGTTATATGCGTAATATTTTTAAGTTTTTGAGGTTTAATCCTTAAACGTTTTTCCGCTATTTTTTAAAGGTTTTTTAGTAGGTCAAAAATCTGGGCCATATTAAACAGGAGGTTAACAACTTTGTTTTTTCCGTGAAAAAGTTAAATAAAGTTTCTTATGTTTTATTATTTTAAAGCCTTAAGGTCAAGGATAATAGCTATGTTTTGTTCATATATGAATATTTGACATTTGAATGAATATCTTTTTTTGGCATTCTTTTCTTGGGATATATAAATAAGAGAGAGAAAAATAATAATGAATCAAGTTTGTTTGCAGGAGATTACGGTAGAAGAAAAATGTTTTATGAATGACTTTTTTGTTTTTGAATAATTGTTTTTTTGCTAGTCATAAAATTTAGATTTGGCGGTGCTTGACTTCATGAATGACTTTTTTTAAAGCATTTAAATTGTTGTCCAAATTGTTAAATTGGAAAAATTACTTACTAAGTTTTCACATCCTTCTTTTTTTAAATCTGTAGTCAGCAGATTCCGCGATGATCGAGCTATAGTGTGGCTCCTGGAGCGTGAAGCTCGTTAATTTCTTTCTTCGAAAAGGAATTGACGTTGATGATCGCTGATTCTAGCTTCGGCTAGGATCTAAGGGAGTTACACTTGCTAAGAGAATAAGCGAAAAAAGCTGAAAAGTAGCTAAATTACGGTAGTAATCAAGTCATCACATTACCACTAAAAATAAATCACTGAAAAAAGAATTTGAAACACATATTTAACACTATTTTCACTATCTTTTTCTTTGTTATTTATTGCTTCCTATTTTAAGTGTTATTTTTTTAAAAGTCTATAGAAGTCTTCTTTTTATTTTATTAAAAAAAGCTTCTTGAAAGCAAAAAAAAGAAAGGATTGCTTTTCAATTTTTTAAAGCTGGCAACAGTGAGGGTGGATTTGAGAGAGAAAAAGCTTCCAATTTTCTTTTTCTTCCATAAAAAATATAAATAAATTTTCAAGCTTCCGAATTTTAGCGTGCTTTCAAAATTTAACAAGTTGTTGCATTTGCAAAAATAGAAAAAAAGATTTTTTACGTCTGCCGCTGTCAATGTTTTGATTTCACATAGTTCTGGTTGACACTTGTTTAAAGAGACAGAAAGCGATTGAAGGATATCTTAGATGTCGTCATTCCATTTATTCATCTCTCTTGATACATATTTATTCTTTTCTTCATTTACTTACATCTTCCATCCAAAGCAATATAAAAGATGCCATAGCATTTTGGTGCGCCCCAAAAGAAAAATAAAGAAAAAAGTAAGGTTTACCATTCATGTTTCTAGTTTGCTTCAATTATTTGCATAACCTATTTTCTTTTCAGCTTCATTGTCTTTAACCGGATTAAAAAATATGTTAAAAATATATTACTGCAAAGCAATACAATTAAATATGTTGCCTAATTTAGGTATAACTTTTTTTGCTGGTAGATTGATTTAATTTTTTTTATTTGTATGTGTTTTGTAACAAGGAAGTCATGGCAGAAAAATTTATTTATTTTTAAAACTTTTAAAGGTTTTGATTTTTTAAAAAAAAGGAAATAAAAAATTATGGAGGCGGCAGTTCTTTTTCTTCCTTTTGGTGCAGCAGGAAAAGCTCTCCGTGTTTTTTACAACTACGTCAAATTGTATCTATGTCTTTTTCAGGGTGGTTTTTTTGTGTTGGAACATTTTTCTCTGTTGCTTCTTTGGGCTGTCAATGACCACAGAGAGATCAGAAAGGTTCGACGTAATTTAGAAAAAAGGTTTAAAAGAGGGGGTTTAAAAGGGGAAGCTGGAGCATTTATCTTATGTGTTCTTGCAAAATCAGAGGAATTAATTGGAGGGTTTTTTGTCTTTCTTAATAACAAATAACTGTTTCAGTGAAATATCAAAATTTCAGATTTCAGATATTGATTGGTACCATTTTTAGATAAAAATTTACGATATTTTCGAAAAATTAAAACTTATTGATTGAAATTAAAATTGTTTCGATCAAATGTGTTTTGTCTCAATTTTGAAATTTTGATTTCACGTATCTGTGAAAGCTGTCAAAGGCCAAAAATCATTTTAGCTATAAAAAATTTGTTTTTGCATATTTTGTAGCTCCCAAAAATTTACTCATGCTTGCTACAAATAAATCTTTTTGAATTTTACCACCAATCTTTATTTCCATTTTTGAATCCTCGCTTTTATTGCACATGATACTTTTTTATATTTTTTGAAATCCATGAGGCATAAAAAGGTACTAATAATTCCGTTTTTATACACTTCAAAAATCTCCAAATTCAGGGATCAAAGCTTTGATTCTGAAGTCTAACGCTTGCTAAATATAAACGTTTCCGAGATGTCAGTAGTCACTTCTTTTTTTGTTATATATATTTTTATTGCAATTTTTTTTCTTTGCTTTCAATTTTATGACCTTTTATTTTACTTTTATATATTTTTCTAAGATTCTTTTTTTTTTGAATGCCAAGATTGTTGGTCTAAGAAGAGAAGAAGAGAAGCAATGATGCCATTGTAGATGTCCTCACTGCTTCTGAGACATGTAAGATAATCCCTCTGAAACGTTCTTCTTTTTTCAGAAGGGTTACAATCTTTTCTATTATTCCATCATCAATTTTCTCCTTCTTCTTTCTTCTTCTTCCATCCACCCTCAAATCTCAAATGACTTGACAACTGAAAAGAAAAAAAAGATTACGTTTCGGTCTCTCTGGTTTTCTTGTCATTCCTTTTCAACACTCAAAAATTTAAACCATTTTTTTGTGCTTTAATTTTTTTCATTTTTCTTTAAAAATATTTTTAGAGTTCTGATTTTTGGTGTTAATTAATTTGTTTCAAGATGCTTGTATTGAGCCCTGCTCTTATTCATTACATGCCTCTTTATAGATCTACGAAAAGGAAGCTTTCTGTCGACGACAAAAAAGTGTTACGTAGATGTCAAAAATGAAACTTTTTTTCGATTGGTTTTTGATGCCATTTTTGGGACACTGCTATTGATACAGATGCACTTTTAAAACTTATTGCCAAAAAAGAAAGGTTTTTTGCAATGAAACAGAGCTCAAATTTCATGAACAAGTTTGTTTTCTTGCTGCTCCGTTTTTTGCTGGTTTATCAATTATTTAAAGTTTTATAAGTTTTTGCTCAATATTGTCACATTTGATGAGATTTGAGAAAGAAATAAAAGAAATGTGGGAGAATATAGAATTTGTATTAGTTTAGTTGTTGTTGCATTATTGAGAGAGGGCTTTCTGCAGAGACACACTTTTATAAAAAGTTTGAAGAAAGTGTACCGTAAATGCTCTAATAGAAGCGCTGCGCTTCTATTTTTCAGAGCAAGATTTTGCTCGGTTTTTAATTTTTAAAAATGCTTTGGTAAAAATTCACTTATTTAACTTTTTTCTTCAATTAATACATCTAGATGATATCTGGCACTATCCCAATATCAATATCTGACTCGGGATGTTCAACAAGCTCTGTACCAGTGATTTCATCCCTGCGCTTTTATTAGAGATGCGCTTCTATTAGAGTGCGCTTCTATTAGAGCATTTACGGTAAGTTAAGGTTTAAAGATGCATATGACCCTTCCGAAATTGACAAATTTCTTTGATCTTTTGCCGACAAGTGACAAAGCAGCAAAAGATCAAAGGCATGCCGCTCTCATTTCTCTCTTTAGACAGCTTTGCCAATTAGTCCAGCTTTGAAGCTATAGTCTTAGCATAGCTGCGCAATCTATTTTCCACTGAAATAAAATTTTTTTTGAAAACAATGTGCAACAATTTTGCCGTTCTTTAAAAACACCTGACTATTAATCTTGAAAGAAAATTTATCTTCCAAGATGTGCTTTCTGTCTTTGTGATTCTATTAATATATAACAATTAAAACTGCACTTCAAACATCTCTCTCCTTACATTTTCGTGTAATAACTTCCTGATACGTTTCATTTCTTTGTTTTGTATCAGTAAATTGTTTTTAGCACTTTTAAGGCAAAATATCTAACCAAACGTTTGCACTTTTGATGAAAAATAAACAATTAAGTTTGTGAGTGTTTTCAAGGAAATGATTAACCTCCCTTTCAACAGCTGTTTTGTAATTGTTTTCTTTTATGTAAAATATAATAACATTAGATATAAAATCCCTTCAAATTTAAATTTTGTCACTACCATTTTTTTTCAGTGATTCATTTTTCATAAACTTTTAGACACTTTCTCTTTTTTCCTGTCACATGCAGATATGGAAACAAAGTGAAGTTTTAAAGAATGTTTCAACTTCACATGTTTGTTGGTGTGTTTTCTTGCAAAAAAAACTTACTACAATCTTTAAAAACCCCTGAAACTACTGCTTCTGCACTTTTCTGCTGCACCCGCATATCTAAAAACTTCCGACAAATTTTTTTTGCATATATGTTTTTTTATATTTATTATTTTTCTGTTTTTCTGTCAAATCCCAAAATCTTTTTGGTCTTTGCTTACTTCTATAAGCAGTTTTGTGGAAGTATTTTTTCTCGACTAATCCCCTTTTTTATATCCTTTCTATTTTCAAGTCAAAATATGATTCCATTTTTGGACATATATCCGGCGGATATATCAAATCCCAAACTTCAAACATTTATTCTTTGATTTTTCGTAGAAATTTGAAAGATTTCATTTTGACTTTTGCTGTTTTTAATGAGTCATGGATTTTATTAAAAAGTTTTTTATAGGTCAGAAATGTAAGAATTCTTTTTTGCAAGCATTTATCGTGTGTCACTATATAACTCTGTTAATTTAAGAAAAAAGTAATATTTTTTAATCAAAATGTTACTAATTTCTGTTGTTTTTTTTCAAACAAACAAAATTATTTTTGTACTTTTCACATGCGTTTTTCTGTATCTTTAATTACTTTAAAAAAACATTTATACAAACACTTCCAATTTTTGCGAGCACTAAAACATCAAAAATGTTGCTTATTTTCTTTGAAATTCATTGCAGAAATAGATTTCAGCAGGTGGATCTCGTGCTAAATATAGTTTTCATTAACGTATAAACATTTTTGAGAAGGGTTTAAGATATCAAAAAGCTATTTATCACCTGTTAGTGTTTAACACATTTGCAAATAAATAAACATTTGCTGTTTTTATATTTTTTAAAACAATATTTATTACCTTCAAAAGTTTTAAAATATTAGTTTACAATTTTGCATGCTTTTAGTGGTTTTAGGCTTTTATGTTTTATTAATTTTCCCTCGAAAAATGGCTTCAAGTTCTTATGAAACATAAGTTCGTTTTAAAGAAAAGCGGCCATTTTTTGGTATCTAAAGGATAAAAGTCAATAGCCAATTTATCATTTACTACAAAAATACTAGAAATTTCATTGTTTAAAAATTTTAAATTGAAATCCTGAAAAACCATTTATTATGGAAACGTTTTATGCTGCTTCTACATAAAAAGACAACAAAAGCATTGTTATGAATTCTAAAAATTCCTTGAAAATCGTATTGCCGAAAACCATTACTGTATACTTATTATTTGGTAAAACGACATGGGTATCACCCTGGTTATAAGAGAACCCTTCCCTTTTAGGGTATTTATAAAAGTCGACTCATGGATATCTCATTTAGGGAATTAGGGATCATCATGTTTTAGGGCCGGTAGAATACTAAGTTTTTAAGTTACATCACACACATCCAAAGATAGCTTTTTTTGTTACCATATAGCAGTTCAAAAAGTTTGAAAACCATTTTTATCTCCCCCAAGGATAAAAGCATTTGTCACAAAGCATGTAGTTTGAAATACCCCCCCCCCCCCCTACTTTTTTTATCTAATCGTATTGAACTTTTCTTTGAAGTCATAAAAATTACCACCAATAATATTTATTCTTATTAAGGGCAGTTTTATTACTTGTAAATGTTTTTCTTTGTTTTTAAATAAAAAAATTATTTACCGGTAATAAAAGTTTTACAAAAAAAGAGTTAAAATTAAAATTTAATAAATTTATTTATGTAATTTCCTTCTTTTTTAAATTTAACTTTTGCTTCCGCTTTTTTTTAATATTGCAGAAATCCGCTTCAAAAAAAGGTATAAATAATTTAAGATTAATATTTTTATCACATTTTCCCTGGCGTTAAAAAATTCATTGGAAAAATTGCAGATTTGTTTTCTGAATGAAGGAACTTATTTATTTTTTTGTGCCATCTTTTTTGCTGCTGGCTTCTGTGTCTGTCAGTGCTTAAGCTTATAGTAGATGGAATTCAATAAATGAGAGAATCATTTACGTCGTTTAAGAAAGCACTCATTCATGCATCCGGTGCTTCTTCTGAAGCCTTCTTTTTTTGTGGATCTCTTTCAATTTTTCTTTCCCTTCCTCTTTCCTTTGCGCATCACCAAGCTAATTTTTAAACAATATTTTTGCTGCTATTTTTGTTTATTGTTAATTTATTTTTTTGTGAGAAAATTTATAAATGATGCAAAAAAAGATTGTATATTCTTTGTGCTTCGCTAAGTTTTAATTTTTGTCGTCTTCATTCATGGATGTTTTGATAAGGGCATTACCGGAAAATTAACAAGTGTTGTAGAGTTGTAAATTTATTGACGACACTATTTCCGTTGATTGTTACTTTTATAATTGCTAAAAATTAATCTAAGAAAATAAATTAAAAACAACCGTGGTTTCGGGGTACTGCAAAATTAAAGTGTTTCTTATGGAGCGTAATTTTTAATACAAA
The DNA here is from genome assembly GCA_024447215.1 of Panagrolaimus sp. LJ2400. NCBI lineage: Eukaryota > Metazoa > Nematoda > Chromadorea > Rhabditida > Panagrolaimidae > Panagrolaimus > Panagrolaimus sp. LJ2400. Next base: position 122,348 of record JAMRYA010000173.1, read on the forward strand.
CAATTGCTTGACTTGTAGAACTCGAAACGCAAATTGCTGCAACAAAATCTAAGTTTATCCATCTAACATTTGTTCAAATGGAGTGTCTCACATTGTCAAACAAAAAAAATAAGATAGATGGTCTCAGCACAAAAAGACTTCATATTCAGAATCATAGAATTCTGATGACACTATCTTTTTTCTATTTTTACTGAAAAAAGATTACAGCTATTTTTCTTCATTTTTTCTCTTGATTTTGCCTGATCCACAACGGATGTTTTTTTTTACTTGACTGAGACACTCCTTCCTAAATTGCCTTACAAGCAAAACTATGAGTAGGCGAGTACCACCTAGAACTGATTTCTGAATATTTGTTGTTTGTGACACCTTTAACAGCTTGATATTGTCGTAAATTTGAAAAATTTTCAGCTGCTTTCATAGAAAATTAATATTTGTTTCCATATTTTAGAAGCTACAGACAACTCAAAAACTTATGTATCTCATTCAAAAAGAATGACTCGTAAAAGATTAAAGATATTTTCTGTAAGATTAAAAAAGTAAAATCTTTTGTTTTTATAGAATAAAATTGTCTGAGAAAATAGTTATTTCATTCATAAGTATTCTGTAGTTATGAAGATGATTTTCTATTTTTTTACGCCTACCAAGAAAAACTAGAATACTCTATATAAAATTAGTCGCTTCATTGATATTGCCTGCATCGTTTTCTTATTAGTATTCAAAGTTTTAAAAAAATGTTTGATGATTCTTTAAGTGATTAAATAATGCTAATTTGTAAAGAATCCAAAGTCTTATTATTATTTTGCTCAGACAATATAGTCAATTTTTGAATGAATAAAATTAAGACTCCTACATTTTTTATATAAAAAAAATATTCGTCATTTTTTGTGGCAGAAACAATAGATATTAGTGATAGAAGTTGAAAGGGTGTAACTAACCCTAATCAAATTTTATTCATACCAAAATGAACTTTTTTGAATTTTTCATAACTGTTTATAGCTGCTGTTAGTTATGTTTATATTTCCTCATTACAGTATATTCATGTAAGATAAAGCGGAAGTGTTGTTCATAGCTTTGTTAGTTTTTTGTCATTTAAATCTATGTTTGGTTTCCTCTTTTTATCCTTTTTTGACTAATTTATATCCCCTTAAAAAACATTATTTTTTTAAATTTTGTCATATTTTTTTATATCACACCTTTTTTTCGTCGTCACCTTTCCCCATTTTTTTCGCCTTCCAAATTTTAGTCATTCAAACGTTCAAAATTTATCCTTATACAATATTCATTAAAAAAAGAGTGCCAAAAAATGCTTTTAAAAAAATTCTAAAACGGAACCCCATTTTTGGAAGAAAAAAAACTTCCTCGAATTTCATGGAATTCAGATTTTCGTTTCTATTTCAATGAACTGATAATATTGCATAGATTCTTAAAATCAATGCCTTTTTATTGAAAGTTAAAAAAATTGTTGCTAAAAATAATAAAAAATTTTAATACTTTTGAACCGCAGCTTTTTGCAGTATTTGATATTTCCCTTTTTAAAATGCATATTTATCGGAATTTTCTTTTTTTTCACACTTTAATAATACCGGAAGTATGCAAAATTTCTTTTTCTAAACACCTTTTTGCTATGTTCGATAAACCATATATATTTTATTTCAGCTAAAAAATACTTCCGACAGTAATCCGCGAAAATGTTGTTTACGCTTTGCTAATTTTTGAGGAGAGAAAAGTTATTTCCGGTCATAAAATATTAGAACTTTTACTTTTTTTAAAAAGGGATATGCTTTAACTCGCTTTATAGGCTCTAGCAAGTTCCCATTTAGAGTATCCCCATTCATAAGCTTTTAACCATATCCTCCCTTTTTTTCTTTCTGTTTATATATGCTTTTATTGCCTTTTTTAGCTACAAGTTCTTTTTTTTGCTGAAGAGAAAAAAAAGTGTGAAAATTGGCCAAATCTATTCTATCTTTAAAAATGCTCTGTGAATGTAAACATTTTGTTATTTTAAAAAAGTTCTTGAATTTTTTAAGTGACTGAGTGCAAAAGAAAACGGGGGTAAGAATAAATGAATGAAAAATAGGAGAGGAGAAAATAACATCTGGCAGTAGGTTTTGATGCTGATGTTTGTTAATCGGCATCATCAACAGAAGCAGCAGGCTTGGCCCGAAGTGAGAAAAAAAAGTTAAATGCTTGTTACATCTGATTTCCAGATGTATGTTTATGTAAATAAAATTGTCTAAAAAAAAATTTCTTTAAAATTACGGTAGTTGTTTCTGGGCAAAATCTCTTGCCCACATAGTAATAATAACAATTATCCTAAAATATGGTAAAGTTCAGTTTTGTACAATTTTAAGTACATATACTAATTTTTGCAAAAATCTTTTCTGCTGGCTTTAAAAATGTTTACACAAATAATAGTAATTATTTTTACAAAAATCTGGTAAAGTACATATTACTAAAATTTTTTAGCAGAATATGCTAATTTTTGATTCTGCAAAAATTCTTAACAATACTGTACACTAAAAATTTTTCGGTTGGTTTTGAAAATTGTTGCACAAACAGTTGTAATTATTATCCAAAAATGTGGTAAAATACAAATTACTACAATTCAAAATGCTTGGTAAATCCTATTTAACAAAGCGTTTTGAGAGTATTGTAACTTAGAATTTTTTCTTTGTATAACGAAATTCTATGACTAATAGTAGCTATTTGAAAATAGAAGTCTAGCAAAGTACAAAATTACAACAATTTTATGTAAAACTCAATTCTTACAAAACTTTTTAAGGTTACTGTAGTTTCACTTTAAAAGCTTTACTTCAAAATTGCTTACTCAAACACTAGCAATTATGCAACAAAAAATCTTTAAAAAAGTACAAAAATGCTACAACTTCTTAGCATCAATATTCTCGTAACTTCCAAGACACGCTAATTACCTTGTTGTGACTGAAATGAAGAAATTTCTTTCCGCTTTCTAAAAATTCTTAAAAAAATCAACCTCCAAATTATCTACGTATAAAAAATTACATGGTAACTTTTCTTGAAACACCAAAGAAAACATGCTACAATTTTTATTCTTCTTGTTTCATAAATGTTCAAAACTTAGAAGATTAATATAAAGTAATTAATTTATTTAATTTTACAATAAATAAAAAATTAACTGAATAATGAGAAGAAGAAAAAAACAATTTTTTTTGTAGCATTGTTATTACTGCTACTTTTTTGTAAGAAGTAAATTGAATTTTTGTTTTTTTATTGGTTTTGGGAAAACATTCTCTTTTTTATTTGAACTTTTATTAGACTTTTTATTTTTAATATTAAATTTGGGATACAAAAAATACACAAAAAAATGGAGGAGGGAAATTTGTATCAAATTTTTTGGTAAGATCTGTTTTCTTATAAGAAAACAGAACAATTGGAGCTATTTATCAGCACTTTGTCTTCGTAGTGTTTCAAAAGGGATCAATTTTTTGGGGGTTTTCCAATCTTTAAAGATTATCAGAAGAAAATAATTTTCGAAGGCGTCGAATTCATTGCGTCAATAGTAGTAGTAGCCGCGCGGTTAACAGTGAATGTTCGAGGTTCAAATTTTGCTTTTAGCAAGAGTGATTGAGCTGATAATGTATGAATTCTTTTTGCAAACATTTATCATGTGTCACTTTAAAGCTCTGCTAATTTAAAAAAAAAGTAATAACTTTTTTAATCAAAATGTAACTAATTTCTGTTGTTTTTTTTCAAACAAACAAAATTATTTTTGTACTTTTCACATGCGTTTTTCTGTATCTTTAATTACTTTAAAAAAACATTTATACAAACACTTCCAATTTTTGCGAGCACTAAAACATCAAAAATGTTGCTTATTTTCTTTGAAATTTATGGCACAAATAGATTTCAGCAGATGGATATCGTGCCAAATATAGTTGCCAATAACGTATAAACACTTTTAAGCAGGGTTTAAATAAACAGGTGTTTTTTATAATTAAAGCTCAAAATCATGCATCCATTAGAGCTGTTTTTTCCTCAATATCTGCAAAAAGTGCGCATGCCTGATTATCATATCCAGTCATAAAAATAAATAATACTTGTTTGACGTCGAACCGCCACCCCCATTAATCCGCCTTTATCGTTGCAAACCCCTCACACTTGCTGCTGATGTTCTTCAAAAGAAATAACAACAACATCAGAGATTGTTTCGAATGAAATTCCTTTCTTTTCTTTTTTCTTACGCAATTCTTGAAGAAGAAAATAAAAAATTATGCAAATCAGCTTTTATGGAACTCTTTTTTTCTTACGCAAAATAATGTTTTATCTCTTTTCTTCTTCTTCTAAAAGGAAAGGTTGTCCGCTTCTCTTTGCCTTCTGTTTTCTGTCAATGTCAAATAATAAAAAAAACTGTTGTATCCTGGACTTTCTTTTTTTTTATTTAGTTTGGAAGAAATTTTTTTAGGAAACAGACGGAACATTTTATTTTTTTGGCCATTTCCTTGAAACTTTTAATGTTGGTTTCAAGCATATATTTGGTAGAATGCTTATACTTCCCGGTTTATAAAAAATAGTGATTGTAAAAAAAAGTGATGACTTAATTTTAGGCTACAAAGTTTTTTTTGAGATGTAATTGGTTTCAGTAAAATTGTCGTTTCTGAAACTATTCCAACAGAGAATATTTTCTTTTTATTTCTTACGAATGGCTTACATGCTTAATCAGGGCTTCGCTCAGTGTTGTACCTTTTTATTTTTTGTGACTCCGAAGTTGAACAGCGGAATTTATTCTTTGATCTTTTGAAAAAAATCGACTCCGATTGGGGCTACGAATCCTCCTGTGATTCCAGGGTCAGCTTCGCAACAATTTTACTTAATTGAAATTATGGTTTTTTAATTTTAGCTAGCTTCAGGTTCGATATTTTAATAGTTTTACTTCAGCCAAATAAAGTGTTTCATGCAACAAAAAACTAGCGGATGGTATTTATGAAAAACATATCCAGAATCTCAAAATTCTGATGATATTATCTTTTTTCTCTTTTTTTACTTTTTTCAAAATGGTATAAACTTTAAAAATTGATGGGATATAACTCGATTTTCAGTTATTTTCTTCATTTTTTTCTTGATTTTGCCTGATCCGCGACTAATGCTATTTTTCTTGATTGAGACATTATCTTTGACATCGCTCATTATAGGACAAAATTTAAAGTGAATTTCGATGTTAAAATCATTTTATTAAAATTATTATTTTCGGAAAACCCTGGTTTTAATATCCCAAGGCAAATATTTTCTTTAAATGGAATATATCAAATCAACTTTCACATGATGTAATTATTACATCTTCAAAGAGCTTCTGTTAATAAAAAAAGTTTCTAATAAAAACTTTTAACTTTAAGGTCAATGTTTTTTCTTCTTATCTCCCCAACATAGATAGAGATATAATAACCCCATAACAAAAAACAACACCCAATTACATTTTTTATATCTCTATCTCTCCACCCCTCTTCCTTTTTTAAATAAAACTAATCTTTAAAAAATTGTCATTTCTATATCTTTTTACCCTATCTTGGAGAGAAAAAAAAGAATGTCATTTCTTTTGCTTGCCCCCAATGCCTTTTGATCTTTTTATTTTTTTGCAATCTTATTCCACTTTTTTTTAAATGATAGATTTTAGGAAATAATATACTTTTTCTTTTAAAGCTAAAAACTCCTACGCTATCTTTTTTTGCTGTTTTTGGTTTTAAGCTGCTGCTTCTTATGATGTAAAAGTGTAAGTGTCTAAGATGCAAGATAAAAAACAATTCTTATTTTTGCTGGAAGGCTTTTTCTCCAAAAAAGGGGGGATTTGAAGCACCTGGAGGACTCGAAGAAAAAAAAAGAAAGTGTTTTACGTATTTCGTTGTTTTTTTTCCTTCGAATTGACACCGTAAAAAAGCAGCGTGGAGTAAAGATATTTTCTCAGATTTCTGTTTTTTAAAAAAAAAATTTTAACATTCAACACTTTCTCTTTTTAAGAAAGAACATTAGCTTCTTTAGTTTCTTTTTTTTCTTGTGTTTTTTGTGTTTAAAGTTGTTTTTGCATTTTATTTTCTTCACCGCCAAGAAAGGTTGTCGTCTCGATGTCATGACTGCAATGAAATTCTTTTAAGAAAACTGAAAGCTTTAATGTATCCTTTCTCCCTTTTCGTCATTATCATCAACAAAAGACAAAAATTCGAAAAAACATTTTTTTGAAAAAGATGATTTCCGTTTGACTGAAAAAAGGTAGTATGTTTGTACATATAATAATCTATTGTTTTAAAAGTCTTTAAAACCACATGCCGCTGCTGACATTATTATTTATTTGTTGTTGTTGAAGGATGAAGAAGGTAGTTTAAATATTTAATGAATGAAAATTCTTTTGTTTTTTTAAAGAAAAGAAAGAAAAAAGTTTTTTGACCCAATAAACTCCCCCGAATATGCATTAATTAAAGAAGAAGAAAAAAATACATAGATGACTTAACAGTTGAAAATTAAGCTTGAGAAATTAGAATTTCGAAAAATATCGAAATTTCGGTTTTTCAATTTCGATTATTTTGAATTTTCAGATTAAAACTTTAGCTATATTTTAATGTTTTGGTTTCGAAAAAGCTCGAAATTTACCAAAGCCATTCATATCCATGAATAGTCCCAAAAAGAGAGTAACCAAAAATTTTCAAATTCTTAATTTCTCAAAAACTATCATTAATATTGTTTTTTTGTCTCTTGTTGAGGTCAATATTTACACTACTACGTCTTATAAGTATAAAGAATTTACGTATTCGAATGTTTACTTACCATTTACTTGAGCGCCATAGTGAAAAAAGGAATAGCAATTTTTGGCCTTATAGATTGTCCTTTGTATCCTCTATATGAGTAATAAGTTTCAAAGAACAACAGCAGTCAGTGTAACAAAGATGACTAAAATATAATTACCATCATTTAAATTTTACAATTTCCTATTTTGACTTACTGTGATAGTAATCGCTATATCGATGAGAGTAATCGTGAAAAGTAATTTATTGCACTTTTTTGTCACTATTATTTTTAATTTTTTTAGTTTACCGGTCCATGAATTTCTATTGCCAAAAAAAATATTTATATAGTGTTTTTGCTTTTAATATGAATAACTATCATTGATAGTAATCGTGAATTGAAGTTTATTGCGCGTGAAATATTACTATCATTTTTTAAAGTTTTTTCTTTGTTTACCTATTAATTGGCATTTTTCAGGCAAAGTTCTAATTTCATTTTATCACTATGCTATCATTTGAAATGTTATGTTTTCTTCAGCAGCTATACTGTGATAGTAATTGTGAAAAAGAGTGTATCGCGCGTTCATTGTTACTATCATTTTTTTAAAATGTGTTTCTTTGTTTGTCTAGCCATGAAAAGTTAATCTTTTTTTTCATTATTGTTACAGAGATTATTTTGTAACTTACTGTCAATGACAGTAATCGTGAAAAACAATTTATCGCGCTATTTTGTTACTATCACTTTTTAAAAGTTTTTCTATTTTTACATTTTCTTTTATAAATCACATGTTTTTACCTATCTTTTATCATTTTATTATCTACTCCCTTCAATTCCCAAACCCATATATATATATACTCTCAAATTTCTTTTGTCTCATAATATGATTATATATCCATCTCCCCCCTTTCTTCTCCACTGCCACGCCTATATATAAAAAATTACATTTAAGTTTCCCTTTTTATTTAAAACAAAGTGGTCTAAAAAAACAACATACACTTGCTTGCTTTGCTTATACTCGCCAAGCTTTTTTTAAGCTCAAAGCTTGAAAGCAAGAGGAGCGAAAGAAGAGGAAAAGCCTCCTCCCATCCTCCTTCTTTTTTTTGCTTTCAGAATAGAAAGAAAAAAATTGGCTTTGTTTATATTCCTTTTTTTACCACATATATTTTTTTTGGGATTCTTAAAAAAGGAATAATATACTTTATTCATTCTTCTACTCTTCTTCTGTCATCATCATCATCATCACATTGCTTCTTCTTCTACGACTTTGACTTCAACGATATTCATTATTATTCACTTCACTTTTAAATATTCTTTATTTTTCTTCTTCTAAACTTTTCTAAAAAATATTTATATATAAAAATGGTGGAAATAAATTTGAGAAATATAACATGTTGTAGAATGAATGAAACATGTTTACATATGAATGATGTGTTATGGGAGTATCGGCAAGATTTAACCACACAACCCATAACAATGTCAATTTTTGCAATATTTTATACTTTAATAATTATATTTGGTATTATTGGTAATTTATGTGTGATATTAGCTATTAGTAGAACGAGGTACGTTACTGAGATTACTTGAGGTTACGGTAGTGGGAGTAATAGCTGGTAAAAAAATTTTGAAACAAATTCTTTGAAAATTTTCGTGCTAAGAAAAAATTGAAAAGTTTTTTTACCACTTCTACAGTAACCCTCTTCCATTAACCCTTCCATCAACACCTCCATCACCAACGACTTCATCATCAATTATTTTTTCAGATCCCTTCAAACTGTCCCAAATATGTTTATATTTTCATTATCATGTTCAGATATTGTTGTATGCTGTACTTCTGCAACGATAACACCCATAACTGGTTTTGTAAAAGAATGGCTTTTTGGGTCATTTTTATGTTCAGTTGCACCTTTTATTGCTGTAAGTTACATTTTATTAATAGAAAATGAAATTTAATTTATTGTACTTTGAAAATTTTATTTTTACAAAAATTTTTTGAAAGTAATTTAATTTTGACAATAATTTTTGAATATGAGTTACTATCTTAAAAATAGCTGTTTTTTGCGCTTGGAATCGAGTTTCGAAATTTTGAAAATGAGAGTAACAAAAAATGAAAAAAAACTGAGCACTTTTCGCTACTATCATAATTGATAGTAATCTCATTTAAGCAATAAATTTCAAAACAGTGTTACTATCATTTCAAAGATAGTAACCAAAAGCATTGAATAAAATGACATTTTTGGTACTATCATTTTTGAGAGTAATCCATTTTAGGCGATAAAAAGCAAAAAAATGTTACTGTTGCTTGGAAGATAGTAACCGAAAAAGTCAGATAATTATAAAAATTTTATTACTATCATTTTTGAGAGTAATTATATTTGACCCATAAATAGTGAAAAAGCATTACTATCTTTTTTCAAAAAACAAATTGTTGCTTTGCACTTGCAAAAATCCACCGTAACTTTCTTCTGCATTTGTGCCCTTTAAAAACTACTTTTTTGAACACGTAAAAAGTCATAAATTATCATGTTGTTTTTTTGTGTTTGAAAGAAAAAAAAAGAGTTTTTTAATATTCCATTTGCAATATTTCTTTTTATTTATTGCATCAAAAGTAGTTAGTGGACGACAACAACATGTTCTTGCATAGTGATGATGATCACCTCTTTCTCTCTCTTTTGTCGTGCCATTGTTTTGCTTCAACTTTATTTTTTTAATCCAACTTTGCTGCTGCATATTTTTTTTCATTTACTTAAAAACACTTTTATTTTTTATTTATTGAAAAAAAAATATATTTCCTCGTTTTTTATTTTCAACTTTTATAAAAATCTTCTTCTTCTTTTTACTCTTTATACGTGTTTTAAAGTTAAAGTTAAAACAAAAAGCCAAGCAGATAGAAGATAGATAGAATAAAAATGCAACAAAAACGCTCTCACATGCCATTTCCATTCCTATCCCTTTCTTAATGCAATTACAAAAAAAACTGTGGACATCTTTTAAAAAAAAGAAAAAAGAAGCTAACAAAGTTAAGAAAATAAAAAAACAGGAGAGAAAAATGTTTCTTGCATAAATTTGTTTTGTTTTTTTTAAAAAAATAAAAAAAAGTAAGTAAAAGCCGAGGGAAGGAGCGGAAGACTCATCATTAAATCGTTACGTAAGAGTTTCTTTTAGTTTTTTTTCTAGAGAAGATAAGAAGCTAAAGTGTCTCGTGATTTACTTTTTTATTTTTATTATTAGTTCAATAATGTACTTTCACGAAAACTCAAAAGAAAGAAAATGTAAATTTTGACATTTTATTAAAAACAATAAGAGCAGCACATAAGTGCAGTTATATTAATTTTAGCGGTGCTTATTTTAAAGATAAAACTTCAACAACAACAAAAAAAAGTCTACCAAAGATTATATGCATGTAATTACATGTTTTAAGTGATATCACGAGAAAAAAGCAAGCATGGTTTTTATATAATTGCAGCCGTTTTAAAAATTCGCATTTAAATTTTTGAATGACAGTAATCTTTGCAAAATGTTCAAAAAAACAGAATTACTCACAAATATTTCAAAAGTTTGTTGCAGTTATTTAAAAAAAAAGATAGTAATGCAATTTAAAAATTTATCGTTGAAATTTAATTACTATCAAAAGTGATTCGTTTTTTGTTACTATCTCCAAATGATAGCAATACATTTTTGCTATTTATTGTCATTTGTGAATTACTCTCAAAGTGATAGTAACGCAAATAATATAATTTTTTCAACTTTCCTGTTACTATCTCAAAATGATAGTAACAACTTTTGCTTTTTATCGCTCAAATTGGATTACTCTCAAAAATGATAGTAACGCAAAATATTCAAATTTTCTAATTTTTTGTTACTAAATGATAATAACACTTTTTGCTGTTTATAGTCAATTTCAAATTACTTTGAATTATGATAGTAACACCAATTTCATAGCTTTTCCAATTTTTTCGGTTATTTTCTTTCCAGCGATAGTAACACTTTTTTTTTGTTATTTATTGTCAATTTTCAATTACTTTCAAAACCTGCACTTTTTTCAAACCCACAATGAAATCCATTTTCTTTGCTGTCATCTGATCCTATACTCAATGGTTTTTGGTCAACAATAAACAAACAATAGAAAAAGTGTTAAAGAAATTCAATTTCATTTGTTACAGGAATAAATCCCATTTTATATTAACTCTAAAAATAGTAGAGCTACTTTCTAAAATTTGAAAGATTTTTTTGTTTGGAAGAGATGAAACTTTATTTGAGACTTTTCAAAATGAGATTGTTTTTTTCTTTGGGTTGAAAAGTTGAAATGGAGTTAAGAAGACGAAGACGAAAAAAAAAAGATATATTACTTTAAAAATATATGTTTCAAAAAAGAAAAGGAATGTTATCAAGTAACTCTTTTGGGGGCATCACTTTGTTCTTTTTTAAGGGGTGCTAAAAATAGACATGAAAAGTTTTTTTCTTACTCATTAATGAAAATCAAATAAACCATTTTTTTATTTATTATTTGACACACGACATTCGAGTAGTAATGGCATCCCCCTACATTGAGAGACTCTCTCTATTTTTATCATGCATCCCCTCTTTTAAAAAAAATTGTTGTTCTTTGGATTTATGAAAGATGAAACTTTGAAGGCTCAAAATAAAAAAAGTTAATTATAAAAAAAACCTTTTTTTAGATTATAATCATTTGAAACTATTATTTTTCAATTTTTCAGGGTGTTAGTTTATGTTTTTCAACTTTTACGCTTGCCGCAATTTCAATTGATCGTTTTATGCTTATCAGATTTCCAATGAAAAAGCCATTTTCACATGCTCAAGCATCGGTTGCAATTTTAGTAAGTTTATGTTTTTTTCACGTGAAAAAATTGTTGGTGAACTTTGAAAGTAATAAAAATTACATAATTTCACACTTTTTCGTTACTGTCACAAAATGATAGTTACACGTTTTTGGAGTTTATTGTCATTTTTGAATTACTCTCACTTATGATAGTAACATAAATTATGCAATTTATTCAATTTTTTGGTTACTATCTTTCACTTCAAAATGATAGTAACATATTTTTGGTACTTATCGTTCAAATTAAATTACTCTCAAAAATGATAGTAACCTAAAATATACAATTTTTTCAACTTTTCGATTACTTTCTTTTTTAAATAATACCAATGTGAAAGCAATGATGCCATTAGTTTATTGCCCAGCTACAAAGGTATACTGTAATAGTAACAAGCATGAGAAAATTTAAAAAAAGCAAATTCATTTTTTTTTCGAAAACAAATATTTGTCTCTTTTTTTGCTGGCTTCCATGAATTCCATGAAAAAGTTTCTTTTTTCTTTCAAAAAAATGAAGGACAACAATTTACATGTCATTGAGCCAATGATATACAAAGAGAGCCAAAGTTCATAGACCTTTTTAATTGTTTCCGAAAATAATATTTTTGGGGTAAAAACAGAGGAGAAAATGAGTAGTCATAAATCAACAAATATGAATAATGATGGACATTTTACTATCTCCATAAAAATTTTTCATCTGGAGCTAGTGAATAAAAAATGAGGTAATTATTACTCTTTTTTTTAAAAAAAAGTACACTTAAAGACTCTTTTTTTGTGCATTTCTAAATGAAGCTAATGGCATTTGACATTCTTAAAAGTTTTGAAGAAAAAAAAAATGTCAAAAAGTTGAGGGAGGATAAAAAAAAGTTTGCTTTGTCTGAGACATAGTAAATTGCCTCAGGGGATTTAGATGAGTAAGTAGAAATAAAGTTTTTACACGTGATAAAAAAAGAAATTGCATCGACCGGGAATCGAACCCGGGCCGCCCGCGTGGCAGGCGAGCATTCTACCACTGAACCACCGATGCTACATGCAAGTGATCGAAAAAATGACACAGAATCAAAAACGGAAAAAAAAACAAAGAAAAAAATGAAATCAAAAAACGTTTTTCATTGTTTTAAAAACACATTTTATCAAAAAAAATCTTTTCAGTTAATATGTATTCTTGCTGCAATATTATCGATGCCAACCATGTTTACACAAACTTTATCAAAGCTTGATAATTATTGTGGTTCATTTTGTTATGAAGATTGGGGAACACATCAATCACGTCGTCGGGCATATGGTACTGTAATGCTTACGCTACAATTTATTATTCCATTATCAATTATTATTATTTGTTATACTGCTATCTCAGTTAGACTTGGACAATCATTAATTCTAAAAACAACAAAAAAGCGTGATTATGATTGGCAACTGCAGGTTACAGATCAACAGCGAGCAGCCAATAAACGTCGACAAAGAACGAATCGAATGTTTATTGGTATGGTTGTAGCATTTTCGTTATCATGGATTTGGTCCGTGCTATTTAATGTGTTAAGAGATTATGATATGCTTCCAACATTTGCAAAGCAACAAGAATTTTTTGTTGGAATTTTAACGCATTGTATTGCCATGACTTCAACGGTAGGTGATTTGTTGTGACTGAACAAAGTGAATTACTCTCAAAAATGATAGTAACAAAATTTTACAATTTTTTAACTTTTTTGTTACTATCCCAAAATGATAGTAATTCTTTGTTGTTAGTTATTGCCATTTTTGAATTACTTTCAATTATGATAGTAACACAAATTATACACTATATTCAATTTTTCGGTTACTATCTTTCATTTCAAAATAATAGTAAGACGTTTTTGGTACTTATCGTTCAAAATGGATTACTCTCATTTTTGATAGTAACACAAATCACACAACTTTTCTATTTTTTGCTATTATCCCAAAATGATAGTAACGCTTTTTAGCACGGCATTTTTTGTTCCAACAAAGAAATCGTTTTTTATTCCAATTCTTAACACATTTCCATGTCAAAAACTTTTCGGTTCAAAGACTTTCTAAAACTAACTTCCTATGACCGGGCACAAAATGCCATGGCACGTTTACCAAGAATGTCTCGATTTTTTTTGAGTAATATGATTTGTGCCAGACTGAACATCTTTGAACGTGGAAATTGTTTTTGGTTCAGAAATTTTCTAAATCTTAGTTTTTATGACATGGGATCTTGCGCCATGGCATTTTTGTGTCAATCTGGAAGTTTTTACATATGCCAACTTTGGCACTTTTTTTAACAAATTTTTTTTCGGTTCAAAAGTTTTTAAAAAAATTAACTTCCTATGCCATGGCACTATATCCTAACAATTTTTCAATGGCATCAAAAAAACAAGCATGCATAAATTTCCTCATTGTCATCTAACAACAAAAAACTTTTTTCAGGTTTGGAATCCACTCCTATATGCAATGCTAAATTTTCAATTACGTGCAGCATTTTTACAACTTATGCCTCAATGCATTCGTGATACATTTTGTACAAAAGTTTCTTCATCATCTTCTATTCCAAATGATGACTTCACAAAGAGAAAACCACCAGCAATTACAATTGCAAATGGAAATGCTAAAAGTAGCATTATTGGGAATGGTAATAAAAAATCAACAACTTCACTCCGTCCAACTACACCTTCCACCCTACTTATCACCAACAACAATGCCCATGGAATTTCAACTATTGATGATGATATAACAACTGATGGCGAAAATTATAATTATAATAGTGATGGAACAAAGTATGGTTCATTTGATAATAATTCTTCGTCAAATTCAAATCAAAAATATTTTACAACAATGATAATAAAACCCCAGCATCATCATCATCCAAAATCCGCATCATTTCATACATTTTCGATTGAAAATTTACAATCGGTAAGGGAAATAATAATATTAGGCGTTGTTGGTTGAAACAAAAAAAAAAGACTCTCACACTATATTACTAAAATTTTTTTCTTCATATCTAAAAAAAAGTGTTGTATCAATGTTAATTATTTTAATATTCACTTTTTTTCTCTCTCTTCAAAACTTAATAACTTCACTTTCACTGCTATTTGTAACTCTGTTTTCAATAATTCTTTTGTATACAATTGCTTTAAATTTGATTTGGCAAACGCTTAAAAACAAAAATGATAGTAATCGAAAACTAACGATAAATGATCATTTGGTGTTACTATCCTTTTAATAATCATTTTTCGATTTTATGATTTAAAAAAGCTAGAAAAGCTAAAAAATAATATTTCTGATGCTTCAAAACGAAAAAAGTGATAGTAATCAAAAATGAACGACAAAATTTTCACTTTCGTGTTACTATCATTTTCACAGTAACAAGATTCCTAGATTTAATAGCTTTAAATTTGTGTGTTTTTAGAACCCCATGGCTTTGCGACATTCTAATTGCTAGAAAAAATAGTTTTTCATGTTTTCAAATAAAAAAAAAGTTAAAGATAGTAATTGAAAATTAACGATAAATGTTCATTTTGTGTTACTATCGTTCTGTTAGTAATGCAGAGTGTAACTTTAAATGTTTTAATTTTGCTTATTATTTTTGACTCAGAAAACTAAAAACGTTAAAAAATAACATTTTAGATGTTTTAAAGCGAGAAAACATTAAGGAATTTTTGTAATGATAGTAATCCAATTTTAGTCATTTATCGTTCAATCTTGTTTACTATCATTTTTTCTTGCCAAAAATAAACTTCCGTTTTATAAATGGTTTTTCATAATCTTCTTTACCCTTTATTTCACGCTTCCATATATGCTTTACTTCTTTTTTTTAAATTTTTTTCGCTAAAATTAGTGTTGTGACGAGAGAATGTTCACATTCAGCAACGCCTCTCTTATTTTTCCTATCACACTGAAGAGATGCGGATGAATGATGATGATGATCGGTGGTGTTATTATTATTGTAAAGTTGTATTTTTATTATTCACATTTAAAATTAACATTTTTTTATATTGATATCTTTTTGTCGGTGAAAAATTACAGTAATTTTTTCAAGAAGATTACTGTAATTGATTTTTTCCAAAACTTTCAAAAATGCACAAAACTGCACTAAAAATTTTTAATATCATTTTATTAAAAAAATTAATTTTCCTTCATTTTTTAGCCAATTCGATCATCATCGACAAAGTGTAAAGAAGGTTTTTGCATCAGCAATATGCTGTCGAACGGGGGAACGACAAGCCGATTTGGAAGATATGAGCCGGGTACCATCACGAATTGGGAGTACTTCGATAACCGGAATTTCATCAGCAGCAGCGATGAAGCAAATCCAACAACACTCAAATCCCAATCAAGTCGAAAAGAATGCAGTATTATATTTGACTCCAACACTTCCATATCCTCCTCCAGCGACTCAAATGATGGTAGCCCAACAAGTATACTTAGACGAGAAAAATCAATCAATATACAAAAATGGAACAAAAATTTGTCTAAAACAACTCCCACAACACCTGCCACAACACCATCAGCAGGAGCTGGATTACCAAGAAAATGGTCCCAAAAAGCAGCAAAAATTCTTGGAATCTATGAAATATCCGGAGGAAGGGATGGAGATGATGATGGAAGAAAAGTTGGATGGTGGAAACGAAGGAAATCAGAATGTGATGCAACAATGTTTTGGCAAAACTCACATGTCGAAACCGAATCCTCACCAATATATGCTACAAAGCGACAACGATCCGCATCCACACGACTCGATAATACTTCCACAGCCCCTGCTGATGTCGACCGAGCAGCAACCCAAGGAGGTGGAGGAGGAGGAACAGGAAAGCCTTTTGGATACCGTCGAGCTTTAATGGTTCCTACTTTGCAAAAACAAAAACGTTCAAAATCTTTAACAAAATCTATTCGATTATCTGGTTCCTTACATTCTTCAAAACATTCAATTGATACTCCACGAACTCCATTACAAAAACTTTTTTCATTTGGTTATACAGAAGTTGAACATCAAAGACTTGTTGCCGATTCTTCTGGCTCATCATTCTCAACATCATCATCAGAAAATTCATTAAAAGGGTATCAAGATGATTACTGTTAAAACATTTATAATATATGTAAATTTGTATTTTTATATACGGGTGCTTTTTTTTAAACTTTAATTTTATCAAAAAATAATAAAATATTTTTAATTAAATCTATGCAATCACAATCATTTATATTTGTACGCAAAACATAAAATATTACAGTAACCATAAAGTAGTAAAATTAATTGTTAAATTTCGAAAACAAGAGAAAAAATATTTTTGAATTGTTCAACAATAGTAAAACAATTTGTAATTTTTATAACTGCAAATTTTCAACTGTTTTTGATTCGATGGATACGCAACATTATAACTGCTTTGAAAAATAATTTTCGATGTCTCAAAGTAAAAGAACAAAATGAAAAAAATGAAAAAAAAATAAAAATTAAAAGTTATATCTATGTAAACGTAGGCTGAAAATATAAGGCTAAAAATAGTTTATTAACGTATTGCTGATAAATAAAAAGTTCCCTGAGTTTTTTTTAAATAACTAAATTTTCTTAAATAAATAAATCAAGTTGATTAACAAATAAAATTATTCGTTATTCTTTTGTTTTATCACCACCATTAGTAACTTCTTTATAGATAGTTATAGTTTGAGAAAGGTCAGCTAAGGCTTCATTTACCTATAAAAACAACCATAATCTCAATATTATTTACTTTTATAACAAACCATTAAATTATAATCTCTTCCATCAGCTGCAACAATAACAGTATCTAAAGTATTTGTAAGATCAGAGAATGTTTTGACATATTGTTCTGCAAGAACAACTATTTCAGGATGGTGGCCTCGCTGTTTTTTTAAAGCTTGAGATACCAGCTCGATTGCTTTTCTACGTGATTCCCATTGTATTTCGAATGAAGATGCTATTCTTTGCACTTCATTAATTTTTTCATGAATTAAAGCTTTGGATGATAAAGTCTGAGGGTGATTTTCAGTCTGTGAAAATATAGCAGCAGCATCTTGATCTTCAACTGTTTCTTCAGCGCTTGTTATAGAGACAGTGGTAACAGGACGATTAACACCACAAGCGACACCAAGTGCATCCCGGCTTTTGATAAAAACATATGGAACATTTTTTTCTTCACAGAGAAGTGGTAAATGAAGTATAATTTCAGCAGGGCTATCAGCAGCTAAGATAATAAGCTGAAAATTGATAAATTAATACTTTTATTTCAATTAGTAATAACAATCAATTCCGATACAGTGCTCCCAAAAAGATAAAGCCGCCTCAAAAATGTCAGATTATTTTTTAAGTTTTATAAAATAATCGTCTAGAGGCTACTGACAGACAAAATATATGGTTCAATTACTTCAACGTCACTGTATCTGAAGAACCCTATTTAATGACCTTACCTTAGAACGTCCATTATGAAGATCTTTTGTTGCTTGGCGCGCACCCTTTTGAGCCAGTTTGTATTCCACTGTTGTTTCAATAAGATCAAGCACGTTTTGTTCAAATTTGTCACCACCTAAAAAACACAGATAACTAAAACTTTCAGTGAGCTTAGCATTAATACATACATTCAACTTTAGATTTTTCCATCTTTTCAATGTTCGGTTTCCCATCATCTGCACTCTTTTTGCGATGCTTTTTACCATGCTTTCCACTACCACCATAACTAATATGTGCTTGAGATCCTTTTGCTGATTTATGCTTTGCAAAATCTGCCCAATATTTTTGCTCTTCTTCATTTTCAAGAATTCTGCATTGAATTTCTTTTTCTTGGAATAGAATTTCGCCACCAGCTTCTTTGGTAGCTTCATTGATTTTTTCCATAGCTTTAACAGCTGAATTTTCTTCTGTTGATTGAAATCGAAGAGTTGCCTAAAGATATGGGATATATTAATAGAACTTTTCGTAGCTATCTCCAACAAACCTCAGTTGACCCTTCTTCATAAACAACATATGCAACAGGAGCAAATTTATTAAAAAATTCTTTCAATGAAGCAATACTAACATTTTCAGATGGTAGCCCAGAAACATGCATCACTTGTCCTTTCAAAAAATGAACATCAAAATAAGGTTGTTTTGTCCAGTAGCAATTTTGTGCCATTCTGACAAGTTCATTTCCTTTAAATTTCTTAGTATCTTCACTTTTTACAAATTTCTCTGCAGATTCTGCATCTTTGAATGTAGCATAAATTGAACCATTAAACATATTATTTACTTTCCATCTGCATCTGTCAATATTAACCACTTCACCATGTGGTTTTAAATATTCCATAATTTCTTCAAATGTTGTATTAGACGGGAAACCTTTCTATAAAATAAATATAGCGGTTTAAAGTAATCTTGTCTTACAAGGGAATCGGCTGAAGTTTAAAACGCAGATTGACTTTGGACATATCACATATGCGTGTCAAAAAAACACAAATGTAATAATTTATCAACAAATTTTGTGATTACTATCGTTAGAGATCAAAAACACAAATGTTTTGAGTTTTCAAATGCGCAAAATATTGACTTTAACTCTTAAATTTCAATTAATATCAAAAGAAGAGTAACACGAAAGTGATCATTTATCGTTCAAATCTGATTACTATCATTCTTTGTTCTTTTGCTTTGAGATACCGAAAATTATTTTTCAAAGCATTCTTAATGTCGCGTATCCAAAAAAAGTTGGAAATGCGTTGTTATAAAAATTTCAAACTTTTTTATTGTTAAAATGATAGTAACTCAAATTTGTCATTTTATCGTCAACTTTGATTACTATCGAACTTTTTTTCGGCAATTTTTTAGTAACCCGATTTGACATCTGTGCCTTACACTTAAATCGGTTTCCTTGTTATTAAAAGTTTCACCTACAACATAAACAGTAGATATTTTTTCTTCTAATTTATGTGATCTTAATACAGCAGGATTGCGTCGAACTTTTTCATTGTCATCAGAGATCTCCACAATTTTGTTATCTTTCAAAGCAGCAACAATAATATCTTTATTTGTTGTTAATTGATGAAAGGGATAAAGGTTGAAAAGAAAATCTAATGTAACCCCTGAAAATAGGGTTATTTAATGCTTTTTTTATCAAAATAGCTTACAGCCATGATTCTTTTTTATTTCATCTTGAAGAAATTTGTCATGCTCTAGATTTTCATCGCCAAATAAGTACTAAAAAAAGTATATACTATTAACTAACGAAATAAGCAGTAAACATACTTCAAATTTTTTAACAATTTTAGCATTTAATTTACTAGCAAGATTTTTTGAAGACATATTGAATTATCAGCAATTAACAATCAGAGTTATTATTTTATTATTACCATAAATAGGAATTAGATATAACAACAATAATTTTTTTGCACAAAAAAATAAATAGAAAAAAGAAAATACTACGACGGAGTGGACACAGAAAGAAAAATGAATCAATTGCAGCCCTTGTGATGCACAACAACACAGCTGCTGCAAACAAAAAAAAGAAAAGAGAGAACAACATTGAGTGAACCTCTGTCGCAGCAGGGGTCAAAACAGGAGTGACTGTGGTCATTTTTAAAAAAAAGTTGCCGAAAAAAGGGTCGATAGTTACTAAAATTTAATAACAGTTGTGTGATACTATCATTTTTACTGTTAAAATGTAACGAATTTTTAAATTTTAAAAGAGCTGTCAATTTTGCATATTAATTCGATAGTTTTGTTGCATTAAAATTGTAAGGAAAATTAATTTTGGATGGGTCAAAACCAAAGAGTTTAATGATACATGATGAACACTTTTGTGTAACTCTTCTTTTTATAATTTTTAAGATGTATTTAATATTAATCAACAGCATTGGGAAACAATAAAGTTCAAAACCAATATTTTTGATGTCTGAAAGTAATAAATGTCAAAGATAGTAACCAAAATTTGACGATAAATATTCATTGTTTTGTATTACTCTCATTTAAATAGTAATTGAATTTTTGGAAGTCAAAGTCAATAATTTGTTGGTTTGAACAAAACAATAAAAAATATTATTTTTGGCCTCTCAAAAATGTTGAGCAATCAAAATTTAACAATAAGTTGTTGCTGTCATATTGTGATGTCTGTCAACATTCCCAACTGATGATGATTACTGATGCCGCAATAACTAGTGATAAATAAAAAATGTGATAATTTAAAAAACAAAAAAAAAGTTGAACGCTGAACTCAATGTAAAACAAATACAAGCAAATATAAATGATTTAACAAACAGAACAAATGAACAATAAGTTTAGAACAAACGTAAACAAAAGTTTTAGGTTTACATTTCACTTGAACTTCAAACAGCTTAAAGATCTTAATTTTTATGATGAACGTGTCTGGGCTTTTTTAGAGATTCTAAAAATATCATTCTTTTTAATTTAAGAAATTTTAACTTATTTTATACAAATGTCTCATAATATTTTGGCAACAATATTTTTGCTTTTAACCCATTTTCCCTCCTTTGTAATCCTGCAGCATTTTAAAAAACTTAATGGAAAATGTGAAACTCATGGCCCTATATATGTAATACCATGTACTCGAATTCATAGTGGATGCCATAACTTTTATGGAAATGTTACATGTGCCAATGGCAAGCTTCTATTCCCAGAAGCAGCAGTTATTTTATGGGAAGAAGAAGAATCTTTTTATGTTGAACTTGTTTGTGCATCACGATGATGATGAATGACGCCTCTGCCGGCTCCCTGAGTTATTGGCGACCCTGCCAATAATGTTGTCTTTGGCGTTGTTGTGGTTGTTGAGTGGATGAGTAAGGATCATATTGACGATGTTGTTGATAGCAGCTTTGTTGAGGAGTTTGTGGTTTTAGCTGCATGTGTTGCTGTTCTGGATTTGTGCTTTGTGCCTGGTGAGTCGGTTGTTGTTGCAGTTGCAGATTTGACATTTGCTGGGTTATTTGAGGCACTTGGCAGTTTTGATTGATTTGCTGCAGCTGGATGGCTTTCAAAAGTACGTCATTGAGATCGTGAAATGTTCTTTGAAATTTTTTCAACTGTTGTTTAAGAGGTGATCCAACATTGTAAAGGAAGAATTTGATCGTTTGAAAATCACGGGCTTGCTTGTTATATCCACGTGAATTTGTGAAGAATTTATTGACCAAATCTTTGATGCTACTTGCAAAAGTTTCTAAAGTTTCATGTGGCAATTGTTTTCGACGTCGAAGCACTTGCAAAGCGATTGAATGAGGTTCAGGGAAGCGTGCTTTCAGTTGGTGTGTGATATCGTCGAAGTTGATGGAATTGTTTTGCGTCATGAGTTGGATAAACGC
Organism: Panagrolaimus sp. LJ2400; assembly: GCA_024447215.1. Taxonomy (NCBI): domain Eukaryota; kingdom Metazoa; phylum Nematoda; class Chromadorea; order Rhabditida; family Panagrolaimidae; genus Panagrolaimus; species Panagrolaimus sp. LJ2400. The sequence continues at coordinate 144,216 of JAMRYA010000173.1, forward strand.
ATCAGCTGCCGCTCCATGTAAACGATAAAACATAAATTCAATTTTTGCTGATTCTGTTTCATCAGTCATTTGCATTTGGATGTGATTGTAAAATTTGTTGAATGATTCATTCTTTTCACCACCGAAGACAGGGCATTGAGCGAGCAATATTTTTTCCGGGGTTAAAAAGTGTTGAGGATTGGAGACAGTTGTTTGTTCCTTCTTCTTTGATTTGAACAAAGGCATGACTTTTTGCGGTTGTGGCTCGGCTCGAGTTGTTGATCAAATGAGGTTGCTTTTGATGAAAAACTTTTTGCTTGTGATTGAGTGATTGTTGAAAAACTTTTCTGTAATATGAGGGTTGATTAATCGCGCCGCGTTTAGCTTTTGGTTTGCTTTTTTCGCGATCACGAGAGAAAAAAAATAGGAGCAGGTGGTTTTCAAGTTAAAATTGATCTTTTTTTTTTTCGAAAAATAATGGATAAAATGTGTTTTTTAGCTTTTCTTTTTCAAAACTTCATTTTGTTAGCAAATGTTAAGTGAAGAATAGCTTCAAAAAGAGTTGTTTAAAAGTTTTAAGATAATGTTAGAAAGCTTTTGTTTGATTTGTTAATTCATTAAATTTTCACGAGGTTTATTTTTGCTTTTGGCTAAATTAGCTTTTGGTTAATTTGAACGAGATGCTTTTTGTTTGAACTTTACTTTTTTCTTTGGAATTGGAGCTTTTTTATTATTCATTTATCATTTTTTCTTTTCGCCATCATTCATTCTTTTGAGCTCAACAAATATCCAGTATTTTTTATCTTCCTTCAATTTTAAAAAGTGAGGGTTGTGAACAGGAACTCATTCGAGGTTCTGTCACTCTGGCTCATGGTACGTCTTACTATTTTGCGTACGATTGCCAGTAACGAATGCAAATAAATTTGCTTGAAGGCAAAAGTCCAAAGATTTTATTTTCGCTTCTCGTTTTGGTTAAAAAGCATCGAAAAATATTTTGTTAAAAGCTTTGTTGCTGGGCAAACTTTTCAGTGGTTATTATTGAAGTTAATAGAAGTGAAGTTTTTGGAATTTTAAGTGAAAAAAAAATTATCCTGAGTTTTTGAGATCAATGAAAACTTTGAGATTACAAAAGTTAAGCAAAAAGTGAAAAGCATGTGAAGTGAAAAAAAATGCAAATTGTGGAATTATAATGGCAAGTGAAAAAGATTCTTTTTTAAAAAAAATTCGAAAAGAGCAGCATTTTTGCTTGGCAAGGACTGACAAACTCAAACTAATCTCTTTAAAGCATATCCATTGGTGAAGCGGTTCGAATAAAAGGGAATAGTATCCTTTCACGGGTCAAGGACCTCCATCTAATGTTGGTATTGTGATGGTGTAGCTTGTGCATGTGTGTGTATTAAATGAGAGATAAATGGTGGATGTTACTGCTTTATTGTTGGTAAGAAGAGATAAGAGAGGATGCCAGTCCCTGCAGCTGCTTGATGGTTGGGTGAGAGGCCGATGTTGAATGAGGATTAAGCCTAAGGCAAAAGCCTTAAGTACTGGGAGGAGTTCCACATATCCGCAAGTGTTTCAAGGCGGAGTTTACGATCACTTTGATCGTGTGTTCTTGTTGTTGAAGAACACGTGAACTCCTCCTGCATTTCCTACATTACAAACTCATGGCCCTATATATGTAATACCATGTACTCGAATTCATAGTGGATGCCATAACTTTTATGGAAATGTTACATGTGCCAATGGCAAGCTTCTATTCCCAGAAGCAGCAGTTATTTTATGGGAAGAAGATTATGTCTCGACAGATGACTACATTACAAAATCGGCAATCAAAAACGGTAATTTTGAATTAAATGGATGTGCTAGTGAAGGAATGGGAGCAGGACATTATGTTCAACTATATCTACTTTTTTATAATGTTTGTCAAAAAAATGAAACAAAAAGAAGTGGGTTTTTGAAAGAATTTACAAAAGTACAGTATATTATTTATGATGATGATTATGATGTGAAAGTGGTATCTCCATATAACAAATGGTTTTAATTACTTCAGTGAACATAATGTATTTTTGTTTTATTGACAAATAAAAAATTCTTTGATTTTAAAAAAATGTTTTCGCTAGACATTACTTTTTGCCAGTAGTATTTCAAAGCGTTTTTAAAGTTGAATGTAAATAAAAGTTTTAAGCTTATTAAAATTTATAATTGTTTTAAAATGAAATGTGAACCTTAATTTTTTGTTTGCATTTTTTACTAGTCAGCCTTTTTAAAGACATATTGAATTATCAACAATTAACAATCAGAGATTATCATAAATAGAAAACTGATATTACAACAAAAAGTTTTTGCACAAATATTTAGAAAAAAAGTACTACAACGGGAGTGGACATAGAAAAAAATCAATTGCAGACCTTGTGGTCAACGAGATCCATATAAAAGCAGCCAATGCAGCCAAGCCAATTGTCCCGTCCAGTCAGAACCACAGTCGTAGTTGCAGCAGCATTCTTAGTCTTATCGTTACCCAAGAAGGGAGTCGCTGTATGGAAAGTAATGGGTGATCTATTTATTATCTTATTCTTGCGTCTTTGTTTAGTAATATATTTTATCTATTGTAATAGTTTTTTTTGTAGCTGGGACATTTTATTACATTTATTATATGTAATAAATTGCTTAATAGAAACTCATCTGGCAATACCAAATTGAACCATTGTCTATCCTTGCTCCACTTGCTTTGACATCCATAATAAACGTCCCTTTTTGTTTTTAAAAATTCTGAAATTTGCACATATAAAAAACTGTTCGTGTCAAAAAAACAGAAAATGTTATGGTATTTTCTGTTTTTGTTAATTTTTTCATACTGTAGTTTTTTATATCTAATAATCGTATATTACAGGATGCTATCCTTAATTGGACGAACCACTCTCAATTCAACAAAAACAAAATTACCAGCAACTTTTCGTGTAATTCCATTTTCAACTGATGTAGGTGCAAATCTACCACAAGAACATAAATATCATGATATTGAAAATTTTCAACAACCACGTATAACATCACATTTATCACAACTTCGTAAAGGAACTGGTAGTCGAGCTTGTGAGTTTTATATGAATGAAATGCCATAAATTGCATTCATTACCCAACTGAACTATCTTTTAAACAACACTACATCTTTTTAGCATTCTCTGGAAATGTTGTAACAGTATTTGGTTCAACAGGATTTTTGGGCTTACCAGTTGTTAATCGATTAGCTAAAAATGGTAGTCAACTAATTCTTCCATATCGTTGTGATCCATATTACATTCGTGAACATAAAACTGTTGGTGAACTTAGACAAATACCTGTTCCTGTATGTCTTACGCATATTCGTCATTACTCAACAGTAAGTTTGTTTCTTTGATTTTTTGTTACACGACCTTTTGTTTATTATAGAAATCTTCCAAACATCGCCGTTCTGAACTTGAAATAGAAGAAGAAGATAAATGGGTAAGGATCATTGAGAAATTTTATTTTGTTCAAAATAACCTCAAATTTTTTCAGATTAGACGAATTATAAAGGTAAGAATTTTTGTAATAAAAAATGTTCTATTTATTTATCATGTTTATGCACTGAAAAAAAAGTAGACTTTTGACGGACTTTGTGGTATTTTTTTGATTTCTACTTTATGTCGATAATTTGTCGATGAAAAAAGTAGACATGAAAAACATACATGTATTTTTATTCTTCGAAAACCCAAAAATAATAAGACAAGAGTTATGTAACATCACCTTTTTCTTTTGATATAAAATTCGATAGATATAGCACTGAACTTCATTTTTTTTAACTTCCATGCAAAGCCGGGAAATTTGTTTAGTTAAAAAAACAGTATTGCCGAAGCACGATAAAATATGTACTGTAACTGGAAAAATGAGTATCTTTTACTCTATTATTTTTATGTCAATCTCATTTTAACTTGTTCTAAAACTTTCTTATTTTCTAGGTGAACCCAGTTATTATTGCACTCATTTATCAAAGTGCACTTCTTTCCTATATGATTGGTGATGCATTGCAATACCTTTGAAGCATTTATGAATAACAATACCACTGCTCTATGGTTCTTTTTTTATTTTTTATTAAAAAAATAAATGGTTCCTAATTTTAAAATTACAGCTCTCGATCTTCGTTACTGACCCCGTTCTTAAAAAAAACAAAACTAAAAATTTATCCCTGTGCAAAACAAATATAAATAAAGTTTTAAAATAACTCATAACTTCCACAATGATTTAACAAACAGAACAAATGAACAATAAGTTTAAGACAAATGCAAACAAAAACTTTAGGCTTACATTTCACTTAAACTTCAAGCAGCATAAAATTTTTATTTTTAAAAGATCAATGCATTCTTAAACGCAAAAAATATCACTCTTTCATTTTTAAATAGTAAAATGTCTTTTAATTTTATAGCACTAATATTTTTCCTTCTTACGCATTTCCCTTCGTTTATTATTTTACAACATTTTAAAAAACTCAATGGAGAATGTGAAACACATGGTCCCAAATACATAATTCCATGTACCCGAGTTCATAGCGGATGTCATAGCTTTTATGGAAATGTTACATGCGTCAATGGCAAGCTTCCATTCTCAGAAGCAAAAAAAACTGATATAACAACAATAAGTTTTTGCACAAACACTTTGCACTCTGAAAATGCATTGTTCAAAATATTTCTTTCTTAGTAATTTGTTATGGCTATAAATCAAAAATTTATAACAGATTTAAAGTTTTTGTTACTTGTACAATTTGTGTTATTATCAAATAGATAGTAACAAAAAAGTGAACATTCATCGTTCAATTTTGATTACTATCATTAACATTTTTGAGAGGTCAAACGCAACATTTCTTATTATTTTGAGTTTTTAAATCCACTAGTTATTGACTTAAACTTCTAACATTATAATTACTATCAAAATGATAGTAACACGAAAGTGAACTTTTATCGTTCAATTTGGATTACTATCACTCTTTGTTTCTTTTGCTTGAGGTCAAAAATTATTTTTCCAAGCAATTTTCATGTCGAATAAAAACATTTTCTGTATTTGTGCACATTGGTAATAATAAATGACAAAGAAAAGATTTATGTAAAAACAAAAGACAAAACAACAAATAACAATCAAAATAATTAACTTTCAGATTTATCAATAATATTTCGTAGAATAACATTTTCAAGTCGAATTTCATTCATTTCTTTCATCAACGATAAATATTCTGCAACAAATTCTTCATCATACTCATTTGCTTCAACTGTTTCATCTTCAAATAAAACATTTTCTTTATTAATTCCAATGGATTTGTTCATTGAAGAAAAGTTATCCAGACTCTTCAATTTCTTTCTCATTGCTTTATTTTCTTTTTCAAGCTTTTCAGTTTCTTTTTGAAGCATTTCTTCTACATTTGTTGATTTTTGTTGTAGCTTTTCATTTTTTCGCTTTGAGCTTGTTGGTTGTTTTTTTAAAGGTTGAGATTCTGAAATAGACATAAAATGAATAAACTCAAAAAAGATCTTTCTAAAAGTCTACTAATACCATGCAAAAACAGACGGTGTTTTATTAGCGACGAGTACCCACTACATAACTTTCTTTTTAATAGTAAGCTTAACAAAAAATGGTAAAACAGCGTAATAACAAATTATTACTCTTAAAATGAAAGTAACACAAAATAATTTTTTACCGTTAATTTTTAGTTACTGTCTTTTACTATTTTTTTCATTTTTGTTTTTAAATGGTCTCAATAAATAGTTTCTTTTTGTTTCTCAGAATACCATTATTAGCATAGCAAACAATTTAAAAACAGGCATTTATTAGATTTGCACCCGCACTATTTACATACAAGCACCCGTCACTAGTCAAACAACCCTATTTTTGCTTATCAACAAAGCCTTGATAACCAAAATATAACTTACTTTGTTGAATATTTTCATCAGCAGCAACAGAATTTTCATGAATACTTGCATTTGATTGTGATGATGGAGCACTTTCACTTTGAGATCTAAAAAAACTAATTTGTTTAAAATTTAAAAAAGCAACAAAAAAACGTACCTAGCAAAAGATCGAGTAACTCTTCGAGAAGCCATTGTAGCAATATTAAATATTTCCCAAGCAAAAAACATAAAACTAAAAAAAATAGGAAAAATTGAAGAATGGTAGATTATGATCTTTTCTTAGATTTAATCAATAACTTTTAATGGACTTTTGCTTAAGAGCAAAAAAACAAAAAAACGCGGGAATTTGCTTTTAGGGGTGTTTTTCTTTTGTTGTCCAATAAACTTTTAAATGTTTCTTTTCTTTCCTTGTTTTTTCAGTGTATTTGTTGCTATTTTTTCAATGCAAAATAAGGAAAAAAGATGTTACTTGAAAAGCAGAAAATTCAGAAATTCAGAAAAGACAGATTTTATTTTTTCAATAGAAAAACTTCATTTTTAAAACAAATGTCAATAATTTCTTTAGCTAAAACTAACTAAAAATGATAAAATTAAGACAATTATTCCAGTTGAAGAAGCTGTTGCAGAGTTGTCTTTGTTGCTGCATTCTGAAGAACTTTTTCCGCATTGATAATTGTATTGAAGGATATTGTCGTTGAAGCTGGCTTCCATTTTATCCTGTTTTTAGAAAAAATTTAATATGAATATGGTATTATTAAAAAGGAAAGGGAATGAGAGAGAAAAATAACAATAGCCGGCTGTACCGAATTTAAAAAACTGAAGGCGCAAAACTGAGGGTGAAAATTCGGTACAGCCCGATGTATTGATTTGAATATTTTGTCATCCAAATTTCGATTTTAATAGAAACTCAAGTAATTTTGATAAACAAATTTCGATAATTAATTTATATTTTGGTTTGAAACGATCAAAATCGGAACAAAGTCGTATCCGATGAAAAAAATTTCAATTTCTTTAAAATCTAATCATGGCCCAGAAATGAAGTAAATTTTTAGCCGAAATTAAATAATTTCGACCTTGAGTTTAATGGAAATATCAAAATGGAGCATACTTTGAAAATTTTAAAACCAAAATTTTGATATTTTTCGAAATGAAAATAAAACCTTCGCAGACTCATAATCCCTTTAAATAAAAAACTAACCTCGCAACTAAACGAAACATGACCTTTATAATTAAAAGTATTAAACCCAGTTATATAGTGTTCCAAAACACTTTTAGCAATATCTTCACAATCAAAGACATAAAACTTTGTTCCATTAATTGTTCCATCAATACAAGCGCAATATTCTACAGCAGCAGAACATTTTGTTGCATTTTTAGATGTCAAATCTCCAAAGCTGTAAGAGGGCAAACATTCTGTTGCTGAAGATGCAGCTATCAAAGGAACAAGAAATATTAGAATTTTATACATTTTTTAAATAAAATCTATGGTTGAAAAAAGAGAAATTGATGTAAATAAAAATAGACGAGTAAAAAACATTTATGTTTAAAGTTTTAAGAAGAAAAGGTGGTGATAAGACACATTTCCACGTTTAAGACGGAGATTATGTAATAAAAAATTTTTAGGCTTTTCCTATCAAAATAGTAAGTGAACATGGCTGATGATGATGTCAACAAAAAATTAAAATTGAAATACCCACATCATAATCAACATTTTTCTTTAGTGATAATAAAGGTGAATATCAACTTTAATTTGATTCATCTCACAAAGTGTTGACGTCAGCTCTCAGTGTTTCCTAAAACCTAAAAAAAAGACTTTTTTTGACTTCAGTTTTGACCAAAAGACAAGAACGATCATCACCATCACTAAGCATTAACAAGAAACATTTAGTGGTGATCAGGGAATATTGTGAGATATCCAATTATTAACATTGCGGTTTGTGCTAATTTTAAAATTGTCTTATCCAAAAAGTCCGTTTTTAGCTTAAATAAATAGCGCGCGATATTGCCTAAAATGGCTTAAAATTGCTGATTTTGAACTTAGAAATTTCTAATGGCTGGATGTAAGTTTTTAGTAGTTAGTGGTGTCGTCTTTTTATCTCAAAAATGATATCTTGGCCAGTAAAATGAGAATGAACAGTTAAAAGTGTATTTCGTAGCTATAAATGTCTAATAAAATTGTAGTATTTTGACGAACGGTAAATGCAAATATTTAACAGTTTTTTTTCATGTTACATATCAATTGCCAATAAAAACAATGCTAAACTTCTGATTTTATTAGCAATTTAGTTTATACCATTCTATCTAGAAAAATTTCATTGTTCTTTTCTTTATTATTTTCACTTTTTAAATATTATTCAACATTTTTTGCTGATTAACTTCAGGGAAAAAGAATTTTTTATTATCATATTTTCAATGAAGATTTGCATGCAAACCATAAGAGATGTGAAAATATAAATAGCTATAGCGCTTTTCGGGTATCGTAATTTAGTATACACGAATTATCGAGCGCTCTCTTTCTGTTTTTCATTTCATGAATTGCAACAAAAACATATTTATTGCTGTATAGGCTTACATAATTGTTTTGTTCTATTAAGGTATCAAAAAATATTGGCTGCCATTTTTTCTCACTTGCTTTTTTTGTTTTTGAACAAAAATGTGGTTGCAATCTTAGCATATTTTTTTCTTCTGTGCATCTTTTTTATATTTCAAAAAATTAAAAAAAATTAATTTTAGAAACATAAATTTTTTCAACTCATTGAAACCACTACAGCTTTAGTGTTTACCACGAGAAAAAAATGGAACCAATAAATAATGTATGTTTATGGGTAATTCTTTTTCCTCAATTTCGTTAAAATTAAATTTTAGGAAATTGAATGTTTAATTGATGAAGAATGGAAATTTCATAGAGCTGATTTACTCGCTTTAAAAGATATTAAAAATGGATATTTAAGTGGAAAAACATTTTATGCTTACAACATTCCTGGTCTTCAATATTTTCTTACAATTAATCCATATGTAAATGAAGAAAATTATGAACAAGTTCGAATATTGTTATATATTAATGGTTCACAGGAAAGAAAAATTACTGCAAATTTTGTTATTTCTATTAAATCTGCAAATTATATTTCAAAACATATTGGTAAAGTTTATGAAGCAAATTATGGTTATGGTTTATATTGTATTAAAAGCGATGATTTTATGGATTTAAGTAAAAAATTTTTCGTTAATGGAGAAATTACAATTGGAATAAAAGGAATTTTGAAAGCTCCTCGTGCTTTGGTTACGGTATGTTTTTATTTGTAATTTTTGATTTAGCAAGTACATTATTTTATTTCAGAAACTTTCATCTCCAATTTCATGTGAATGGAAAATCAAAGAATCGGATTTATTACCATTAAAAGAATCAAATTATAAATGTTTAAAAAGTAAAAGATTTATTGTTTCATCATTTTCTGATGTCAAATATTTTCTTGAAATATATCCAAATGGATACAACGGTGATTATAATCAAGGAAATGCATATATTTTCTTACAAATTCAAATTGGAAATGAAAATAAAATTGAAGCAACATATGATTTTTCAATTAAATCTGCAAACTATTACTACAGAATGCAATATAATTTTGAAACTTCTGTTCGCGGTGGAACCAATATTTGTTCTACTAATGATCTTTTTGATACTTCTAAGAAGTTTGTTGTTAATGGATATTTAACAGTTAGATTAAATGGAATTTTAATGGTTGAAAATAAAAATCAAATTACAACTTTAAAGATTAAAAAAGGTGTTGCAACACAAGCTGATGAAAAGAATAAAGAATTTACTATTTTTGTCGATGGAAAGCAAATAAAAGTAAGCATATTTGTGTTACTTGTAACTTTCTATCTTTTATCTTTTAGGTTCATAAAAAAGTTTTATCTGATGCATCACCAGTCTTTGCTGGAATGCTAGAATCTGGTATGAAAGAATCAATTGAAAATAAAATGGATATTACTGATTTTACATTTGATATTATTGATGCTGCTATTAAGCTTTGTTATTCTTCTGATGTACGAAAGCTATCATCAATTGAAGATATGTTTTCCCTCTACAAATTTGCTGATAAATATCAAATAGAATTGATTATGGTATGCTTTTGAAGGTTTATGCATTTGTTTATGTTAACGCATTTTAGAATTTTGTTGAAGAAGAGTTAACCGAGAAAATATCACCTGCTAATGTTTGTCAAATAATTGGTTTTTCCCAGTCAAGGAATGTCTCGGAACTTCATAAGAAATGCGTTGAATTTTTAATGAAATGTGCAAAAGATGCTACTCCAGTTTATGGTACAAATATCCTTGAAAAAGATTTAATTGTTTCAATTTTTTTTAATTGCCTTTGCCCTGTTGCTGAAACTGATATTTAAAATTTTAAAACTTTTTTTTCACTGTTTTTTTCATTTTACTTTTTGATCTATAATTTTTTCTTTGTTTGATCATTAAAATTTTTGAATTCTGCAAATATGAGTGTGAACTTTTAACTGCATCTTTTTTTAGAAATACATTGTAGCTTTTTTTCTACAATAAATTGTACGTAATCATGAAAGTTTATTAAGGAAATCAAATCTGTTAATTAAAAGAAATATAAACAATTGATAAAATTATTGTTGATAAAATGCATGAAAGAGTTGAAGCATCACCCGTGGTAGTTGTAGTTGGAATTTTTGTTGTTGGTGGAGTATAACCATTTGAACATTGATATGAATATGTAATTGTGCTATCGGTGTAATTAGTAATTGGATAAATCTTAAAATTAAAGTAATTAGTAAAATTTGGTTTTGAATATCTTTCTCAAAAAAGTGTTACAATAAAAAAAATATTTTTAATCACCTGACTTTTAGGTTTAGTAACAAAAAGTCTTTTTAAAAAAACTAACCCCACTACAATCAAATACTATTTTTCCATTATAATTTTGTTGACCTTGTAAATAGCTCGTTAAAATTAATGCAGCAGTATTTGTACAATCTGATGCACCAAAAGTTTTTCCATGAATTGTACCATTGACAGTTACACATAAAGCATTTATTTCACATATATTTGTAACATTATCCAAAGCTGAGATATCGCTTTCACCACTAAATCCAGTATAATATACATTACAGGTCAGGCCTTTTGCAGGGATTTGTGCGAATACAGCAGAAATAAAGATAGCAGATAAAAATAATTTAAACATTTTTTTTAAAACAATGTTTTTCAGGAAACGTCAAAAAGCTGTTAAAGACAAACAAGCAATGATAAAAATATCACTAGTCTCTTCGGTCCTTTTATCATGGAAGACTTTTTCCAAGACGTCATTTCTATGATTTTTTTTTTTCTTAAAAAAATAGGATTACTCAAGCAACAAAAAATCTTCTTTTTTAACAATCGTAATAAAAGTTTTGAAGTACATAAAGAGTGAGTGAGTGTTTTTAGGTGTTGCTTTGATTGCAGGAGCTAAAAAAAGATTGCTCAAGCGGAGTATCCATTATTTCTGTTTAAAAATGTTTATTACTGATTTATTACTCATAAAAAAAGTAATAATAATATATGTGTCATCTATTAAAATGATGTCAAAAATAATTCAAGTTTGAATGAAACAGAAAGTGTTCCGTTTTTGATGTCATCATTGCTTATGGTACTTAAAGATGGTGTCACGCCCGTCATAAACTTCTTACATCTAATTCATGCAAGCTAGTCTAATTTGGCGGACATCGTCTGCTACTTAAGATATAAACTTTACGTTTTTTAGGTTTTAGCATTTTCCGTTTTTCACGTCGCTGTTTAGAAATAAATATTTTATGTCATTTGTTAATATCAGTGATAAGCAATAGAACAAGATTGTTAACTTTGGTGGCGATCGTCTATTACGTCAAATAAAAAATAACGCTTTTTTTGATTTTGTGAATTTTCTGATGGTAAATGAGTTCATTTTTTATAATTAATAGGGCATTTTTTTATCATCACAAAAACGCTTAAAAAAAGGAAATTTTTAAGTAGCGATGCAGCAGAAACGTTCACCAAAGTTGTACAAGTTTATCCATTTTTGTTCATCAATGGTCAAAATAGAAATAATTCTGATTTTAGTCACTAAATTTTTGGGTTTTTTTGTTATCAAAATCCAACTTTCATTTCGTGATCAAGACGGTCAAAAACAAAGTTAATTTTTTTGTTGAAAATCAAAAAAAACCGAAGTTACGATTTTAACATTTTGCGAATTAATTTCGAATTCGAAATCAAAATAGCAGTTTCACAGAGCTTGCTCTGTGAAACTGCTATTTTGTCATAACAAATCTCGATGTTTTCATTTTCTTACCTGTTGATCGAGAAAGAAAGCATTTTTTTCTTTTTTGTTCTTTTTACTTGCTTGAAATTCTCCCCCGCGACCGGCCGATCAACATTTGATGGGAATAAAAATGGTAAATGTTAAAATGATAAAATAAAAGCCTTAAGTTCATAGCACTTATCTTTTACTTTGCTCTTTTTTTTGACAGCAAGAAAAACCTCTTTTGATCAAATACCTAACACTCTGGTTCTGTTAAATTTATACCTTATTCATTAATTATTACAATAAATTTCTGCTGTTCTTTAAATGATAAAACTGTGCAAATTCAAATTTAACAAAAGTCTCAAGCTATTTTCTGTTTTTATGTTTTTTTAATTATACAATTATTGTTCCTTTTCATTACTTTTTACAATCCCATTAATGATCACGATGATGATTACTAGTTTGAAAGTAGACATAATATTTTTCGTAAAAGTTTAAAAGTTTTTAACAACATTTTTGTAAGTTTGAAGATTTTTTTACCAAAACTTTTTTTATATTTTTGTTGTACTCTTTGTTTTTAATCATTTTTTAAAAGTTTAAACATTTGCAAAGATTAAAAAATCTCGTTGGTTTTTACATGTGTGGTACTGTATCTTGTATGTAGCAATGTTCAATCAATGAATGCTGTGTCAATCAAACAACAAATTTTTTTGGGGTTAAATATTTTTATTTTAAAAAAATCACGATCACAAATATATACGAGTAAAAATAATATAAAAATTTCGTGATATACCAAATATATATGAATGAATTGATAAAAAAGATACAAAAGAAAAGAAGAAGGGGGAAACCAAACTCAAAAGAAGAAACAACGGTGGCCGGGGTGTGCCAGAAATAGTCGTTACTGTAGCCAAGTTACACAAAAAAAGATGATGTTGAAAAAAGTTGACAACAAAAAAATCGATTGAAAAAAAAGTATGTCATCAAAAAAAAGAATGGATTGAATGAGATAGGAAGTACAACAGCAGCAAGAGTATTCAAAGTTCAGAGAGACTTGGAAGAATGTCAGCAGCAGAAGCTAACAGAAGTGTACAGAAGCACGCATTAACAATCCTCAAAAAAGATAAAACTCAAAAGAGCTTCAAAGAAATACAATAAAAAAAAGTTATATCTAGACAATCCTACTTTTATCAATTAAAATGCTCAAAAAAAATCTTCTCAAAAAAACTCTCAAAGAATTTTATTCACATTTTTAATATCTTTTAGTAGTAAAATCTGTCTAGAGAAAGAGAACCAACCAAAAGGGTCTTGGTCTTTCAAAAAATTTTAAAAAAATTTTAATTGGTTATAAATGGTGATACACGGTGGGGAACCTTCAAAGGATTCCCCGCCGTGTACCACCACCCCCTTTAGAAAAGAAAGGCCACCCCGGCCAAGAACAGCCTCTTTTAGGCAGTAAAACGGATGCTGGGGAGATTACCCCTATTAAAAGCGATAAGGTTAGTAAGTGGTCGGAAAAGGATAGAGCCATCTGCGGCACCACCTTCACGAGGGATTTGAGTAGGATAGAAACGTGCAAAAGTTCGGAAATTAAGTTGACCACGCTGAGCTAATTTGTCTGCCTGATATATTGGTTCTGGTAAGGAAACCGGAGCACAGACAACTTGATGAAGAGAGGTTAAAGACATAACGAAGTTTTGAATATCTAACTCACAAAGGTTTGGATCATTTCGAATTGCAGTGACTAAAACAGCTTTTGAAGTGCCTTGAGGGGCTCGATGTGGGACCATATAGAATTGAAGGTAGCTTTCTCGGGTGCCAAAGTCAACGACGCTGCGGCATGGAAGTGAATCAGGACGGTCATTGCTGACATTGAAGTGACGAACATTTCCGGATTTTGTAACGACGATTCCGATTAAAGAAGTTTTTCCGTGCTTGAAGAAGTCATTACAAGCTTGTTCAATAGCATGAAGTTCTTGGGTAAGAGCCATATTGTATTGCCCTTCACTGATGCCATCTCTCATAAGAATAACGGTATCAATGTTTCGATATTTTGATGTCTTTTCAAGCATTTCCTTAGTTTTTTCATATAGATTTTCATGATCAATAGCTTCTTGGCGGGGCTCTTGTGCAAAGAATGTACCAGCAAATGCACATGGATGTTCAAGGTAGTTGCCAGTTATACCAACGAAAGAAGGTTCAGTAGTTTCACCACGACGTTGTTCACCAGTTGGATGACATACATCAAGTCCAATAACAAGGATATTGCCACGATTTAGATCAAGTCTGAAAATAGAGATGATATTAATTACTGTAGAAAATTTGCATATAAATATACTTACTTTCCACCGTTAAAATCAACTTCATGATTGAGGCCACCAGTTTTAAGATTAACTTTATGTGCAATATTTTCAAGAGTTGGACCAGCTCGTCGTGCAGTTTTTAGAAGAATATGTTGAGTTGGAACATTTGCCATTGATTCACCAAGCTTAATCAGGGCATGTGTATCAGTTCCATCATTGACAACAAAGACTAGAGTTCGTTGATTACGATATTCTTCCAAAATATCAGCCCATTGTTTCATATCTTGGGTTTGAGTATCAAACTGTACAAATTCTGGGTCAGGTAAGATAGTACCCTTTCGACGGCATTCTTCAACAGTTGCTCTGACGCATTCCATACTAAGTTGTCGATCAGGTGATAAAACAACAAATCGATTGACACGTGCAGGAATAAGATATTGATTTCTGTCAAATTTGAAGACCCCCAAATCATTTGATTGAAGACGGCTATTGCCTCGAGCGACAATTGTTACTTTGCTTAGACGAGTAAAGGTTCCACTGATCATATTCTCTTCAATTTGAACACCAAATCCACGTGTAACAGGATTATTCATTCCAAGAAGGCCAAATTGTTCAGCAATTTTAGCATGTCGTTCATGTGGGGCAAGTCGATTAATTGCAAGAGCATTTTCACGAAGAGTTTCAGGTAAACGAAAATCTGGTACAGGTTGATCCGGAAGAATAACAAGTTGCTCAAGTGGAAAGACTGCATCACCGCTATTCATAACAGCTCCCTTGCAATCTGGATATCGTAAAGTTACTTCATATCTTTGATGCAAATATTCTTCAACAGTAATTTCAATGCCATCTACGATGCATCTCATATCAGCAATAGCTTGATCAGAGAATCGACGAAAAGTAAAAGTTCTTCCAGGATTATAACGGAGTTGAAGCTTAACACCTTTAAAAGCTCGTTCAGCTTCATCAAAGTCCCATCGATTACCCATAAAATTTCGTAGAGCATCAAGAAAATTGGCACCACTTGGATAGAATACTTTCTTGGTATTGCTCAAAGCAAGTAGCGGTTGAGGACCATGTGAACTTTTGCCAATATGAACACCTTTTGAATTTCCATTTCGAAGAACAAATCCACGGTTGAAGTTAGTTTCAGCAGTTTGGCATAAAAGTCCAGGTGAAATTGATGAAAATCGATTTTCTTCACGTTCGAGAGCATGTTGTGAGAGGATCATTTCTAAGACATTTCGCAGAGTTCTGTCTTCATTGACATTGGTGACGGGATTTGCGTACATTGAAAAGTCACTTAGATCAATGCTTCGAACATAGACGAAGGTGACAGTAACATTTCCGTCTTCCCCAAGAGAGTTTCGAAGAAAGTCATCCATTTCAAAACGAATTGTTTTAACCCCATCTTCTAGTTTTTTAGCAGTCCAAAGGCAAGCTTGTCCATCATAGGCATATACAATACCACGAAGGCGATCAAAGTTTTTAAGGATGTGTCGGCAACGAGCTTTTTGAAAGGCATCACCACTGCAAAAAAAACAAAAGTTTGATAGATTAATGCAAAATTATAAAGCTAGCTTACCCTCTTGTAAATGTACGTGGTCGACGTCCAACTACGGCAGGTTGAAAAACAATTTCAACATCATACTGATGTGCGTATGATTTAGGTTTTATTTGGATGTTATATTGCGATGATACGCACTAAAATCGGTTAGATTATAGATATCTTTAATATAGTTTTATGAATAAACTTACTTTGCTTTGTCCTGCCATTTTTATAAACGTGGACGTTTCGATGTTATGTGATGGTAAAAGAAAAAAATGAGCACACACGAGAATATACAACTATTCTATAAAGAGTTCATTTTAAATCAATGATGATGACTCAACATAGCAAATTGTTGCTGTTAGAGTCTCTGGTCGACTCTTATCTTTACGCGAAAAAATCAGAGACGCAGAGGAAAAGGGTGTGTAAGATAGCCAGGATGTTGAACAACTGGCAAAAGTGATGGATTGGGAAGAAAGGAAAAGGAAAAAAGGGCTGTAAAATAAAAATCAGCAAAAAATAGAGCAGAAAAGGATGGGAAAAGTTTTTTTAAGTGTTGCATCAAAGAACTGAGAGAATACGATAGTTTTATGTGAAAAAAACAGGATTGTGAAAATTTTAATAGTTTAAATGATAAAGCTTTTGAGAGGTTTAAAATTAACAAAATAGATCAAAGTTTTACTAAAATGTAAGAAAGCACCATTAAAACTAATTTTTGAATCAGCAAAACTGTTTTCAGTGTTCAAATGTTTATGTAAAATGTTCACAATAATCTTACTCTTACAGTAATCCTTAACAAAAAAAACAGAATCACTGTATGTCAACAAAAAAATATTTTTTTAAATTCCACAAAAAGATGAGAAAGAAAAAAACTTTTGATGCACTTTATTTCAAAGGTGATGCCTTTAAACGCAATGAATGACGTAATTGAATGATTCTTTTTTTCAAAGGTTAGGTTCAATGTTTTTTCTGCTTCTAGAAAGAAAAAGAACAAATCCACAAACAGCAGAAGTTGTAGAATGGGAAAGGAGAAAAAGAAACGCAAAAGTAAAGTTGTAAATGAATCAGCAAAAAAATTACAAGAAGACGGATAAATGGTTTTTGAAAAGCTAAAATAACAATGTTAGACTTTGTAACGCTTGGATCAGATAGCTATCATCATCTTAATTTTAATAATATTGTAAAAAGTGACAATTGTTTGAACAAATATTTATGCAAAAACGTTTTAAAAATTAACCTACAGTATCCTCCAACAAAAATAAAGCTTTTGAAATTGTTAGTTTTTGTGCAAGCAAAATAAAACTTTAAAACAACGCAAAAAGAAATGATGAAATAAGCAGAAAATTAAAAACTTTTTATATGTGTCCGTTTTTTAATAAAAATGATACCTTTAAAAGAAAAGCCGGACAGAAATGGAAAAAAGAGAGATATAAAAAACACACAACACAGATTTGAACACTTCTTCTTTGAAAAGGCGGAGTTCAACGTTGTTCTTCTTTTGCTTCTAGAAGGAAAAGAAAAAAGAAGAAAAACAATTTTTTCGTTTGCAAAAAAAACTGAGGGCTATTTTTTTTGTTAAAATAGCAAAAAAGAGGAGCGGCAAGTTGATTAATGGGCAAAAAAAGGAAATATACAAAAACAGATGATGAAATATTCAAGAAGGAAAAATACTGGCATTCATTTTTTAAATTTAAAGTAAACATCGAAAGATTGAAGAAAGATTACTGTAGCGAAAATTTAAAAAGAAATTATAAAAAAATTCTAACTAAGATAGATGGTATTAGATAGTATTCAACAATAAAGAACACAGACGTAAAATTTGAAAACTTAAAAGTACAATTTAAAAAGTGTGTTTCTGCAAAACTTGATTATAGTTTTAAAAAAAGCTTATCAATACAGTATCACTCATATCTTTGAATTAAATGTTTGTAAAATCGTTTTTGCTTTGATACTTTTTTAAGATTAAAAAAGACAAAGTCATTTACATTGGGTGACAAAATGTTGATCACGTTTTTTTCCATTTTTTAATTGAATGATTTCTAAAAGGCCAAATTACATGGACTTTTAGAACATGTGAACCTGGGAAACAGATCTATATCACTTTTGGATCCCCATATACCTTTTAATCCCATCTGAAACTCAAACAATATCCCAAACATCAAAAAATGGCAAAACAGAATGAAAAAAAGTTTAAAAATTCGTGGAAAATCGTAAAAAATCATAGAAAGCCGTAGAAAATCGTGGAAAACCGTGCTAAATTTTCCACGATTTTTCACGTGTACATATTTTGCTTTATATTTTATTCCTGTAAACTTGTATTTAATAAAATAGAGTGAAAATCGCATATTAGATTACTGTAGATTTGTAAAAGATTGTTTTATTTTGCTTTAAAAAAAGCATTGCCAAACTACATTTTTTGATGCTTTCTTGACTTGATCTTTCTTACTTTTTCGAGAAGTCAAATTTTAAAATCTTATTTGTTAGCTATTTAAATTATTTAAATATCATTTATCAAACTTTAAATAATGTTGTGGATTCTTTGTTCTCATATATTCTTCGGCATTAACTAAAAATATTCCAACAGATCTAATATTTTGTTTATCCGAATCGCGAACGATCATATATATCCTACCTTTCCGTGTTTAAATATTTTTTCTTTTTTATTATAATTATTGCTTTTATAGTAGCAAGAATGGGTCGTGGACAACCTAAATCAAAGCCGCAACAAACTTCAATCAATCAAAATCCAAAACCAAATGAAACATCACTTCGAATAAGCTTTCTACAACAAGCTGCAAAGCTTATGGCAGAAAAAAGTAAGTTTTTATATATCTGCAAATTAACTTTTTAATCATACATAAGTTTAAACTTGCACCTTTATCTATGTTTAATCTTTCTCCAACATCTTTTAGGTCAATCAAAGAATGATACTCCATCATTGCTTTCAAAGTTATATATGGAAGAACTGAATGAAGTTCGAAATATTCAACAAACTTTACTATCAAAAGATCTTCGACGTTCATTTTGTCGTAGCTGTAATCGAATATGGATACCGAATCAAAGTGGTGAAAATGGAATAGAAGTCAAATTTAAAAAGAATCGAATTTATCGTATATGTAAAGATTGCAATTCAGTTGCATCATTTGTTAGAAATTCAAAATATCTTTCAAGAAATGAAAAGAAATAAATAATTATTGTTTGTTTATAAATGTATTTTTTAATGGCAACAATTATAACAATGCAATTTGGACAATATATGGTAATGATTTTAAAGTTTTGTAAAAAGTTCATGACTTCGAATCTTGGTACTAGTTGAACGTTTTCTCAGAATAAGTAGTTTATTTCGTAAAATTAAATCTTTAGATGGAAAACTAGCTAAACTCTTTCACTGATTTGACAAACAATTCAATTTTTATGAAGGTACTGTAATAATAAAACTGTTGCAAAATTATTAATAGCATTTTATAGCGCAGATTCTCACATATTATCTTAACCATTGCATCTGCCTGTGATTTTTGTTTATGATCCTTTGTTTGATCTCCTCTGACGCTAGTTTAATATGACTTTGAATATTAACAACGATTATTCGATTTTTATAATACATGACAGCTTTCACCAAATACACTGCATTTTTTGTAAGGTTTATTTGATCTTTTATAGATTATGCATTGAGGTGACTCTAATTTGTTTTCTATGAATGGCAATTTGCAGTAATAAAATAGTGGTAGCATAGGAAACATCAAAACATCATAAGCTTGATAAGAATTTCCAAAAAAATAAAAAATAGATAATTGTAACGTATAACATTCAACGAACGAACGGCTTCATTGACATCGTCTTTAAAATTTTGAACAAATAAACGGCAAACATTTTTTTGAAATGTAATTCGGAAACAAACAAATGTGGTATGCTTGCATTCTTCAATTGCTGTATTTTTGTAATTTTTCTGTAAACAAATGTTTTTGTTTATGTATATCTTTAATACAGTAGCACTTACTTTTATAAATTCTATAAAATCTGATGAATTAAAATCACTGGAAAGATTAAATAGACTGAAATACTGTAAGTATTTGACTTCACAAAAGCTTGAAAAGCAGCAAGCTTTTGTGAAGTTATAGGTGTGCAATAATTCAATTCCCCATTTATATCACAAAACCTTAAAAGTAGTATATTAGTGCTAGACGTATACAGCAATGATAATACTCTATATTTTGTTTACATATTTATTAATAAAGGATTTGCAAAGTATTTTTTGGCATATCTTATGTTTTTATAAGCAGCTTTTTTGGTTAAAAGTCAGTCAAAAAGCATGCCATCAGCGTCTATAAAAACAATTTGTTGGGACAGCTCATTACGTCGATTGCCTAACCCTTAATGAAAATAAAACTTTAACTTACAATGAAAATTGTAGCAAATTTGGGGAAACTTCCAAAAGCTTTTCTGCTGATACAATAGTACCATCATCATAGGAAATTATACTATCAGAAAAAATAATTTCACATTTATCATTTGCTGTTAAAAAAATATATTAATTTAAAGACAATATTTGATTGTAAATTCTCACACGGTTAATTCTATCATTACAAATTTTTGGGAGCAGCATTGAAATACTTTTTGGTGGTGCTCTTTCAAATTTATATGGATCAAAATTGAGGGATAAATCTGTGCATAAAATTTTAGGAGAAAAAAATGCTTTCATTTTATTCATTCGTTGAAACGAAATAGTTGCAAATGGTCGTGTGGGTACTGTAGATGCACAAATTAATTGTATATAATCATTTTCAACATTTAATTGCTGCGATGGAATTAATTGCATTTTTTGAAAAAAAATATTTACAAACTGAGCAAAGTTTATAAATATATTCATCTCTTTTCTCGAATAAAATTTTATTATTTCTTTGTAAAATATATGATAGAATTGTGCTTGGGATGGAAAGAGTTTGAGTCGTAATAGTTTCCATTTAATATTTTGGTGAATGATGAGAAAGTTTTATATGGTTAAAGTCATCCACTTTTGTTCTTTTTCTAAAGAATAATCTTTTAAAAGCAACTTAAAGTACACTAAACAAAAAGACAAGAAAATTAACAAATCAATGATAAAATTTTTGCGGTGAATTGTTATTCGTATTTTCCAATTGTTTTCCTTTCGTATTGGGAACAATTTTAATGAGGGAAACGGCATATTCGGACAGTCGCATTTCTTATACCATGGTACCATTCCTTGCATAACCCATCTTTTTTTCTCGCTTTCGAAAAAATATGTTTTCTTTCTTTTCGATCAAATGGAAATCGAGATGATAGCAGCTCTTAAAAAAAATTCAAAAATTCTTCTGTGCTACAGTATGCTTTAGTCACAGAAAAACGGTCTACGACAAAATTGCTCTTTTAAAAAGAGCGTTTGCTAAAAAAATATAAAACATGAAAAAAAGCACGGCAAAATATATAATATGATACGTTTACTACCGTAGTGATAAACTAATACAATAGTGCTGGTAATAATTTTTATTACTACAAAAGAAGACGAGAAAAAACTCATGCTATAATAAAACAACAAAAACATACAAAAATAATAAAAAATTATGATATTTCATTTCGAGAATTATTAAATGTAATTGAAGTATCAGAATATAGTTCAGGAATATCACGACCATAAAAAACATAGAATAGATCAATAAGTAATAAACGAATTCGATCATCCTAAAAACAAAAAATATTTGTTAAAAATTACAGTAACCCCAAAGAAAGCCAGTTTTTACAATTGCTGTAGTTTTCGTATAGCAATTGTAAAAAAATACAATAATTGTGAAAAAAAAACTACAGTAACCTCAAAAAATGAAAATATACTGAATCGCTGCAAAAACAACAGTAACCCTCATAAATAAAAACATACCAAATGTTCATCATGCATTTTTGCCCAAATTGTATCGAAAAGTTTTTGACAATTGATTGGATAATTTTTTGCTTTAATACCCCTAAAAACAAATCCAAATTATTTACGATAAAATATAATGCGTTTTGATTTCATCAAAAAACTTACGCTTCACCCATATAATGAAATGGTGCAATTTCAGTAATCTTTGATAACACTAAATAAATAAATCTCGGTTCAGAATCTGCTACAATATATTCAATTACACGTGGCATTTCATTTTCAAACCATTTTGAACGATTATTTGCACGTATAAGTTTAACAATACATAATACAGCAGCAACTCGAACATGAAGATATGAAGATCGCGGATCAGTATATAACCAAAAGAATTCTAAATCAACAGGAATATGTCCAAATTTTTGTAGCTCACAAATAACATTTAAGCATGAGATAAGAATTATTCGACCATAAGATGGTTTCATCATTTCAAGATTGAGAGTTCGAGTTGTTTCTTCAATAACAAGTGAAGTAGCTTCATCAACATTCTTTAAATCAGCTGAATGTTTTTCAGTTTGTGTTAGAGATCGACCAAGTCCTTCAATATATGCACAACGAAGAAAATCATCTGTAAATCGATTGGTTGAATTATCATTGTAGAAAAGTAATGATGCAATAAATTTAACATTTTCAAGTGGACATTGACCTCGTTGATCTCGTACAAGTGCAAGTGAACGAGCAAAATGTTGCATAATCGCATATTTTTGTAGAGAGCGTGGAAGAATTACAATATTATTTGATGCAATAATATGTGGAGCAGATTTTGAACCATAAAATTCTTGAAATATTTCTATCAATCCTTTTGAATTTACAATTGATCCAGCAAATTTTGTTCTAGCATGTGCAAGAGCTTTTAGTGCAGCAATTCGAACTCTAAAATATTGAAATCATCTCATATTATTTGCTTGCTTAAAACTTACTGATAAAACATTCGTTCATTTGCTAGCACATCATTCAACACATCAATTGTTTGAATTGTAGAAGTTTGTTTAAAAATATTTATTGCATTTAGCTGTGCACAGACATCTCTTTCATATAGCAAAGTATATTCATGATGAATCAGCGGCTGTGATAAATTCACTTCACGAATTAACAACATTTCAGGATCAATTCTAATCCATAGCACTGTAGCTTCTGGATCAAGCCTTGAAAAATCAATTTCAACTTCTTCTCCAATAGATATTAGCACTTTCTTCTTCTTCTTATTTCGGCCTTTTGAATGACATTGAATATCTTCTTTAACATGATCTTTATCAATTTGAATTATATGATTATATGAGCCATCGATCTCTTGTACAGAAATTGTTAACGGACCAGTATAAATTTGTCGACCTTTTTTGCTTTCTTGTTTAACTTCAATTTCAATAATATTTCGCTTTCGATTTACTTGATAATGAACCTGAAAAGAAATTATATAGATTATTACAGTACCCATGAAAGCTCAAGTAATTAGTTTTAGGGTTTTTTAAAAACTGTTTTTCTTCCTATAACCTTGTCGAAGTGTACTACATTCAGCTTCAAAAGAGATTCTATCATACCTCTAAAAGTGCATGTCCACCACCATATATCCATTGATCAATTAGAGATGGAACTTCTCGACCAGTAACATTTAGAACAGTTTGAAAGAATGTTTCTACTGTAAGCATAAGATAATACCAATGCATTTGTTGTCTTTGAACTTGACCAAAATGTGTTGCAACATATATCAGACGATGAAGAACTTTCATAAAAGATTCTTTTCCAAGTTTATTATGTAAGATTCGAAGTACTAATTCACCCTTTTTAACAAACATATCAAATTGTTTTGGGGATGTCATACCAGCAATAGTAGAATTTGCAAATGATTCTTCTATATCATCTTTTGTACGAGGTGATAAACAAATTTTTCCAAACCGATTTTCATAATCACAGACTTCTTTCATAGCAGTATGAAATTCATATACATATTCACATTGTCCAAAGCTTCGTTCAATATATAGAAAAGTTATAAATCTAAAAAAAATTTAAACTTTTAGAAGAAGTACAGTACTCTTAATGGCCCTACCTTGCAAGAGAACGTACAAGCCAAAGTTCACGATATCGATATGGTTGTACAAAACATCCGAAAAATTGACTTGCAATTGCATTAACAATTTGTCTTCTAGTTGATTGAACAACATCTATAACTTTCTTATGATATAATAAATCAACAGATAGAATTGAAAATGACGAATATGCAATAAAATCATCAGGAAGCTAAAAAATATTATCTTGTAAATTGAATTTGATGGAATTAACTTTAACTTACATTGTAAACAAATATAACATGAAAGCAAGGAAATGGAAATCGAGATGATAGCAGCTCTTCAAAAAATTCAAACACTCTTCCACATTGTGCTACAGTATGCTTTAGCATTGGTAAAAATCCAATTGGACAAAGAAACATAACATCTTGCATTTCAGGATGAATAAATTGTTGAAATACACCAATTGAAAAGCCAATATTTACAGCAGATGTTGGAACAAGTTGTCGAAAAATATATTCTACTTTACCATCACCGAGCTCATTTGTTGCCTAAAAATCTTAAGAGTTTACATTTGTAAATAGATAAATAGAAATACTACCGTATGTTCACCACTTGCAACTGCAGCAAGCGTATCAGGAAGTTTAATAATAATATCAAACACTGCAAGCATACTAAAAGTATCAAAACATGGAAGCCATTCATGTGTAGATGATTCAAAGCTTGCACGATATGTATAAAAATGTGATGATTGATCAAGTTCACCTTCTGGAGTATAATTTAGAACATAATGGATACCCTATAATGCTTATCGTTTAAGCTCCGTATAAAATATAAAGGTATAAAGTACTTTTTTAGGATTAACAACTTTTGCATCAATATGAACCATAATTCTTTGGCCTTGTTTAATTTCCATTGATGAAGGAAACTTTAGAGCAAGTTTATATTCATGCCGGCGTTTAGCTTCAATATTTTCAATAAAATCTTGAAAATTGTTTAGAGATTTTGGCTTATCTTCTGGTAAATCGGTAATCTAAAAAAATGGTGTACATTAACGAGCAACAAACAAATGTATCGTAATCAAACAAGCTCATAAAACAAAAAAACTATCAGCAAAAAACTTACTGTCATATTTGTTCTTTCATATTCAACCTCAATATCATCAATTGTAACCTTTCCTTCAAAAGATGGTAATTCATTTGGTAATAAACAATCTGAATTTTAAATATAAGCTTGTAAATTAAAAATTATGAAACAAACATTGTCCCAAATTAAGTCGAATTTCAGTAAGAGTTGGATCAAGAAGAAAGACAGAAATATCAGTTGAAACATTAAAACTTTTATTTTTAATATCAACATTATTAATAATAATTCGTTGTGTACTTGGTCGATATGGTTTAGAAGTGATATAATCTAATGCAGGATCACGAGCCCCAGCTGGAACAGGTCCAGGAAGAGATTCATTTTGTGGTGGAGCAGGTGCAGAAGAAGGTTGTGGTGGTTCTGATGTTGATGTTGTTGGTATTGAAGCTGGTTCAGACATTTTAAATAATAAATTACAGTAGAAAATTAAAAATGTTCAAAAAAAATTTCAAAGCTTAGCTATTTTCAAAATTGGCCTTATGTAACATTTTGCCAATATAAGCTTAAAATGTTCAACAAAATTTTTTAACACACAACTTTTTTAGCTATTTCAATAATTACCCTATTTCTTCTTTTATATAGCTATGGAAGTTTCTCCAGAAGTTATTACAGAAGTTGCAGAAATGACAAAATCACCAGCAGCAGAAGATCTTCAGCAACGTATTGATACTGGTTGGGCACCAATTAAAAAAGAATTTTTGCTTACCAAAGATGAAGTAAGAGCTTTAAACTTTTCTATTGCTTTTTTTGTATATTGCTTCTATTATAGCTTGAAGCTTTAAATGCTGAAAAAATGCAAGAACCTACTCTTGAAGTTGCAGCTGAAACAGATCGTCAAAAAGAAAGAAAACGTGGACAAGATAGAAAGCGTGAAAAGAAGATGGCTCATGCAAGAAATGATATGCGAAATGCGACTGTTCGATTATGTCCATCTGTAACGCTACAAGGAAGAATTTGTAAATTTGGTGATAAATGTACGTCTGAACATTCTGTTGAAAAATTTATGGAACAAAAACCTGAAGATATTGGTGAGGCTTACAAGCGGCATGCTGTATTGATGCTAATAGATCATTTTTAGGCCCAGAATGTCCAATATTTAATCAAGTTGGAAAATGTCAATTTTCATTTGCTTGCAGATTTGGCGCATGCCATACAAATGGCCTTGAACAAATTGAAAAAGAACCTAATCCAGCATATAAGCCTACACTGAATGCTAATTTGTCTGCAGTTCAAATTGCAATGCGAAAGCATCAATATGATTTTTCACGATCTGATAAGGTATATACTTGAAGCTTTTTCTAAATCTTTGAGGCTGTCTAGAAAGACGGATAAAGCCGATGATTACCATGTGGAGAAAGGAGTCTAAAAACTCGAAAAAAGACGTGAAACACGGTTACTGTAATTTAACAAAACAGTATTTTTTTTGAAAGTACAAATGTTTGATTAATATTATTAAAGTATCCCAAAACTTACTCTTTGCATATACATCTAATCTTTCTGTAGCAGAAATATCCCATAATTGTTTATCTTCAACCATCAATGAAATTTATAAATACTTTATATCATCTAGATGTCTATGAAACTGGTGAACTTTTTATCTCTATTTTACATCCAACAATTCCACATTCTGGTGAATTTCCTTTTAAACGTTGGAACCCACCACAATCTGTTCGAACAATTCTTTTATCTGTGATTATTTTACTCAATGAATCTAACACATCTCCACTTGCAGTTCTGTTTTCGAATATACAATAATACAAATCTTTAATTAATACTATCACAGTATCGTCAAACTTTCTCTTTGCATATATCAATTCTTTCTGTAGCAGTAATATCCTATATTTGTTTATCTTCATTTCTTTAAAAAACTATGGTTTAATTAATACTCCACGTTCAATCATGACACCATCGATTAGATAATTTTGTAACCGGGCATAATAAGCTTCTAGAATATCACTTAAAGCTTGCCCCTTCTCAGTGGACAACATTTACTATCGATGTCCAAAACCGTTTTCTAAAAGGTTCAAAAATCACGAAGATTTAACAAGTTTTATAGGTGTCCTTTCCTTTTGTGGATTACTGTATACCTTTCCTAAACCTCATAATAATATCATTTCTTTTTTAGATTGTTAAAGAGCTTCCAGATCCTGTAATAGCAATGGAACGTGAAAAACCAAAGCTGAATATGCGTGATCTCTCCGGGAAAGCTTATCTCGCTCCACTAACTACAGTAGGAAATTTACCATTTCGTCGACTTTGTACACGTTTGGGAGCACAAATTACATGCAGTGAAATGGCCGTTGCAACTTCAATTCTACAAGGAAATCCATCTGAATGGTCTCTACTTAAACGGCATCCAAGTGAAAAAGTGTTTGGTGTTCAACTTGTCGGGGGGTATCCTGATAGTATGACACGTGCCGCTCAACTTATTACCGATGAAATGGATGTTGATTTTATTGATATTAATCTTGGATGTCCTATTGATGTTATTAATGAAAAAGGTGGTGGTTGTATGCTTGCACAACGATCGAATAAGCTGCTAAAAGTCGTATATGCAATGTGAGGGTTTTGTTTGTTTTTTTCTGATTAATCTTATATATGATTTTAGGAGTAGCGTTATGAGAGATACGCCATTAACAGTTAAGCTTCGATATGGTATTAAAGAAGGAAAGCGGGAAACTCATCATGTTATGAAAAGATTAGTTGAAACATGTCCACCTGCAATGATTACACTTCATCCACGTTCAAAGTTTGTTTTACTGATTCGATAAAGTTTTTTAAATTTATGTATGATTTTCAGAGAACAACGATATTCAAGACTTGCTGAATGGGATTATGTACCACAATGTGCAGAAGCAATTGGAGGAAAGGTACCATTTTGGGTTTGTGGTACTGTAACTGATTGATATTGTAGCAGCTTTTAAAATTCACTATTTGTTTTTAGGTGATGTTCTTACTCCAGAAGCTTATTATGATCGGCTACAAAACTTTCCAATTGATGGTGTTATGATTGGCCGTGGAGCATTAATTAAACCATGGATTTTTAAAGAAATTGAAGATAAACAGCTTTGGGATATTTCTGCAACAGAAAGATTAGATATTTGCAAAGAGTAAGCTTTTATTGTATAATGTCATTTTGCAGTAATGAAGCATCTGTATTATTGTATCTAAAAACAAATTGTTTTTAAA
Source organism: Panagrolaimus sp. LJ2400 (assembly GCA_024447215.1). Lineage (NCBI taxonomy): Eukaryota > Metazoa > Nematoda > Chromadorea > Rhabditida > Panagrolaimidae > Panagrolaimus > Panagrolaimus sp. LJ2400. The sequence continues at coordinate 172,497 of JAMRYA010000173.1, forward strand.
ACTACAGTAATCTTAGGTTTAGATGCTGTCATTACAGTGATTAATCTTTATATTACTATACTTGTGATGTAGTAATCCGGTTTTAAAAATATTTATCCTTTCTGTTTTAGATTTGTTAATTATGGTCTTGAACATTGGGGTAGTGATGATGCAGGTGTTGAAACAACTCGTCGATTTATGCTTGAATGGTTATCTTTTGCTCATCGATATGTTCCAATTGGCTTGCTAGAAGTTCTACCACCAAAAATAAATGCTCGTCCACCTGGTTATAAAGGAAGAAATGAACTAGAAACACTTTTGGGTTCATCAAAATCATCAGATTGGGTTAAAATTACTGAAATGTTCCTCGGTAAACCAACAGAAGGATTTCTCTTTGCTCCAAAGCATAAAGCAAATGCTTATTAAAATTGTTGTTAAAGTAATAGTTTTTTGTTGATTTTATATTATTTAATAAAATAAACCGGTTGTTATAATTATGTGTCTACAGCAGCAAGAACTTGTATACTGTATCATAAAGATTTCAAACAGAATGTGGATATTTAAATACATTATTATTGTTTTTTAAACCGTTTTAAAATGTAGATGCTCTTCAATGTTATGTTGAAAACATCCATAATCTAAACATTAAGTCAATCCTGCGATCCCCAAAAATTAGTCAAGAAACTTCACTGCAGTTCTTTGATTTCCCGATAAATCAGGCAACAGTGCTAAAATAAACTTCAACAATAATGGTTAATTTTTTTTGATGTTTTGGGAGGAATTTAAACCTCGCTGTTGACTCCCATACTTTGAATTGCCTTATGTAACACATGTGTGTTGAAGTAAGCTTTTTATTCATTGTCCAAAAACCTTTACGTGAAAAATCAGCTTCGAATTGCGTCAATACAACATTTGTTCTCTCATTTTCAAAGCTAGTTACCGTAACCCAAGAAAGTCATCAATTATATTTCAATATAGTCCCTCATACTCCCCAATCAATAACGATCCCTTTTTCACTTCCTCTTACAAAAGAAAATAGAGTTTAAAAACTCTTATAAAGCAAAGATAAATCAAAACACAAAGTATTATCAACAACAAAATTTATTCTCAACAAAAGAACAAACAAAAGGATAAACAAATACAATAATAAAAGAAGATATTAATCAAAAAGACCAAATCCCATATCTTCATCTTCTGATTCTTCCTTTGGTTCTTCTTTCTTAGCAGCAGGAGCAGATGTATCGGCAGCAGCAACAGATGGAGCAGTTGTAGGAGCAGCACTTGCAAATTTGGATGGATCAGCTAAATATTCCTTGAGACGTTCAGCTTCTTTGAAGACGACATCAGTTTCGGCAGCAACAGCAAGAACATTCTTGAAAGCATTGGCAATGGAGTGAGGAACAGATGCTTTGGTTGCATATCCACATGCAAGCGAAACAGAAGCAATATTTGCAATACCATGTTGGAAGCGCTTGATGATTTCTTCTTTGGTAACATCAAGAACATCAGGAGAGTAAATTGTACCATTATCATAAACCTGAAAAGACATCATGATTTTAAAAACAGAACTTCTTATGTAAGCAAATTTTACCTGTTGCACAGCAAGACCATATGAGAAAGGCATAATATTTAACATGTTCAAGAGAGCAGCTTCTGATGCACCAACTTTTTCACCAACTTTGATAATATGGACTTCATTCAAGATTTCAATGGTACCACGAGAAATTTTAGTTGGAATCTGGAGAGCTTGAAAAAATGAAGTTTTTTCTGGGCCCATGCCTGTATTTTGAGGTGGCAGCTTGACATCACAAGGAGCAATTGCACCAGCTTTGGCAGGAGCACCACGTTTATTTTCCATAAGCTTTTTACGAATTTCACCAAGATCTTCATTTGTAAAGACGAAGCCAATGTTACCAACGATGTATGGAAGTAAGCGTTCAAGTTCAGGACGATTTTGAAGAGAACCACGAAGACAACGACGAATCATAGTATTCTTTCCCATAAGAATTTCACCACTTCCGCGCATTGCAATGCGGATTTCTTGCATCTGCTTTGATCCAACATTATCAACTCCAACCAAGAAGCATTTTGGGTATTCATCGAAGAGAGACTAAAAATGATTAGATAGATTAATGAGAGTCAAGCATAAAGAAATAAAAAAAACTAACCTTAAGCCGATCAAAATAATTCTTCTTCCAAACGATCTTGTCTTCCCTGACCATCTTGGTGTATCACGGCACGTTGATATAACGAATTTAAAGACAAAACCTAAAAGGAAGTGAACGTTTAAGAATATACAACAAGTAATAAAAAAAGATATGCACGAAAAAAAGTGAATACAAAGGATAGAGGGATGGAAAAGATGGTTGTTGAAGAGACAAAAAGAGTAATCATATAAAAATTTTTACAACTTTCAACGGGCATTGTTTAGTTTTGATGATGATTACAGGATAAGATGGATTCAAAAAAGGGTAATTATGTAGCAGAGTTGTTGAAGATAAATATAACAAGACGAGCGAAAAAATGAATGATGATAAAAGGGATGACAAAGTTGTTTCAGCCGGCATTGTTTGGTTTTGATGATGATGGTATGATATGATGAATTAAAGATATGTAAACAATTTTTACACAACTAAATGATGATAAGGAAACCAAAAATCTTAAACAGCTTTCAACGTACATTAGTTGGTTTCGATCATAATCTAATGATAAAAAAACGATGAGACAAAGTTTGGTGAGAAAAAAAGATAACTCATACAGCTTTCAACGGACATCAGTTGATTTTGATCATGATATAATGAATATTAAAAAAGGGTAATGGGTGTACTTCTTTAGCGAAATTAAATTGGAAGAAAGAAGTTTTTTCTGGGCCTATACAAGTCTTTTAAGGTGGCAGCTTTGATACAGCTTTCAACAGGGTATTAGTTGGTTTTGTTGATGATGGATTTAAAGAGAAAGATAACAAGATAATAATAATTTTACAAAAATAAAAAAAGGAATTAAAAATTAATAAAGATAAATGTAGATGTAAAAAAATAGATATTAAACACGAGCAAAAACAAATGATGAGATAAAAAAAATGATGACTAATTTTTGAGGGAGGTAAAAAGGAGAGAGGAAAAAGCCCCTAAAAAATTGCTGCGACAAAAGAGAAGAGACGAAGATGCAGGGAATTTCGTTGCGAGATGATCTACAGTGATTTGAAAGCTGCTGCAGCAATTTAAAAATGTTCAACGTTTTTTTTTCTTTTTTTTTGAAGCAAAGTAGCAAGATTAAAAATTGTGTTTTTGAATGCGTGAATTTAGTTTTTATTAAATACATTTAAATATCTTTTTTAATAATTAACAAATTGCCTCCACTTCGCAATGGTGTTACTGTTCTGCCCTCTGTTTTTCGAAGAAGAAATATAAAAAGGAATGGATAAATTATGTCCGCAATTGTATATTTTTTGTAGATGTTACGTGAACTACGTAGCTTTGTATCTTGGCTATTCACATCTTCGAAAGTTAAATGTAAATTAAGGAAAACATTGGCATCGAGGCTTTCTTTTGGTTTCCGTAAAAGTTTTTCTTTAATGATTTGAGCATGTTTATTGCTTACATCATTCCTCTAATCCCCATGATGATCCACATTTTTCATTTCTCCCTTGTTAAACATTGCTGCATTTGTACCCGTCTATACAAGTGCAACAAGAAACCACACGCGGAGGTGTCGATCTCACATTTAACGCTTTTTTTGATTTGTTTTTACCATTTTGTTTCTCTTTTTATATTTGTATTATTTTATAGAGATAGCCACAATGAATCCATCATCAGTATCTTCTTCTGCTATGCGAGCCTTACAAATGGAATTAAAAAGTTTACAGCGTGAACCGGTTGAAGGCTTTACTGTAACATGTGACGATAATAATCTTTTCTTATGGACTGTTGGCATTTTTGGTCCACCAGGTACTCTTTATCAAGTAAGTGTGTTTTTTTATTATCCCTGCTGTCTGCCCTTGACCCAACAAGCTTGATGGCAAGGGCTGACCAACACATTCTTACTCTATATTGAACTTTTTTAACTTTTAGGGAGGTTATTTCAAAGCAACACTCAAATTTCCACCTAATTATCCATATGCTCCACCAGGTTGCGGCTTGTTTACATAATACAAACATTAATACTATTACTTTTAGCCATGAAATTTATAAATACTTTATATCATCCAAATGTCTATGATAATGGTGAACTTTGCATCTCTATTTTACATCCACCAATTGATGATCCACATTCTGGTGAACTTCCATCTGAACGTTGGAATCCAACACAATCTGTTCGAACAATTCTTTTATCTGTGATTAGTTTACTCAATGAACCTAATACTTCATCACCTGCAAATGTTGATGCATCTGTTATGTATCGGGATTGGAAGAATGGTGTAAGCAATAAATATGCTCAAATCATTAAAGAACAAGTACAAAAATCTAAAGAGATTGCAGCAAAAGATGGTGTAAAAGTTCCTGAAACCATTGAAGAATATGTTGTTAAACATGAAAAAAAGAAGTCACATGATGCTTCTTTTTGTTTGGATGAACATTACTATGATTATGAATATGAAAGTGGTAAGGACATGGATGGGTTATACAGGGTCTACAAGAAAGGTGTCGAGTGGGGTTTTAACCACAAATCTCTTGTGTGGAGTTGGGGGAGTTAATATTTTTATGAAAGGGGCATCACTGAAAGAGGGATCTTTTGCATCAAACATTTTGGCGTTTTGGAATACTTAGTCAATTGGCGCCAATTAGACGGCACTATCCTTGAAACATCCTCTATATTTGCATTTATTTATCTCTTTAATCTCACGTTATTATTATTTTTAGATAATGAAGAGGAATATGATCATGATGATAATGATAGCGGCCAAGGTGAAGAATCAAAAAAGAATTAATAATAACCTCTTGTAATCAAAGATGCGTGTTCTTTCTCTCAACTACCGGTGCACTTCTTTCGTCGTATATTCTAACCAACAACTAATAATTATTTACTGATTGTTTTTATTATCAATATTATACAAAAACCAGTAAAATTATATACATTTTTCTATGTTGTATGTATTTTTCTTTGTCTTACTAACAAATATATAAAGTCAAAAGATCGTTGTTTACATTTTTACTGATTACATATTTTCATTTCTTTGGTCTTTTCTCGTTTCGTTATACTGTATCGAACTGGTTCGGCTGAACGAATGAGTTAAGCTTTAATTACTTTTGCTGTTGCCATAGATTATTATTCAAACAAATCTTTCCGAGAAGCTTCTCTCCCAGGGCATTGAAGTAATTTTCGTTTCAAATATTGATAATACATGTGCTACAGTATATCCACGATTCATTAGAGCTTTACTCAATGATAAACGTGAATATATTATGGAAGTGACAGATAAAACAGCACAAGATATCAAAGGTGGATCATTGATTGAAATTGAAGGGAGAATGATGCATTTAGAGATGCCACAAGTCCCAGAAGAAGGAATCGAAGAATTTTGTTCAACAAAAACTTTTTAAATTTTCAATACAAATTATATTTGGATTGATTTGAAGGCGATCAAGGATCGGCTGTATAATATTAAAAGAGAAATAATTGCAAATAAAAAGCTTAGTTTTTGATATTTTTGAATATTGGTGGTAATTGATATCAATTACAGTATACCTTTATTTTTACATTTATAAAAAACTTTTGTTAATAAATTTTTGCAAATGCTAAATGAATATACGATAATATACGGTAATTTATAATGAAAATTTGATATCTTAGTTTCTAAAAATTTTTGTTTGGAGCTAATTATTTTGATTTTTGTGTTTTTTCTTTTATTATTAGAATTGTTTGGATAGAATGAGGTGGATAATCCAATGCAACTTGGATTCCACGTAAAGAAGGAAGTTCACCTGAATGTGGATTGTCAATTAGTGGATGTTAAATGATAATACAAAATTTACCATTATCATAGACATTTGGATGCTATAAAGAATTGATATGTTTAAAAGTTTACAGAGCTAACCAGCTTTGGCCATTGTTTAGCTGTAAATTAGTTAAGATTTTGATCAATTAATTAAAGAAGCTGTCAGATGGTTGTTAAATTATACAAAGTGGAAGATAGAGAACATTTGTTATTAATCAATGATTCTCCATTTAAAATTTGATCTAACAATACTTTTTTCCAACAACTTTTATTGAATAATTATTTAAATTTAAAAATTGATAATGACACAAATAAGACATGGCTCAAAATATAACACATAAACTACAGTATATAAATTATTTAAAAATTATTATTTTCAATGACAGTTCCTTCTTCAATCGATAAAACTTCACCTGGTGATTCAAAGAAAACTTTACCTTTCAAAACAACATCTTTTCCAAAAGTTACATCACCTTTAATGGTTAAATTTTCAACATCTTTTAAACTAGGAATATGTGGGACACGTTTTTGAAATTCTGGCCATGAATCATAGATCCCAGAGAGATGAATAATAGGAGCAGTTGTTCGATGTTCAACAAGTTTAACCGTGCCATTTCGATCCATTTCAAAGGCATCTGATGCTAAGAGGAGCAAATCTTGTGTACGTTTAACTGGAAGAAAACGTGATCGTGGAACTTTTAAAGCACAAGCATTGGGGAAATTTCGAATGGCGCCACCGATGGAAGTTTCAAGTTGAATGATTTCTCGACCGTTTGAGAGTTTCTAAAATTGAAGGAGGATAAGTTTGTATTTTTGTTAAAAATGGAAATTGAAGGTGTACTGTATGTGACACCAACAACTACCGTATACCTATATTTAAAAATATCAAAAGCTAACCTTTTTATTTGCAATTATTTCTCTTTTAATATCATACAGCCGATCTTTGATCGCTTTCAAATCAATCCAAATATTATTTGTATTAAAAATCTTAAAAGTTTTTGTTGAACAAAATTCTTCGATTCCTTCTTCAGGAACTTGTGGCATCTCTAAATGCATCATCCTTCCTTCAATTTCAATCAGCGATCCACCTTTAATATCTTGTGCTGTTTTATCTGTCACTTCCATAATATATTCGCGTTTATCATTTAGTAAAGCTTTAATAAATCTTGGGTCTACTGTAGCACATGTGTTATCAATGTTTGATACAAAGATTACTTCAATGCCTTGGGAGAGAAGTTTGTCAGCAAGACTTGTCTCTGCTAAAGTTTCAAAAATATTTCCATGTCCTGGTGGATAAAAACCTTCAAGGGAAGAATCCTATAAAGTGGTTGAAAGTAAATGAGTGCTCCCAAAAGTCAAAATTATTGATCTGCAATCTAAAAAGCTGTTTTTAATTTTACCTTATAAGATTCTGGAACTGGCAATAATGTATCAGCATAAATTCTTGGACATTTTGATTGTACAAATTGTTCTACCGTAACCATTCGATCATGTGCAAACTTTTCAAGCGCTTTTGAAGTCTCATCAAAAGTTTTGAATGAATCCATCAACAGCAGCGGTACTTTTGTTTCATAGCATTTATTGATCAGCTCAAGTTGATCAATAGCAATCTCCAAAAAAGTTTTTCCATTTTTTACATTAATCAATGATTTTGGTCCTTCACATCCCATTGTTGTTCCCAAGCCACCATTTAACCGGATTACAGCTAGTTTTCGAAGGAGGTCTTGTGATTCTGCTATTGAAATTTGACCAAGTTTTGATGAATCAATGTAGCGGTCTTCGGATGGAAGGGTCCATGATTTCCAATCAATTTGTGCAGGTTCAGAGAGAAATTGTTCATAAAGTTTTCGGAAAATTTGCATATCTTTTTTGGATCTCTGAAAATTTTGATGTGAGGCTTTATAGGCTTTTTTAAAAATGAATTTTCATTAATCACTTTTTTATTAAAGCTTTGAATTTTAAATCGTCGTTATACGCTTCTGCTCATTATTCAACTCAAAAATTAAATAGTTCAATGGAGCGAGTTTTTGGCTCTCTGGGAAAAGTTAGAAATCTCAAATAAAAGTCCCAGATTTTCATAGAAAATGCTTATGGTCACTTTAAACAACTCATTAAAAAGCTTAAAAAACAAACAAACATTAAAACTCACTTCATCGCTGACCAACTTCTCCAAGCATCCATCAATTTTTGATAACAATTCTTCTTTTCTTTCAACTTCCATTATGTTTAATTATTGTTTAAACTTTAAAGAAAAATAAATATATAACTTTTTTAACCCACGTGGAATTAATTTTTGTCTGTACACAAAAATATAACAAATGAAAAAAAGACGGGAACCTTCAGTCAAAAATAGCCTTGAAAAAAATGGGTAGCGAAAATAATAATCACTTTCGGTGATCAACGTCTGCGTCATAAAAAAAATATATTAAAAGATGGACAAATGTCATTGTTGATTTCTATTTTTGATAATGATGCAGTGGTATTGAGAAATAATATAAAAGAGTGTCCCAATTGTTTGAAATGAGTTAATAGCATAGATGATAGTATTTAGAAAATAGCAATAATTTACAATTTTGAGTTATTGTCATTTGCGATAATAATGTATTTTTATTAATTATTTGCTAATTGCAATAATGTGAACAAAGACACTCTTCTTTGTTTGAAATTGAAAGAAAAAAAAATGCCTATGTTTGATGAGAGTAATTTAATAGCAACAATAATTTACACTTTTGAATTACTATTGTCGTTAGAATGGTTGATAAAATGTAGAACCCTTTTTTCTCTTATTTTTTTCATTTTTTAATTAATCCCATCTGGAACTCAAACAACATCCTAAACCCCAAATAATAACAAAAAAATGAAAAAAAAAGTTTAAAAAAATTCGTAGAAAACCGTAGAAAATCGTGAAAAGTTGTGGAAAGTCGTACTGACTTTTCTACGATTTTTTACGGTTTTCTACGAATTTCCTTCCATTTTTTGGTCATTTTTGGAGCTCCAAATGGGATCAAAGGGTATATTAGGGTCCAAAAATGATATAAATCTGTCCCCCAGATCCAAATGTCGAGTTCCTAAAAGTTTTATGTAATGTGGTCTTCTAAAAATTCTTTATTTAAAAAAATGGTGAAAAAATGAGAATCATAATTTAATTCAAATAAAAGCTTAAATGACTACTGTAACTTTAAAAATTTTATTTATTTCAATAACAAACAACAAATAAAAAAAACATAACACTACTTTTCATCGATTGATATTTATCATTTTCTTGCAACAGAATCAAATCTAACATTTGTAAGCTCTGAAATTTCTTCTTCTTTTGCAAAGTTTTCAGTTTCAGCTTTACAGAAGATAACAAAAAAGATATTTGCTGCAATTAAAAGAACACCATAAATTCTAAATAAATTAGAATATTCCGAGAATGTTCGATCAGGGGTTAACATTGGAACAATGAAAGAGTTTGTTAAAAGTCCAAATGTGAGAGAAGCTTGCACAAATCCCATTACAACTGCAGGCTTACGAGTAGAGATTAAAACAGCAGATTTTGGGAATCCTCTGAAAAATTGTATGTGTTGAAGTGATAAATATAATTATGGGAAATTACCCAGCATTAAAACCAAGGAATGACAGGGAGATAACTGTAATAATTGTCGATAGCATTGTATTACTGGAAGGGATAAATGTTAGAACTATTAATCCAATACCAGTTCCAGTGAATGTTAAAGTACAAAACAGTCGGATCTGAAAAAATCTGTGTATTGTAGGAATTTGGTATATATCATGAAGGGATATATAAAGTCCCATTCACCAACAACAAACCTTTGTATGTTCATTAATAAAAGTAATTTTATCACTTAAAAGACCAGTACAGAATTGTAAAGTAAATTGTACAACCAACGGAACAGCCGATAAAGAACCAGCAATTGTAATTGGCCATTTTATTACCCATACAAGATACATCACCAAAAAACTGATAGTAAATTGTGCGGCATAAATATAGCAGACAGCTGCAACACAGCATGCCCAAACTGATATCTTTGTTAAAACTCGATAAAATGGTACTTTAACATTTGCAAGTTCAACAGCAGACATTTTACCATGCGAAATTTTACGAAACTCTTTTTCTCCTACACTCCAATGGGTTTCAGGGTCATCACTGGAAATGTTGAAAATGTAAACATGTTCAAATTAGTACAGACAAACCGATAATTGAGTACCCACAACACTAAAAATAAGCCACAAAATGCTGCTTGAAAATAGAATACTGATGGCCAGCCATCTAAAAAAAATTGTATTTGAAAGAGACGGATTCTTTAAACACTTAAATAAACTAGGCTTTATTTAATAAAAATGGAAGAAAAATTAGAGATATATTAAATTGTCTCAGGGTTTGTTAAAGGATTAATTAATTCCACGTGTAAAAAAATAAAAAAAAGAATTGCATCGACCGGGAATCGAACCCGGGCCGCCCGCGTGGCAGGCGAGCATTCTACCACTGAACCACCGATGCTACATGCAGGGAGCGTAAAAAAAGAGCGATAAACCTTTGTGTTGCTTGCAAGCGATAACACCACAAAAAGAAAACAGCCGCTCACAGATTTTGAGCTTTTTTTTGTCGCATTTTCTTTTATTTCATTTGATTTTTGATTAAAAAAAGGTTTGAAAAAATAAAAGAAAATTTATGCTAAAAAAAGGGAAAAACTGTTTTTATAAAAATGTCATGTGCTTGAAAGTGTTGATAATCTTCAAAAAAAATTTTTAGAGACAAAAACAAAAAAGCCAAAAATGTTTTTTGCTGCTTTTTTAAAGCCTATAAATATTGCTAATCATTGAATCAAGCAAAAGCGTCTTAGAAATGCCGTCATTCAAGCACCTTTTTCACGATGCTTTGCCAGCAACAGCCAAATCCAAATAAACACAAGAAAGCTAAACTTACAATGATTTGCTAAATAACTTGCAATCGGTGTACTAAAAAAACAGGCAATTAAATCATAACAGATGCAAATATCTGCTTACGTAATTACAGCACAAAGCTGTGTATATCCTGTTAAAAGTGCAACAAAAATTCCTTTTTCTTTTGGAGCTGCCCATGTTGTAACAATAGCCCCAATAACTGGATATGGATTACATTGGCACATTCCCTGAAAAATGTTTTGAGAAAACAATGGAGACAAAAAAATAAATAAAGCGAAATCGAAACTAAACAATTTCAGTCTTAAAATAGCGGAAACAGAAACAAAATTTTATGTTGATTAAAAAGTTTTTAGTTCTCTTTCTGGTTGACAGTAATTACATTATGGCAAAAGTTTACGTAAATGCATTACTATCAAAATATTACATCTATCCAAAAATGAAACAAATGTTCCGTTAAAACTTACTTGAACAAGTCTCAAAACCAGTAACAAATTAAAATTTGTAACTGTAGCCCATGGTGTTAGCGCAGCAGCAGCAGTAGTAATAGACCCCAAAATAACTTGCGTCCTGTAAGTTCCAATCTTCTTCATAACCCATGTTGCAGGAAGTACAAAAAGTGCAGAACCAGCAAAGCTTGCCGCAAACAGTAAACTAATTTGAATTGGACTTAAATCAACTCTCATATCTTCTAAGGGAAGATTTGCATCTGTCCAATCAACTTCTGTACCATTTAAATACTCTCCATAAAGAGGTGATGTTTCAATTTCAGCAACTTTAATCAATGCTGCATTCCAGCAAGTAATATTTCCCATTAACGCTGCTAAAAATAGTGACCCTTGAAGGGCAATAATAAATCGAGTTCGATTTCCACATTGTATTAGCGGCTTTGATTTGGTGATTTCTGTTTCCGATAAAGGAATTGGTGGATCAGTTATTGAAATTCGTTGAACTCGAACCATTTTTTAGGAACAGAGAGATATTTTTCTTTTATTGAAAGAAAAAAGATAGAATAAAAAAAATTGTGTAACAGTTTTTTTTGTTGAACCTGGCAGTGGCTTTTTGTTGTTGTGGAAGAAAAAAAGAGAAAGCATCAGACAATCTCTTTTTTTCGTAATCTCTCATTTTTTAATGCTTTTTTTAAAATCAAATGTATTGACTTGCAAATTTTAAAACCGTTAAAAAAATATGATGATTATGCAATTTGGCTTTTTTTTATAAAAAAGCGAGAGTTTATGTTGCTATAACTTATGATTGTTATTTGTAGCTTTAAAAATATAAAATACATTTGGGGACAAAGTTTTCATGGCGTGACATTCAAGCTTCGAACTCTAGCAACTCGGCATTTAAAATTTTTTTAAAAGCAAGTACTAAATTTATTATGGAAACCTGGCGTTGTTAAACCATTTCTAACTGGTCGGGAAGGGGTTCAATGTTTGATATTTTGAATCCGTTGAACTTCAAACCAAAGAAGAATTTGCATGATTAAAAAGTGAGCGCCCAGGCATGATGGAAAATAAAATGGATACATTATTGACAGAAGTTTTTGGGTTTTTTTATTGATGTTTAAAATGATACTACAACATCAGAAAAGATGGTGAAATCTATTCCATCAAAAAGAAAAATATAAACGACGTATTATGTGTTACAGTTTAATTACTTTCTGTATAGTTCAAAAAGGTTAAAACAATTTTAAAAATGTTTTTGTCAAAAATCAGCGCTGTTGCCGGCAGCGATGCCGTCATTGATAGAGAATTCCAGCACAAAAGCTTACAAAATAATGTTTAAATTAAACGCAGATAATATCGATATGATTATTTCTGCTAATTTTTAAATTAATTTTTTTCATGTTTTTGGGAGAAACTAAAATCTCGCTGTTGACTCCAGTATATTAGAATGCAGTCTGGCGGGCAACCAAGTGGTCTATCTATTCATCAGATCAGGGTAAATTTTGAAAAAGATTTTTTCATTTCCAAGAAATCTGTAAATGTGTCCAGTGTTACTGCATACAATAATCCAGTTTAAATATTTTTAATAAAATTTTATTTAAAAACAAACAAAAAAAACTAATAATTGTGAAAACAATAAAACAATACCGGTATATTTTTAAACTATAAAAGAGACAAAAAAAGAAAATACAAAAAAACTAAAACCTATACATTTATTACCCCAACAGAAGGATTAGGCTTATTACTATCACTTTGAAGACCAGGAATAATAAATGATGGAAGGTTAGAAGAAATATTTTTAGGAGTTGTAACCTGCGTGAAAGGAGCAGGATCAGCAGAACAAAAAACACAAAAAATAATATTTGTAACAATTAAAAAAGCAGCATAAATATAAAAAACAATAGAAAATTGTGCATGTGTACCTTGTGGAGTTAAACTTGGAACAAGATATGAACCAGCAAAGAGTGAAAGGCATAAAATAACTTGCATCACTGCCATAACTGTAGGAGAATATTGTTTTGCAACGAGTACAGCACCTTTTGTAAAACCACCAGCATTAAAGCCAAGGAGGGAGATCGGAATGATAATAAGGGTAACAGAAACAATGGTATTTGATGAAGGGATTAAGCCGCAGATGATGAGTAGAACTCCACAACCACAAAATGCAAGGGTATTGAAGAAACGGATCTGAAAATGAAAAAAAATTAAAATTTATAAATAATTTCCTTGACAACTTTAACACAAAAGATCAATTACTATCATCCTTTTTTAATAATTTTGTAAAATCCTTACCTTTGCTATATCTGAAATAGATGACAATCGATCAGAGATTGTTCCAGTTAAGCATTTAAAAATGAATTGAAGAATCAGCGGTATTGCAGAAATGAAGGAGGCAGTACTAACAGGCAGCTTACAAACATATACAAAATACATTGGCATATAAGTAATAGCAAATTGAGCAACCAAAAAATTTGCTGAGGTCGCAATCCAAACAGCAATTATTGGAATATGTGTAAAGATTTTTTTGTATGGTGGAGTGACCTTTGTTGTTGGAGCAGGGAGACGACCATGTGAAATTTTTCGAAATTCTTTTTCAGAAACGAAAGGATGGCGGGATGGCTCGTCACGGAAATTGTATCCCCAGAGGGCGAGTAATAAAGCCCCGACAGCAGCATGGATATAGAAGACACTATCCCATCCGAAGGCTGCAGAAGCAGCGCCAGAAACTGGCATAGAAAAGATTGCAGAGAGTTGAATGTAACCAGTTAAAAGGGAAACAAAGAGCCCAGATTCTTTAAGAGATGACCAGGTATTGGAAATAGAGCCAATGACAGGGAAGGGATTGGAAAGGGTTGTGCCTTGAATAATTCTTACTGCAAGAAGGACATAAAAATTTGTAACAGCAGCAAGTGGGGTTAAAGCCGTCGTCAATACCGACAAAATCCCAACGCCAATCATAATTTTATGTGTACCAAATTTTTGTAACAACATATTCAGCGGCACTACACCAGCAAGGGCACCGATAAAAATTCCAGCAAAAAGTGTGGATTTTTGTGCTGTAGTATATGGAATTCGTCGATCAGAAATAGCCAACTCTGGAGCATTAAAATCTTCAGCTGTTTGATTTTTGGATGGATCATAGATGGGAGAAGTTTTAATATCAATGAGAACTATCATAGCTGGATTCCAACAGACAACAGATGCCATCAAGATTGCCAAGAACAAAGCTCCTTGAATTAAGACAATAAAACGAGTTTTATGCCCACAATTAGTCACATTTCGACGGCATTGTATTTCCGCATCAACAGTAACGATTGGAAATTTATCGTTGATACTCGACATCATTGAAAAGATTTTTTTTGAAGTAATGTATAAAAATAGAAATGAATCTGAATGAAATAAAACAGAAAGAATTGTTTTAAACTATCGCAACCATTTCACTGATATATTTATATATTCTAAAAATTGGTTTCCACATGATGTATCAACTTATGTCGGATGTATGATCTATTGTGGGAAATATCTTCTCTTTTTTGTTCATCGATGAAGTAACAGCAGAAAAGCTTATGCAAATTATCTCTTAACAAAATTTTTCAGGACAAGTAGAAAGCACAGAGAGATCTATGGGTTCAATCAGTTAAAAAAAACTTTAGAAAATTGCTACATTAAAGTCCATAGAACAAATACAAACAAAAGAACAAAAGTTTGTGGTTATAGCTTGGAGTAAATGATCCAAACAGAGAAATATCAACAGAATTTAGAGGAACAAAATACAGAAAAATGTAAGCCACACAAAAAACATTGTAAATTTTAAAAACAATCAAAAATATTGATTTCGATTTTTGAAAAATGATAGTCAGTTTCGTTGATTTTAAAAAATTGCTTTAACCGAGCAAAAAATGTTTTGTTGTAAAAGTTTTTTTTCTTGTTTAAAAAAATTATTTAATGTAATAAGGTTTGTTTTTTATTGACAGTAACGCATTTTTGATAAATAACTGTCAAAAATGATAAAAATTTATTTTTAAATGAAATTGTCAAAAAAATTACTTTTAGGTTACTATCATCGACGATAGTAATCTAAAAGTAACAATAATTTAACATGTAAAATTTTTTTCGATTTGTGATAGTAACCCTTTTTGCCAGCTTTTTCAAAAATCAATTTTAAATTTGATGACAGTAATTCATTTTTACAATTCTTATTCTAAAATACGTTACTTTCGTCATTCATATAAATTCAGTTATTGATACTTTCAGTTTGAAATGAAATTATTAAAATTTTCGTTAAAGATATTAAAATGGTTGTTGCGATAAACGCCAGTAAATATTTGTTTGCAATATTTTATTTTGTTTGCAAATGACGATAGTAACAACGTTTTGGTCAAAGTTCTAACAATGGATTACTATTAAAAAAGACAGTAAACAAATTTGTAAATTATCGTTATTCGTGAATTACTATCATTTATGTTACAAATCCATTTTTGACGTTTTTTTCAAAGTTAATTGCTACCATTTATGATAAAACCTATTTTCGACCATCTTTTAACTAATTTAATTACCTTTGTTGATCAAATTAATAATTTAATTTGCAGTTAAAATTTTTTTTTTAAAATTATTAGCTGTTATTAAAAGGAAGCCAAAAATTTTGAATATCGAATTTTTTCATATTTCCCATTATCATTTTTATAAAAGCAAAGTAAACAGGATATTAAATTATGGATTGATTATTCATACCTTTTAAAGAAATAACATCAAATATTGCTCATCATCAATGTTTCAAAAAAAGAGATATTTCTCGATCATGAAAAAGTTCCTTCCTCATTTTTGTGAAAAAACGATTTGCATTTTTTGGAGATGCAACACTTTTTTTCTCGATTGCTTCATGGAATTAAACTGTGCAAACAACATCAGTATTTTTTTGATCGCTTTGATTTGATTTTTAAATCAAGCATTTTTTCACTCAATCGTTTAAACTCTCTCTCTCTCTCTTTTTAA
Organism: Panagrolaimus sp. LJ2400; assembly: GCA_024447215.1. Lineage (NCBI taxonomy): Eukaryota > Metazoa > Nematoda > Chromadorea > Rhabditida > Panagrolaimidae > Panagrolaimus > Panagrolaimus sp. LJ2400. The sequence goes on from JAMRYA010000173.1 coordinate 188,757, forward strand.
AAAGCAATATAGTGTTGTATGCGCATGTATTTTTTTTTATAATGCTTTTGCAACATCATTTTTTTCCTCCGGCAGCTGTCTATCTTTTAAAGGGAAGAGAAAAAATGGACGATAAAAAAAATTTCCTTGACCAGTCGTTCGTTCTCCCTTAAAGAGAGAGGGCGTGTTTTTTTCATCACTCTCACGATCAAACATTTCAAAGAAGAGGGGGATATGGTTTGAAGCAATATATTTTTTTTGTGTCTTGTTTACTTTTTTTCCTCTTCCGGAAAATATTATTATTTTTTGATATTAGTGCAGGTGTGTTAAAAACGGAAGAGATATCTCCATAAAAATCGACGAGATTTGATATAGTATTTATTGTTCATTTTGATTTTTGGCGTTTAACACACTTTGCCAAGAAAAATTTTTCCTTGGTAGTGTGTTACCTGACGCCAATTATTTCTATTCTCATTTAATTTAAAAATGTTGCCCAATTTTTATTTTACAACTTTTTTGATATTAGTACTTAACAGTAATTTTGTGATATCAAAAACAAAACCACAAGATTCAAAAATTGGTAGCCTACAAATAAATTATCGTGAAGCTTCTTCTTATATTGCTGCTGGAGGCACGCCTCCAACAATAGTATATCATCCAAATCCACCAACAATTATTCCACCATTAACGACAAAGCTAACGTTAACAACTCCCCCACCACCACCTTCACCATATGAAGAAATTCCAACCATGCCATTATTTGATTCGACAGCTTTAAGGGATGATTTACAGGTGAGTAAATTTTTGAACAAATATAGTAATTTTTTAACAGGTCTTTGCAAAATTAGATTCTAGATAGTAAACACGAGACAAAATACATTGAATAAAAAAAATTTCCATTAATACGAAAGTTGCTTTTTTTTGCTGGACTCTCTTTAAATTTTGGTCTAAAAATGCTTGAAATCAGAATTTTAAATTTCAAGCAAATTTTTTGTTGATCGACATTGAAAAACAGAGATACCGATATTTTGCAAAATCATTCATACCTAAACTTTTGTTCGTTAAACATCGGTTTTTTTCGAAATTGAAACTTGTCTCAAATTTTGGACTAAAAATGACCGAAATTAAAAAAAAAATCGAAATTTCAACTTTGATCTTTCACCTAATCGAAAAATCAATTTCGCTATCACAATTTAGTATCTTCGTTTTCAGGTTGTACATCCACCATCCCCAAATGAACAAGATTGGGTGATGGCAACAGGGAATGAAACGTCAATTGATAATGTCCTTGCCATTAGTTTAGTATATGGTGGAAGGCTTGTTTCAATGGGATATTATTATCGCCTACAACAAATTTATTATTACGCTATTATGCATAAATTTGAAGGCCCTGTATTTTTAAAACCAAATCCTTACACGTATCAAGAGTTGATTAAAGTTGCAAGGTTAGTTTTAATGTTTTTATTACTGTAGTTTGAAAAATTGCTTTATTTTTTTTTGAAGAATTATTTGGTTATTCATTTGAAAAGCTGCTTTTTATGTTTAAAACAAAATTTCTTTTAGTTCGTTTCTACCGTTATCGACTTAAAACTGCAATTAAAAGTTTACTTCTTTTTATCAAAATTTCGTAATTTCTATTTTTTTGTATGAGAAGGCTTCGTGAAAAAAATCTAAAAAATCAAAGCAAAAATCATCTTTAATCAGTCATTCAGTTTTGATTTTTAAAAAATTAAAGTATCAAGATTAAAGCCATAAATGTTAGCCAAAAAATGTCGAAAATTTAATAAATGATTTGCTGAGGTCAAAAACTGAAACTCTACTTTTATTGTATATTTCTACCACATTTTACGAAATTTTAAGTTAAAGTTGATAGCAAATTTCAATGTTTCAGTTTTTAAAAACTTAAAATTTGCTGATTTACTTCTTGTTTTGATTTTGTTTTAATTTAGCTTCCTTGGGTTTAAATTTCACGAAATAACGTTAAAATCAATTTGAATCAGAGAAAAATTTTCTTTGATTTCCATTATAAAATTCATTTGTCACTTTTAAGTTGAAAGTAAAAATCTTAAAAAACTAAAATTTATTAATTGAAGTTGAAATTAGTTTAATATACGTTACTTTACATTGACATTTCGATTTATTAGATTTTTGCTGCTGTTTCCCAAGTTTTATTTATTTAGTTTAACCTAAATCTGAAAATTAGGCATTTGCAATTTTTTTTCTGCAAATGTAACAACTGCTACAATTAATGCTTCATTTGCAAGTTTAGTCATAGGAAAATAAGGTTTTTTATTGAGAGAATATTTTCATTGAATCATCTTCTTTTGTAATATCGTTGAATCATAGAATTAAAGCGATTAACAAAAAAAAATGTGTTTCAACAATAGGTTTTAAAAAATATTGTAACAATTTAGAACCGGATGTTTACATCTATCAATTTTATAGACATATTTATTTCCTTAAACTTCTTTTTTTCATTCATTCATGAAGTCATTTTTTTGCGTAAGCTGTTGCAACATTTTTTGGACATGAACAAGTTTTTTTTTCCGCATTTTTTTCTTCGATCAAAAAAAAAAGAGAATCCGAGAAATGGACATGTCTCTCCAAGAAGTGAACAAGCAAGGGGTCGATTTTTTTAAATATTTGAATTAAGGACTGCTACTAATAATGTGTGTTGCACTTGAATCTTAAGGAAAGAAGCAACAACATCAAGAAAAGAAGGTGCGCGAAAAAATGTCAAACTTTTTTATTGGGAGATTCTGCTTTTTTTGCTTCTGTCTGATGCGAGAAATAGAAAAAGAACGGAGGTGTTAGCAAATTTGACAAACTTTTTAATTTGAGGGATTAATAATAATAATAATAGAAATGAAGATTAGAATGATTAAAGCTGCTTAAAATTGTTGTAGACAGTTTTTTTGTGGTTAAACAATGTTTTTCTGATTTTACTTGTCTCAAATTTTGGTCTTATTTTGATTCTTCTATTTTTGTCATTAACAAACTCTTCTAAATTTTAATCAATTCTTTTCCATCCTTTTTCTGATGCCAATTACAAATCACAAAATTTGTACATTTCCGGATCTCACCGTTTATCAAAAAAACAATAAACATTTTTTCTTTTATTATTGTAGAAGTTTTACAAAGTTCTAGAAAAAAAACAAAAAAAAGTTCTTTGAAGCTTCTTTTTCATTGTGGAATTTCGAGAGAACTTTTTTGTTCCATTTAGAAGTTCCAGAAGCTTCTAGAACGATAAACAGAAAGAAAAAATTATTAATTTTTCTTAGACGCCGATGTTGAAGAAAGAGTCAAATTCAAACAAATAATCTTTCTCTTTAATTTTTAGAGAAAATGAAGAAGTGAATCTTGGATTAACGCAACTTTGTGGACAAGATAATGGAAAAGGAGAAGTTACATTTTCAACATATTGGGAACGGATACCAGGTGTAAGTCATCGAGTAAGTTTATTTCAAAACTATTTTCGTTTTATTGTCATACTGTAGTGTAAAATTATTTTATTTATCTCTTAACTTGAGAGATAAAAGCTCAAAAGTCTTGAGCTTGCTATTATTTATGATAGTAATCTATTTTTGACAACTTTAATCAAACAATGGTTACTGTAGTCGTTTGCCAACAAGCATTTTTTAAGTTTAAACATTTTTAATTTTTGTCATTGTTAATATACCAAATGAAAAATAATCAATCTATTAGAGATAATTCGTGTTAAATTGGTTGAATTTTTAATAAAAAGTATAGTCTTTTAAATAACAGACACTTTTTTTCAGATATGGTTTCCTGGTACTCCTGAAGCAGATGTACAGCGACGTTTAATGGAACGTGATGGATTTCGTTTAATCTCATTATGTGGATATTCTGTTAAAAATCGAGCACAATATGTTGGAGTTTGGATGAAGCCTGCACCTTCTAAGCATCCCTATGAAGCATATTATGGATTATCGCTAGCAGAATGTATTGCAAAAGACAAGTACCTAACGACAAAAGGATATGTAGCAACACAATTTCGAGTATTCAATAATGGGCATAGCGTTCTTTGTACAGCAATATGGGAATATACTCCAGGAAAATCACATTCAATTGAAGTTGGAGAAAACTTGCCAAGAATGTATCGTCGAATTCAACGTGCTGATATTTTGCCACGACAAGTTTCACATTTCTTTGATGCTGAAAATACGCTGAAATATGTTGTGCTATGGTCAAATGTGCATACAATGAGATTCCCAAATCCACCTGAAATTTGGAATGATTCTTCTGCTATTCCAGTAACGTATCTCAAAGGTGCTCCAGAACTTCTCTCTGATGCTCAACTATCTTTCATTACAAAAAGAGTAGAACATTTTATGAAAGATTTGGATATTCCAGGGTTGTCAGTAGCAATCTCGAAAAAAGAACAACTAAAATTTGCTGCTGGTTTTGGATATGCAAATATTCGGAAGAAAGAAGCTGTAACTCCACATCATCAATTTCGAGTTGGATCTGTCTCAAAACCAATTACAGCAGCAGCAATTTTAATTTTGGTTGATCAAGGAAAAGTTGAGCTAGATGATCATGTTTTTGGAAGGACAGGGTTATTTGGTATGTCTATGTTTTTTGAGTATTTAAAAATCGAAAACTGAAACAGTGAAGCATTTTTTGTGGATCAAAATTGTGATTATTGTCTTTTCTCGAAATCAGAAATGTTGATGCCCAAATTTTTCTGCAGATTAAAATTTTGCTCAACTTTTTTATCTCGAAATCCAAATTTTTTATGTCAACTTGTTTTTTTAAAACAAACATTTTCCCCACTTAAAATTACGATAGTTCCGTTTCTTTGAAAGCAAAAGACTTTCTGGTGGCTGAGATGCCGATAATTTATTGCAGTTTTTTTATTTTCAAAGTTCTTCGACCTACACAGCCGATACGCGTCAGCATACGTCAAGCAGATAAAGTTGAAATAGAAATTTCGATTTTTTCCTTTTTGCAAAGCTCTGGGTTTCTTATAGTTAAACAATACTTTTGAAATTTGTTTGTTAATTTTATTATTGTCAAAAATTTTTCAGGGATGGAATTCACAAAGAAAAATCGATATGGTAAATATATTGGTGATATTACTGTCAGGCATTTGTTGGAGCATACAGCTGGTGGATGGAAGTGAGTTTAAATATTTTGCAGATTGTCTATATTTAACATTATCCAAAAAATACAAAATTTTTAAATCGAAAAATGCTTTTTATTATGCATAACTTTGTCGCTTTTTAAAGAAAGAAGATAGATGCTTTACTGCTTTTTTAAACCAAAAGATAAAAAACACTTAAATTTTGTGTTCATCTTTATTCATTTTTGTTTCATTATTCAGTAATCAGAGCAACAGAAGAAGAAAAAAGGCAACAAAGTATCTTCCTCTTTTTAGGTTAAACATTTGATTGGGCTCAAGTCCATTTACTCGTAAAGCTGCTAATGTCAGATTTAGACAATTCTATCATTAAAAGTAACTATTAATAACAAATTCTTTTTAGTAATTTGGAATCAGATTCAGCATGGGTTGAACCACAACTATCCACCAAAGAACTAATAGAATATGTCCTCGAAAATGTTCCATTAACAGAAAAACCAGGAACAAAATGGATTTACTCAAATTTTGGTTATCAGTTACTAGGATATATTATTGAAAAAACATCTGGACAATCATATGAAGAATTTGTTAAAAAATATATTTGGTCTGAAGTTGGTGTAAATGAGATACAAGTTGCCCGGCCATCACTGACAGAACGAGCACGGCGAGAAGTATTGTATTATATGTCGGGGAATAAAGTTGGCTTTAATCCATATGAAATGTTAAGCCCTGAAAGAATTGGTCCATGGGGTGGTTGGATTGCGTCACCAATAGAGTGGGTTTAAAAAATTTTAGAGAAAAAATAAAACTGATTTTTTATAGATTGTTGCAATTTATGGCACATTTTGATGGCGAGTAATTTCTTTGGTGATATAAATGATAGAAAAATGTTTTAGGGTTTGATAAAAAAGAAGATATCTTAAGCAAAGATAGTATAGATGAATGGGCGATTGCAACTAAAGCTTCTAATGACACCTATGGTAAGCTTAAGCTTTTAAAAAACTTCTTGCTCCTTTGAGAAAAGTATTTTTTTGCAATTTTGGTTAAAGATAAAAGACAATAATTGTAAAAATATAAAGAAAAAATAAAACTTTTAAAAAACAATTTTTAGTTTCTTTTTTTCTGTTCTTTTTTAAAAAAAATTTTCAACACAAAAAAAATCAGCAGCAGCCACACTTTTTTCTATCTAAAAAACAGCAGTCAGTTTTTTCTTTCTCTTTCTTTGTTTTTTTGACACACGCTTTCTTCCTCTTTCTTTTTTTGACACAACAAAAGAGCACGTCTTTGGCTGTCTAGCGCTGCTCTGAACTTTCTCTCTCTTCCTTACAGCCAGTGAGGATTTATCTTTCCTTCAATGTTCAAAAAAGTTGAAATCATACTTCACAGGATCTTTTCTGTAGTATGTTTTCACATCGCTTTTTTTAAATCTGTAGTCAGCAGATTCCGCGATGATCGAGCTATAGTGTAGCTCCTGGAGCGTGAAGCTCGTTAATTTCTTTCTTCGGAAAGGAATTGACGTTGATGATCGCTGATTCTAGCTTCGGCTAGGATCTAAGGGAGCCACACTTGCTGAGCGGATCGAAAAAGCAAATAAATAATGCACAGATGTTTTAAGCTCGAAAAAATCTCTTACATTTTTGTCGATTAGATAAAACTTTTTAAATAAAAAAAACAAAACATTCCTAATTTCAAAAAATGATTAAACATGTTTTTTTACAGGACTAGGATGGTCATTAAATATTATGGGCTTTAATGGTTGGCAACATGATGGAAGAATGCCTGGTTCAGCAGCAATGTTAGTTCGGCTTGAAAATGGTTTAGAAATGGCTGTTGTAGTTAATAAGGTCAGCAAATATGTTTTGCTTAATTCTTCAAATACAGTAGCCACTACATTTGATTGAGATATTGTTTATAAAATGATAATTTTCTTATCTCTTACAGTAATCTTTTTTTGCAGGAATACAGCGAACGAGATTTTTTTCATGAACTTGGATATATCTTACATCACATTGGTAACAATTGTGATTGGTGGAACGATAAAACTGATCTCTTCATACATTCCAAATGAAAAAAATAAGATTCCAAAAAATTGTAATTTCTGTTAAAAATAATTTATATCGTTTTTGACGCATAAAAACATGACATATAAAAAAACTAATACAAATAAATTTCATACATAATTTTTATAAATACAAATCCTTCTTTTTTTGATCACACCATGAATATAAAATACATATTTCTTCTTCTGTCATGAACATTATGGAGCACCAGCCGAACCAGTTTGCATTGCTTTTTGAATAAGCATACGAGAAATTACGAGTCGTTGAATTTGTGATGTTCCTTCATAAATTTGATAAATCTTTGCATCACGGAATAATTTTTCTGCTGGATATTCAGTATTGAAGCCAGCTCCACCAAAAACTTGAATACAATTTGATGCAGCTTGTACAGCAGTATCAGAAGCAAAACATTTTGCGATTGAAGCCATATATGATGAACGAGAACCTTTATCAACATCTTGTGCTGCTCGATAAGTGATGATACGAGATAGTTCTAAATTGATTGCCATATCTGCAAGTAAGAATGAGACACCTTGATGCTAAAAAACATAGCCACGATTACTATATGTCAATGAAAATAACCAATATTGTGAATGTTAGTATATATTCCATCACATACCTGTGCAATTGGAACACCAAATGTCTTTCTTTCTAATGAATATTTTGTTGCTTCATCTAGAGCTCGCCAAGCTAACCCAACTGCTCCAGCAGCAACACCAGGCCGTGTCTAAAAACATCCATTGTTATATCTACAGTATCCTCATTATAACCACCTACCATATCAAATGCGCTCATAGCAACTTTAAAGCCTTCACCAGGTTTTCCGAGAACATTTTCTTCTGGTACAACAACATCTTCAAATGTAACAGCTCGAGTATCAGCACATCGTTGACCCATATTAATTTCTTTTTTACCACGATTAATTCCAGCTGTATCTCCATCAACAATAAATGCAGTAAAAGCTTTTCCTGCAGGAGTTTTGGGATTTGGATCTGTGCGAGCGAGCTGAAAGATAACAACAATGATAATTACAGTATATATGCTTTAAAAAACGAACAACAAAGAACCAGTTAGCATATCCAGCTCCAGTAATCCACATCTTTGAACCATTAATAACATATTTATCACCTTTCTTTTCAGCACGTGTTTTAAGTCCAGCAACATCTGATCCAGCATTAGGTTCTGTAACACAGTAAGCCTGAAATGTGAGTGTAATAATTTTGGATTTGAATACAAGGTAATTCAGGAGTAGGTGTTTAATGATAAACTATTTCTTTTAGCTTCTGTAAGCTCATATCTTTATGGATGGAGGAATCACAGAAACTTACAGCATAATTCTTGTAGCTTTCAGTTAACATTCCAAGATACTTCTTTTTTTGTTCATCATTCCCAGAGATATATACTGGTGCAATAGCAAGTGATGGTCCCATGATAGCTAATTGAATACCAGTACAACCATATGCAAGTGCTTCAACGATCATAGCAGTTTCCGTTGTAGTCAAACCAGGACCACCATATTTTTCAGGAATTTGTGAATTCATGAATCCCATTTCATGAGCTTGTTTAACAATATCCTATAAAAGAGCAGGAATAATTAATTGCAATTATAGTGCTATAGTAAAAAGTGGTATATAAACAATTATCATACCCATGGAAACTCCATTGTTTTATCATATTTTGCTGCTTGTGGAATAATAACATCTTTAGAAAATTGAATTGCAGCTTTTTGGAATTCTTTTTGTTGATCAGTAAAATCAAAAGAAAGACATCGAACTTGTTGTTGTTTTTGAATGGATAAACGTCCAATACGAGAAACTAGTAATACACGAGTATTCATGGCTCTGCAAAGCAAATTAAGACCTACAGTACCCCCAGATAAACAACAAAATCTTCAACAAAAGATATATTCAAATGTCTACTGCAAGTACAGTGTATTTCTCCACAAAAAAAATGCAAATATAAATATATTTATTTAATATAATAAAATAATAATACATGACAATACAATGTAAATTTATCCGTATACAAGTTTTCTATGCAAAGAAATAAGTTCCATTTTCTTTAACTTTTTGAAGTAATTGACGTGAAATAATCATTCGTTGAACTTGTGATGTACCTTCATAAATTTGGAAGATCTTTGAATCACGATATAATTTTTCTGCTGGATATTCTGTATTAAATCCTGCACCACCAAAGACTTGAATACAATTTGAAGCAGCTTCTACAGCAGTATCAGCTGCAAAGCGTTTTGCAATGCTTGCATAATAAGACCCAGATCGTCCTTGATCAACTTCTAATGCAGATCGATATGTCATTAAACCTAAAACGTTCTTCATTACTAATGTTTCAATGTAAAGATCCAAACATACGTGCAAGTTCCATATTTGTAACAATATCAGCAAGAATAAATGCAACAGCTTGATGATTTGCAATTTGTGTACCAAATGTTTTTCTTTCAAGTGCATATTTTGAAGCTTCATCTAGACATCTTGCAGCAAGGCCAACAGCAGAAGCAGCAACCAATGGACGAGTTTTATCAAATGTTTTCATCGCAACTTTAAATCCTTCACCATGTGCTCCAACGACTTGTGAAGCAGGAATTCGAACATCTTCAAATGTAATTCCACGAGTATCTGAGCAACGTTGTCCAAGATTAATTTCCTACAAAAATGTTCAATGATTACGGTAGAAGCAAAAATGAGTGCTTACTTTTTTGCCTTTAATAATTCCAGCTGAATCTGCATCAACTGCAAAAGCAGTAAAAGCTTTACCAGCAGGAGCTTTTGGATCAGAATCTGTTCGAGCTAACAAGAAGTACCAATTTGCCACACCACCATTTGTAATCCACATTTTTGAACCATTTACAATATATTCATCACCTTTCTTTTCTGCCTTTGTACGAATTCCAGCAACATCAGAACCTGAAAATTATGTATATATAAAGATGTAGCAAATCTACCATAATCCTTACCAGCTCCAGGTTCAGTAACACAATATGCACACATAACAGGTTCTTCAATCAAGCGAGTTAAAAACTTCTTTTTAACTTCTTCTGATCCAGCAATAATTAAAGGTGCAGAACCAAGATCATTTCCCATCATTGCAGTTCCGATTCCAGTACAACCATATCCAACTGCTTCACCCAATACAACATCCGCAACCAAATCAAGTCCAGGACCAGCACAAGATTCAGGAATTTGTGAATTTAGCAGACCTGCTTCATGTGCTTTCTTAATAATTTCCCATGGATATTCCATTCTGTAAAATGTTTAATTGAACAATGTAAAAGGGAATAGAGTAGTCTCACGTTTTATCATAATGTGCAGCTTGTGGCATAATTTCTTGTTTAACAAATGTTCGAACAGTATCTTGCAGACGACGATAATCTTCAGTTAATTCTGAAAAAATGATGGATTAAATAAAGCAAGTAAGAAGCAGTAAAAAAGTTACCAAAATTAAGTCCACTAAAATTTTGTTGTTCATGTTGTGCTGCTAAAAAGTAATATCAAATTAGATAATTATAGAAGGAAAATAGAAAGCTTACCAGGTGATGAAAAAGCTCGTCGAGCAACGGCAGAAGTTGTTCGGGTAAGAAGTTTTGAAGGGAGCATTGTTGATGGTGGTGAAGCTGCAAGAAAAAATTGATGATTAAAAAAGTCGAAATTCAAAGAAGAAAAAGAACGCGACTGAAAGAAACAAAAACGCGAGAAAGAGAAAGTATACAAAGAAGAAAAATTTGAATAAAAATGAAGGAAAAGCCAAATTTTTTGGTACGATAATAAAGATGGCTTAATTTCTCAGCAAAAATTGTCAAAATTATATAGACTATAGCCTCCGAGCTTTTAAAATTCTGAAAAACAAGCCACAGATCCATCAGCAATTAATCCAGTCGATTTCAAATTGTTTAATATAAAAAACCAGATTCCCAGAAAGCACTTCGTAAATCTTCAGCTTCACTATGCTCGAAAAAGTTATGTAAAAATACAACAATAAAGCATGAAAATATTAAAAACATTCAGGTATCATAAAACTATCACAATAAAACTGTCAAAAAACAAAAAAATCTCCAATTAAAAAGGGTCAAGGAAAACTACCAAAAACTATTATCGACGAAAATTAAAATCCAATATTTAACACCGAAAAATTCTTTCTTTATCACTGCTGCTGTCAAAATTCAACGTGCACTTTGTCCTGCACGAAAAAAAAGTTTGTTGTCCGTTTGCTTTACAATGAAAAAAGTTTGTTGTTCGTCTTTTCTTATCGTCGTCATCAGCATCTCTCTCAGTGCTCGATAATTGACCATCATGGAGGTTGTTCCCTTTCGTTGCCACATGGCAATTTTAAAGGGACTTTGATCATTTAAACAAAAAAACAAGGAAAGGACAAAGTACGACAGAAATTTTAACACAAACAATTTCACGTTTCGATTTCAAAGTTTTAATTTTTGAGACTCGACAAATATTTTAATCAATGTTTTTTTTCCGAAGCAGATGAATGAAATGAACGCCTTCTTGTATTTAGATTAGTTAATAGACTACACAAATCGTGCCCTTTTCAGCAGCAATAACAACTAGTTGGAAAAAATATATTTAATGAGACAAAGAAAATGAATGGATGGATAATGAAAAACGAGAGAAAAACAAATATAGCAGAGAAAGACGGCAATAAAGATGGACTTTAAACTGCAGCAAAAAATTATTTTGCGTAAAATTATTTCTAACAAACGGTTGTTTCTGTACATAGTTTTAAAGGAAACGGAAGGATAAAATATTTAAGGTTTTATAAAATTTTAATAGATAAAAAAAATTACGAGGTATTCAAGAAAAAACAAAGTGGACAAATTTAGACAAAAAAATGTACACGGCCATTTATTAAAGCTCCACATTTTGCCAATCATTTTATTTAATTCTTTCGCACCATTAATGCTACCGTACTCCAACTAAACATTAAGCCATCGAAATTAAAGTTACTGTATTTTTAATTTTTTTAAAAAAAACTTTTTAGCATTTTGATAGAAAAAGTAAATTTGTTAGTTAATGAATATGATAATAACAATAATAAAAGCAAGAGCAAAGAGCATGGAGGAATAGACATTTTAACCACAGTGATTATAAAACTTGAGACTGTCTGGTTGTGGTTGCTTGACTGCTTTCATAATGTGAAGGTTGATGGCCAAGAATGATCTGAGGGCTTTGTCTGGAATAGTCGATAGAGAACAACTTGAAAATCAGGAAAAAAAGTAGATGTCTAGAGTTATGGACTGAAACACTGATGACAAAATAAAAGAAAAACAATTAATTTTTTAAAAAAATTTGTGTATTAAAATTTTAATAAATTTTGTTGTTTGAAAAAGAAAGAAATATGACACATACTGAAGTTTTTGACAGCTTTTTTTTTTGAGTATACTGTAGTTAAAAAGTGAAAGTAAAATAGTAAAATTACATTTTAAAATTTATTTTTTGTACACAAAAATTGAAAGTAAAAACAAAAAGTTGCATAAATCAAAAAACATTTGTAACAATTGAGGTAGATAAAAAATAAAATGAGAATGAAAGTGTAGATGGTAAAAGATGTGTGAAAACTCTGCTATGGCTTCAAGGGATGACTATGAGGTAGCGGATACAGGAAAATATGCATTTACAAGTTGTTGAGGTAGTATTTTGTTATACCATGTTTTAATCATTTCATAATCAATGCTTAAAAGAATCACACATTGAAAAATGAGTGCAATAACGAATGGGTATTTACTCTGAAAAATATTAAACTTTTAAACAAAACGGGATTAACATAATAAAAATAGATACTCATTTAATCTAAGCTGTCCTATTACCAGTGAGAATTAAGGTTTTTAGCTAGCTGTACAGCTAAGGTTTTAGAGATTACGTTCGTATAATTTACCGAACAAGTGACTTCTAAAGTCTAGGATTTTGGTTTTCTCGTTTTTGAAAAATCAAAATATAAACGTATAAAAATAGAAAAATGCTTACCATATCTCTCTTATGACGAGGATAATTCTTTTGTTGATCCTAGAAAAAAGAGAATTTTATAATGAAATTTTTTAAAAATGTATGTATCTTTACCACATGAAATTCTCTTGTAATTTGAGCACAAATATTATTTAATTGAGGTTTCTTCTATAACAAAAGTTTTAGTACATAAAGAAGTTAGAAAATTAAAATTTGACAAGCTTTTCAAATCATTATTTTTAAAAAGTACTTCATTTAAGTTTATTATGAATTGTAGCTTGTTGATCAGAAAAGAAAGTAATAAACTGACCGATTGACCGAAGAAGATACTTTTTTTGCTGGAGCTTTTTTTTTACAGTTGAGTTGAGAGAGGTCCTTCCGAGGGAAGATAACATCCTGTAACATATTTAGATGAAAATACAGTATACACAAAAAGATTTCAGCAGTAAGAAAATGTGATAAAAACACAAGCAAACAAGTTTTAAACAATCCGAAGAAAACGAAAATTTAATAAATTTAAAGACGATTATATCATTTGTAGACACGCTTCTTAATGGTAAGGATCCTGTTATGTTTCTACATGTTCTTAAATGGACGAGTTGGACAACGTGGAAGTCGACCAATATGGCCAATGGGAACTAGCTGTTTCATCAAATTATTTGAAAATAAATTTACACTTTTTGATAAAATTGCTGATAAGCTTATTGCTCTAATTGATCATGAACGAAGGACAAAAAAAAGGTTATTCAAAAGTTAAATCTTTAGTTGTGATGTTTAGTAGCCTTCGACAATATGATACAATTTTTGAAGCAAAATTTTAAACATCAAATTCTGTTAAAGTGATTATCAAATTTGAAGAAGTTCTTTCTGGATATATTTCATATGCAAATGATAGAATTGCAAAGGAAGCAACTTAAGTTTAACGATATTTTAATTCATCATCCAAGCAAAAGCTCTATCATTTTTTAAAAGATAACTTTTAATACTATAAATTGAAAAATGCTATGAAGTTTCTTCTTTTTATTTTTGATATTCGAATACTAAAAAGAATGTAGTAGTATACGGTAATTAGCGAACTTTTAATTTTGGCAAAATTTGAAACCAAAAAGTTTAGAAATAAAATTTTGGTATACGGTAGTTACAACAAATTTTCTTCGACAAATTATAGTTAACAAAATTTCGAGTTAGTTAAAATAATAGAAGATGCCGAATAACAAGATGCCGTGTATTTGTTAATAAAAAAAGCCTTTGAACCAAAGAAAATAATTTTTCACCAAGTTTATGAATAATTTTGTCACCATTCTATTACATAAAAAACGTTATTATTTTGATAATGTTTTTTAAACGTAGATTAGAAGACCACAAATGATAAAGAGACGTATGACTAATAGAATTGAGGAGGAAAGAAGATTGCTTGATAAGTATTTCTTTTAAATAAAAAAAGATGCATTAAAAAAGAGCAACAATTTCTTTGAACATTTAAGAAAAAAAGGTGTGTGATAATGGACCGTGTTAAAATCGATAAAATATGATTCATTGTTGATAACAAAAAGTTTCATAACAAAAAAATAGTTATAGTTTTTATTTTTAACGTTTTAAAAGCAGCATTAATTTGCTTTGAATAGATCTAGCTTTTTTTTCACCTTCATCAATTTTTTTTGTATCCATCAAATGACCAATGAGATACTCTTAACACGATAACCCTGTCATCTGTCAGATTTATTTTTTCTTTGAGGTGCTGCAGCTGCCACGACTCTTCTCCGTGTTTCTCTCTTTGCTGTTGATGCTAAATAAAATAAAATCAACGTATTTACAACACTTTTTTCAACGTGTTAATTTTCTATCTATCTATATGTATAATATATATTTGATTCTATTTAATCTTTAATCATTTTTTTAGTTTTAACACACAATATAGCATAATAATAATAATGGCATCTGATTTTGGTAATCCGCTAAAAAAATTTAAGCTGGTATTTCTTGGTGAACAATCTGGTGAGCTATATTCTTTTTTGTACTTGAAGGACATGTCTTGGATTGGGGTGTTGAAATTTGGATATATCTATTTTTGATGATAATTCTTATATGGTTGTTTTGGGATTGGTTATTTTTGGATATATTTTGGTTTTGGAGTTTGTGATGCAGATGATTTGATTGATTAAAACAGCAGATATATATCAGAGGAAGCTCATTTCTGGACGGATAATTTCTGGGCAGAATAATTTTCTACTTTTATGAAGTACACCATTAACACAAAACGAATAAAAAGAACACAGTAAAAACTGCATTTATTGCTATATTTTTTGTGTAGAAAGAAAGTGCTCAAAGACAAAAGCAACGTCTTAATGATCTTGATTCAGCATTTGATAATATTGATGAAGTAATTGACACTCATAAAACTGCTATTCAATGTATGGAAGATAGTATTGGAAAAGCTGCCAAACGTACTCAATCAAAGCAAATAGGCTATAACAGAATCAATCCATCTTTACATTCACCAAATACTGCTTAATCGCCTGATAAGCCGGCTTTAACAGCTACAAAGAAAGTATCAAAAACAACGCCAGTAAAATTGGAGTTAAAAGTAGTTACTCCTGCTGCTAATAAATCAAATGCAACTCTGCCAAACCTGCCTCCTAAACCCCATAACAAAATATCCAGCATCCAAAATGATCATCCTCGAAACAACCATACAAAAAATATTATTAAAAATACATATATCCAAGTTTAAGCATCCCAATCCAAGTCACGTCCACTTTAATTGATACACATCTAATCTTCTCTCATTTTTCAGTTGGTAAAACTTCACTTATTACAAGATTTATGTATGATAGCTTTGATAATACATATCAAGCAACAATTGGTATTGATTTTTTATCTAAAACTATGTATTTGGAAGATCGAACAGTAAGTTTTTTATACATCTTATGGTTTGGCCATTTTTTGATGACGAAGAAGTGGGGATAAACTTCTATGAACAAAATATTTGTGAAAACTGGAAGATAGATGTTTATGGACGTGGTGATGTTTTGGAACAAAAAGTCTGGTTATAGATTACTGTAAAACAAAGTTTTGCTTTTTTACTTTTTCCTCTTCGAAAACATCAGGGTCTAATCCTTCATTTCTTTTTTTTCTGTGAATGTGAAAAACAGTTCGACAATTCTTTAAATGCCCACTCGCTAGAACTCGGTCTTCAAATACCGTATCCCAAAATAACTGTCTGTCCACAACAGTCATTTCCTTTTTCAACATTTCCATCCTGTAATTTCCTGTCCTCAATTTTTTTCCAAATGTCAAATCCTCCAAAGTATTTGTCATCAAAAAACTTCCCCCAATGTCAAATCCTCAAGAATGGCCAAATCTCTTTATTTATTTATACATTATACTTTTTATACAAAAAACTAATACAATAAAATTATTATAGGTTCGATTACAATTATGGGATACAGCAGGACAAGAAAGATTTCGTTCATTAATTCCATCATATATTCGTGATTCAACGGTTGCGGTTGTTGTCTATGATATTACCAGTAAGAATTTGTTTTTTTGCTTTGATTGGACGTTTATTACTTGTCTTCTTTGTTGTTTCTTTGCTTGCCTTCTTTCCTTTACTTACTTTCTTTTGTTTGCTTGCTTTGCTAGCTTTCTTCTTTGATGGCTTCTTGCTTGCATTTTTGGAACGTGATTTTTTACCAGCAATACTTGAAATTGTTCGACGAATTAATGCTGCCACATTTTCCTTTTTCTTTGAAGGCTTTGATGCTTGCTTTGAGCCTTTTGATGGAGTTGCAGCTTTTGATTTTTTAGCAGTAGGCGTAACAACTTTTGGCTTTGCTTTCAATGGTGTTGATTTTGGTACTGTCTTTGAAGCAGTTGGAGTCGGTTTATCAGGTAACCGAGCTGTTTGTGGTGAATTTGAAATTGGAGTGATCCTAAAATAACAGCATTACTCAACGACAAATTATAAAGAATACTTACTTCAACTTTGATATTTCTTTTGCTGATTGCTTTGATAGATTCCGTTTTAATGCATCTTCATAAGCTTTAGCAGCTTTTCCAATACTTTCTTCCATACATTGAATAGCAGTTTTATGAGTATCAATCACTCCATCAATATTATCAAATGCTGAATCAAGATCATCAATTCGAAGTTTTCGTTTTTGTGCATTTTCTTCCTACAAAAGAATAAGTATATTAAGCTAATTAACACAGTTATTTGAAACCCTCTAACTCTCTCATGCCAATTTCACCTGATCTTCGTTATTTTTGCCTCGATCACTTTCGATGGATTCTTTCCGTCTTTTGCCCAACTGTTTTAGTTTATAAAGCAAGGCTTGGAAATGACCGACTAACGATCACACGCAACACAAAAAAAAATGTTGCGCACAACTTTTGTTGCAAGCGACAGGATCAGCCACAACAGTTTTTCTTTTTTTGTTGACTGGCCATCACATTTTTTTTTCGTTTGTTGGCCGCAACAAAAAAAAGTTTTGCTTGATCACTAAACTGTTGCGGTTGATCACTTTTTTGAAGAAAAAAGAATGCTTTTTCCTCTCTAAAAAAGAGAGAGACACACGCAGCTGACAGACAAAAGTGATCGGCCACAACAATTTAGTGATCAAGGCCAACAACCTCGCAGCCAACTTTTGTGTTGTGCGTCCGGCTGCACACAACAGAAAAAGAAAAAAAGTTGTTGCCAACAGATCGCGTCCAACAAATGGGCTGTTGTGTTGACTGACTGCGGCCTATTTTGACTCAACTTCCAAGCCTTGTTATAAAGTACGGTGTCTGAACAAAGTTACGATATAAGTTTATGTAATTCAAAAATTAAAGAAACTTAATACTAAGCTCAGATAGTAAGCTGTTAATTAATACAAAAAACTTACTTTAAGCTTTAAATATTCAATAATTTCTGGTTCTGTTGGAGTTGTTGAAAACATCTTTGTTGTATCTCTGTTTTAACTTTTTTACTGTTTTATTTTTTGTTCAACCAGTTTTTAATTCATTCTTCCTTTTTCAGATGCAAATTCTTTTCATCAAACATCTAAATGGATTGATGATGTTCGAACTGAACGTGGCTCAGATGTAATTATTATGCTCGTTGGAAATAAAACTGATTTAGCAGATAAAAGACAAGTATCAACAGAAGAAGGTGAAAGAAAAGCAAAAGAACTAAATGTAATGTTTATTGAAACTTCTGCAAAAGCTGGATATAATGTTAAACAACTATTTCGTCGTATTGCATCTGCTTTACCTGGTATTGAAGTTGAAAAGCCATCCGATACAAGACGTGTTGAAGATATTGGACCTATTAAACCAAGACAAATTGTAACAGATGAAGGAAGTTGCTGGTGTTAATCTTTGATATTTACTATTATTATTTTATTTATTTATATTAAAAGCTGTGTACCATTTTATTCTTTGTTTAATTAATAAATGGCTTTCTGTGTTAATTTTAATATCAATTATTATTATTTAATTTATTCTTTATTATTAGTATCAAACATCAGCAATGCTTTTCAACTCTCTTTCTCTCTCTCTTGGCAAATAGCTTCTTATTTTATCTTTATTTTTATTTGCTCTATTATAATATCTCTATATAATCTTGTTGAAATAATATTACCTGTTTTTACTTCTTTTTTTTGTTTTTCACTTGTGCTGCTAAACTGTTGTCATATAAATATATTTATGGTTCTTTTGTTATCATTATTGTTAAATGAGCTAAATATTATTATTACTGTTTATGTTTTTTAAATCTTTGTAATACTTTTAATTGTTTTTTTCATTAATGATATTAAAAGCGGTGTATTATTATTTTTTTGTTTAATTGATTTGATAATTGATAAATGGCTTTTTTGGGATTTGTGTTATCTCTGTAGATAACAGTTACAGTATAATTATACAGAAACAATTTTATTTGTGGCAGCAAATAAATGTTTAGTGTATCACGGCATACGTCATTGATTGATAAATAACATTTGCTCCATTTCTAAATGTAATTCCATTTGATGTTTTCAATATAGGTTATTTAAAATGGATGGAACATACAGAAGTGTATTCTTAAATATGTATTCATTAATTCAATATTTGTGAGATGAGACGAGATGTTTAATACTTATGAGTAAGAACATAAAATACAGAATGTTCGAAGCCCGACTTTAGCAGGACTTTGCTTGTTTTTACTTATTCTTGAATAAATATAAAAATTATTTTCAGACAGTTCTTTCATTTCATTGATTCCAATCAAATTGGATTTTGGTCATTCTTTTATCATGCTCTCTTCAACACTTATTTTGTTATTTATTTTACCATCTTTTACAACTGATGCTGTTAATTGCACTCAAAATTATGCATGTATTCCAGCTTCAAATTTTACAACGTGTAAGTCTTTCTTTTCTTTTAATATTACCTCCTTTTTTATTCTATCAATTTTTAGCTCTTGCCGCTTCACCTGAAACATTGAAATTTAAAGAATGTGGGGATGGTTGTGCCAATTATTATTGTATTATTGATAAGAAAAAAGTTATTTTTGGTGGTGGATGTTATTCTGATTATGAACGTGATTGTAAAGATGCTCCTGCTGCAGCTAGAATTGATCCAAAATTAATCATTCCACAACCTCAAGTTTTAACAGCCCCAGGGCATTTTCTTATGGTATCTAGCGTTGAAGATCGTGCAGATATTCATTTTGATATGGCTGTAAGTTCATTAAAAAAAAGTTAAATTAATATATCTTTAATTTCAGATCTTTAAATACAATGACTTTTTTAATAACCAATTTCTTCATAAATCAAATCTAACTTATAATGAAAAATGTGAATATCCTGAAGCAACAACAACCAAACCTCCTCATGATGATACTGTAACAATAACAACAACAAATGGTGGATTAATGAATCAAAAGAATGGCTGCAAACTTTTTGAAATGATTTTGCTTGGATTTATTCTTGCTCAATTTTGGTAAAATATTTATAAATCTTATGCAATTTATCATTGTATACTGTTGTCATATTTATAAATTTATAGTTCTTTTTTTGTTATCATTATTGTTAAATGAGGTAAATAATATTATCATTATTATTTATGTTTTTTTAATCTTTGTAATACTTTTAATTGTTTTTTTCATTAATGATATTAATAAAAGCGGTGTATTATTTTATTATTTTGTTTAATTAATTTGATAATTAATAAATGGATTTTCGGGATTCTATAATTGCATTAACATGCAATCTTGACTTATTCTATTCTGAGGCTACAGTAACCAAATAAAAATTTTTCATCTACACTTATATTTGAGCTTCAACTGCAACTACATTTTTACAGTGAATCTAAATATAAACTCGGTTTTTCTTGCAGCAAAGTAACAACTCTGGCATTTTTAAAAGTTTACATTTAAAAAATATCATTCATCTCATTTTAGCTGACTTACAAGCTTGGTACTATTTCATTATCCTTTTAGAAACATATTTACGAAAGAAAAACCCTTCCATAAAAATTTCAAACAAAAAACGGCATTTTTAGGTTAAAATTTTTTAGAAAAACATGGGCAAAAGAAAGCAGGAAGCTTGTTTGGCATGGCGTTACTCAAAAGCATCCATTTGTTCAAGAATTATATTTTGTCGATCTTTTTTGCAGTTTTAGCATTAATTCTTTATTTCCAGTTTTTATTTTTTACTATATTTTAAAAAAATAATTTTTTTTATAATTCTTTTTTTTTTGCTTGCATCTCTGACCATAGACCGTTTTTTTGAACAAAACTGTAGGCTATATCGCCTTCTTTTTTATTCATTTCTTCGGACCAGCCGTTTGCTTTTTTTTCAAAACGAGTCAAAATGTCTTTACTGCTCAAAGAATTTTAACAAAGACGTTGTTTTGTTGCTATTTGTGTAAAACTTTACATATAATTTCTAGCATGAAATTACACAGATTGCACAAATTATGTAAATGTGGTCAAGATGACATTCAAGATGACCAACTTGGATTGTTATATTTTGCCGCATTATCTATTTTAATGTTCACTTTTATTGAATCCGGTTATTTTGTATTTAAGGCAAATTATATTTCTGTAATTATATGTTATACGGAGTGTAAAGATTCACATTATTTGCCGACTGTAAACAATCAATCTCATAGTAATTTAAATATAGAATATTCGGAGGTAAGTTTTAAAATAACTTTTTCACCCTTAAGAAAAAACTGATTCTTGAAAAGAAATTATGTTGTCAACTTAATAGAGCATACCCTCCGAAATTGACTGTAGAATACCTCGAAATTTTTTTCTCTTGATGGTATAACCTTGTTACGAGAAACAATTTTTTTCCTAACTTTGTTCTTTATTTTTATTTTGTGACAAAAAAAACTCCGTTAAAGTTATTAAAAGCTATAAAATATAATTTATTTAGAAACTACAGCGTGAAAACTGCATAAAAAACCGTTACGAAACAAGTATGGAAACCTTGGAAAGATTAAAGGTTAATGCAGCATATACCAAATATTTTATGCCGATAATTGCTTTCTTATTTCTTTTAACGCATTTTCCATCAGCAGATGAAATTTTAACATTAAAATTGTCTAATCCAACCAATATTGACTGGGAAATTTTATGTGATTTATTATGCATATTTGGTACTATTTTTATCACGACTACCTTTTCTTTCAGTAAAGTAAGAGGTGTTGAGCATGATGGTATTTACAAAGCAACCTCTTGTTACAATGAATTAATTCTGAAATAAATTTCTAACAATTCTTTGTCTTCTTTGTTTATCGAAATAGATTTTTGTAATGAATTTTCGGTAAAGTTGTATCACAAATTCACATTTTTTATAACACGTTTTTTTGTTTTAATATTAAACTTACAGTTAAAGATGTGCACGTTTTTTCAAAGTTGAACAAAAAATATAATTTTGGTACCATTCGATGCACAATTTTTTCGTGAGTGATAATTGATAAAAAAAATAAAAATTGCCCGTTTGGAAAAAAAAAGATAACCGACAAAGAAAAATTGAAAATACCGTAATTTTTTCACACAAAATCAATGAATGTTCAATAATTTATTTTAAAAAAAACAATTTTTTTTCATTATTATTTTTTTATGCATAACAAAGTTTAAGCGTTGTATCACATTTGTTATAACCAGGTTTAGTGCATTGGGCATTTGAAGTGCAACCGGTACCGATTGTATAAGCTGGTGTATTGGTGTATGGTTGTAAAGGAGTGACTGTACAAATGAGAACTGTTGGATATGGCATTTGTGAACATGGTGTTTTAGTATATGCACAACCAATTTGTGCTGCATCTTCATATGCAAATGCTGCTGATCCATCTGTAACAACCATCCCAGAGCCTTGTTGTGCTGCCGTAAATGTTACAAGATATTGTGGGGCCATTGTAATTGCGTCATCTAAAAGGATATTTTAGTTATAGTAACTTAGAAAAAACTATAAGAAGACGTTTCTTTAGTTATCAAAGAGCTCTTTTTTGATAAAAAAAATCACTTACTTATTGGTACAACAGATCCAAATGCCAATGTTGTGGTATAAGTTTTACCAATCAAAGCACCACTATTACATGTTTGAATATAATTAAGTGCTGCTGCTTCCAAGCTACAATTGTATGTTAACTTTTTCATATTTTGTGCTGCTGGTGCATAGATGCCATTCTTCATTTTAAAGGTACCCTTTGCAATTTCAGATCTTTTTCCATTGAAAGCAGTTAAAACTGAATTTCGTAATGCAGTTGTCATTGTATTAATGCCATTTCCAGCTGAACATCCAGCCATTGGTGGTGATGGAGTTGTAGTGGTGGTAGTTGGGGCTTTGGTGGTGGTGGTTGTAGTGTTGACAGGTTTTATAGTGGTTGTGGTGGTAGTACCTGTGACATTGAGATATGGGGCAGCAACTTGAAGAGTCATACCACAAAAGTTTTGTCCTCTTTTAAAACGAACATATCCATTCTCTCCCCAATCAGTTCCTGCAAAAAAGAAGTGGTTAATTTCAATTGGCACAAACATGATTTGGAGAAGGTCTTAAAAGCTTATAAGTGAATAACTTTCTTACCCCAACTATTTTTAGCAATCCAATAATCAGCGGTATATCCAACAACAACCATTCCATGCATTCCAATATTTGCAGCCATACATGCTGAAGCAGGAAAATCCAAGATTCCAGAGCTATATGACATAAATGCAGCAGGAACATAGAAAGCAATTGAAAATGGACCATAATTATAGAGTTGTGCAGCATAAGTAGATTCATCACTACCAAAATTTCGATATCCACCAATATAATATTTTTGATTGTTGCATGCTGTTGTACATGTACCATTTGTAGCAGTATAAGGTTGGCAAGATTCTGTTGCAATGCCATTTGCTTTGATGTAGTTGAAAGCTTGAGTGATGTCACCGCCATTACCTAAAACAAATTTGAGTATTGTGCATTTCGAATGGGATTGCACAAATGCTGGTTTTTTAGGAAAGCTGCAGCAAATGAAAAAAATACTTTGCATAAACTTACATTTATAATTAGCACTATTACAGCTAACTAAATTTTGTTCAGATAAATCCAAGCTTTGATTATATTTTATAAGATATTGTGATTCTACAAGTGCCGTACTTGTGAAGGCCCAGCATGAACCACACTAAATAAAGTTTTATGATTATGCAAACTTCCCAGAGTTAGTACTTACTTGGGCTTGATTTTTAATAGGTGAAACTTTTCCATATGTTCGGAAATCAAATGCAGCAGGTGCGACAGTACTGACAAGGCCATCAAGAGCCGATCGCTTTCCACGGGTTTCTTCTGAAGGTGAAGGTCGTTGAATTGGCATGGCACCAAAGAACTAGAAAATTTTCAGAGTTATGCAAATTTTCTTTTTGCTCCTGCTCTTAAATACACCTTTGCTTTTTAAATGATAGACTTACTTGTTGCTGTTCTTCCTTTGACATGAGAGAGAATTTATTAACACCAAATTTGGCATTCTTAAATTTTGCTCTCAATTCTTCAATATTCTTTTTAGCTTTACGGAAATTTCCAAGTCGTCGTTTAACATCAGTAGAATTAGAATGCCGAAATTTAAATTTATCCATTATTGCTGCAAATTCATCGACATCTGGTGCAGCAGCATCAGAGCCATTTAAAAGTTTCTTGAAGTCAATGACACCAGCATCTCCGCTACCAGCAAAGAAAAAGATGATGGAAAAAGTAGCAACGACAGCAGCAGTGATTGGAAGAACCATCCTTGCAGCAGCAAAAGCAGCAACAGCGGCTTCCAAAAATTTTTATGCTTTTTTTGATGTTGTTGAGCTTCTTTTATACAACAAAAAAAGGGGTTACAAAAAAGGTTTAACCTTTTCATTTCTTCCACCCCCAGCTATTCTCCCTATCCCCACATGTGCTTCTTGTTTCTCCTCCCCGAGACGACAACATGGCAGCTGTGTTATCATTTTATGAAACAAAAAAATTTGTTTAAACAATCATATATATTTTATTGTCTAAAATTTTATTTCCAAAAATTGTCATGTGCTTATAAAAAAGCATGTTTTAATTGTTTAAAAAATCTTTTTTTTGAAACCACCACCCAGATTTTGATTGAAATATCTTTTTTTGTTGACTTTTCTTTCTTTTTTTATGTGCCCTTTTTTCATGGGGTTAAACCTCAGCTTTTGCATCCCTCACCTGACAAATAAGGAAATATATTTTTTTCTCGAAAGCTTTTTGATTTTTTTTGGATCAAAGCCATTAAAGCTAACAAATTATAATGTTTCAAAAAAGGAAACATATTTTTAAAAACAAATTTTCATATCTTTCATTATTGTTATCCGTCAAAAATGTTGTTATGAAATTGTAGGAGGAAAAATAGAAAGAAAGTAATATGTCCAAGATTTTAGTGATACAGTAACCCATTAAGAGAGTAATACAAATAAAATGTGAATATTTATTTTGTAAACTCAATCCGCTTGTTTTGACTTCTTGGTTGTCGAGAAAAAAGAAGCAAAGTAGAGGATAGCTGGTATACCGGTAAGAATTTATGAACTTTATTTTAGCATTTCTATTCCCATCAAATGTTGATCAGACGATTGTTACGATGATTTTAGCAATTGAAAAGAACAAAAAAGAAAATGAACAATGAAAATCCACACATTCCTGTCCTTGTTGGTCAAAAAACTATTTAATTAACTTTGAAAATGACAAATGAACAGATATTTAAAAAAAACATTTAAAACTTTTTTTTGTTGTTTTTTAAAGCTGAATTTCTTCCAGCGGCGGCTAATTTGTCATTTCTAAAGCTAATGGATTATTTTTTTAACCATTGTTTGCAAAAATGCCTGCATTTCCATAATCTCTGCCAATTCTAAGTTCTGTCGAGGGCAAATCTGAATATGGCACCTTTTTGCAAAGTGTCTCTAAAAAGTGTTAAGTTTAATAAATGTTTGCCATTGTTTTTGCATTTTTGACATTTGCATTTTATATCAGTTCTTGTAATCAATTAAAACTTGTCAGCCAGTAGAAAGTTGTGATAATTGTAAAATGCATGTGGTGGATACAAAAGAACATTTTGTAAGCCAAAATTGAAAAAATTTTGATTTTCTCAAATCTACAAAAGTTAGAATTGAACACAACCAAAAACCATGTATCATTATGTCATTGATATCTTTCTATTTAGTTACACACATTTGTCAATTTTAGTTTTTCTGCTTACGTGCATTTTGTAAAGCAACTTTTTTATTTGTACATCATTTAAACAGTCAAAATTTCGACATTTTTTTCCTAAATTGCTTTAAGTTTTGACAAAACCGCTTGATGAAAAAGCTTTTTTAAAGCCAAAATTGAATTGGTCTTAATTTTCTCTAATCTACAAAATTTTTAAATTCAACTGATTAAAAATCATCTATTTTTACATCTTTACGTCACTGATAATTGTCACACCTTTGTTAATTTTAGGTTTTCTGTTTACGTGCATCCTCTGAAAAATAGCTTTTATTTCATTTTATTTAAAAGCAAACATTCATTGCTAAAAATACAGTATTCTCAAAAAATAAAAAAAATTATTTCAATCTTTTTTTATGCATAACAAAGTCTTAAAGAATAATCACATTTGTTATAGCCAGGTTTTGTGCAATCACTGTTAAATACACATGATGAATCAATGACGTAAAGGGGTACATCAAAGGAAGCGGGAATAGGTGTGACAGCACAAACAAGAAAACCTTTTGTAGTTGGAGAAAAGCATGCTTGAGTACTAAATCCACATCCAATTGAAGCTGCATCATCATGAGCGAAGTAGGCATTCCCAGATGAAACAACTGCATTGGTTTTTTGGGTTGAAATGTTGAAAGAAAATAAATGGGAAAGTGATTGATCCAAGGCAGTTGCTAAAAAATATGGTTTTAAAAGAAGCTTCAAATGCTTGAAAAAAAGTTTCTTTGAAATGTTTATTTTATGGCGATCATGAAGATTATGGATTAAATAAAAAGAATTGTTTTAATAATAATGTTTGATATATTTTTTCGGCATAAGAAAACATGACGTCAGCATTTTAGGGGAGAGGTAGACAAAATCTTTCGCTTCATACAAAAAGCTGCAAGGATCAAAGGGAAAAAGATGAGGTGAGGAGCTTTAAAAATTTAAAAAAAGAAAATAAAAATTTATTGTTTTTTTTTCGTATCTGGTTGATATCCTGGGGTCACTACAATCAATGAAGCAACAAAGATGCTCCATTTTTTAAGTGTAAAGAACTATTTGTCTTTTTTAAAAGAATTTAATTATTTGAAAAAATGCGTGATGTTCAAATTCTTTTTAACATGATAAGAATTTTGCGCATCTCTGACAATTAAATATTTAAACAATGTGTCAAATAATTTTTCTCTTATAATTTAAATATCTAAATTTATCTCAAGCCCTTTAAAAGATCACCAAAAAATAGAACTGTGATGCTTCTAAAAATGACAAAATTCTTTGCAGCACTGAAAGGAAAATGAAAAAAAAAGAGAGGTGTGAAAAAAATTTTATTCTCACATTTTTTCCTTTGTTCTTTTGAGGTTTTTCACAGCTCTAGATCTCAGCTTATATGATATATTTTTTTGTGATAATTTGATAGATCGATTTGTTTGGATCTAACCTTGACTTTAGCTCGACAATTTTTTAAGTTATAAATTTAAAAAAAAAGATATCAGGTTTTTTTTCAAAAAGACAATAGAAGAATTTCACACCTCTCTTTTTTCTATTAGACAGGTCTGCCGTGGATCCTTTTAACAGAGGGAGATCAAAGGTACCTATTCTCAAAAATTAAGCCTTTTTCTTCTGTAAATACATCTAAAAAAACTTTTAAAATTGGAAATAAAATTTGTCATTTAACTTTTGAGAGTCAAAAATCTGCTTCGCTAAAATTTTCTAATAAGAATGCCAAATCTTCAAAAAATAATTATAGCCAAAAAACTTACAAATATTAACATCATATGGAAATGCTAAAGCAGAATTAAAAGTATTTGGAAGATAATTTTTATTACAGCTATCTGCATATTTTTGTGCTGATGTTTCCAAGGTACAATTATAAATAAGTTTTTTAATATTTTTTCCAGCTGGTGCAAAGTTTCCGTTACTCATTTTAAAAAGCCCTTTTGCAATTTCAGATCTTTTGGCATTAAAAATTTTTAATGCATAATTTCGTGTGACATCATCCATTGTTGTTAAACCGTTTCCACCCGGACATCCTTTCATGGTGGATGGAATTGTTGTTGTTGCTTTTGTGGGTAGTGTTGTTGTAGTTTTCTTGGTGGTGGTTGTTGTTTTAGTTGTTGGTGTTGTTGGATTAGCGATGGGTTTTTGAGTGACTGTTGCACCTTTGATTGTTGTTGCTTTTGTTGTTGCCTTTGTCGTTGTTGTGGTTGTTGTGGTTGCAGCAGTTTTTGTAGCCGTTGTAGGAGGAGTTGTTGAAACATTTAAAATTGGTGCAACAACTTCCAAATTCATACTACAAAAATTTTGTCCACGTTTAACTCGAACATATCCTTGTTCACCTGCAAAACAATTTATGTGATTTATGTGTTTATTAGAGCTTTGAAAAACTGGGACAGGAAAAATCGAAATTTTAACTTAAGACAAAATTTACTGATTGAAATTATTTGGATTTTAAAGAGATGAAATTTCGTTTTAATTTTCTGGATTGCGATTTTTCATAGCTTTTTTTCACTTTTCGAATTCTTCTATTTTCCTACCTACCCCAATCAGTATCCCAACTATTTCGAATAATCCAATAATCTTCTGTATATCCAACAAGAACCATAGCATGTAGCCCCAAATTATCTTTCATACATTCAGATTCTGGCATATCTAATATTCCTGTATCATATGACATAAATTCTTCTGGTACATAGATAATTACTGTAGCCGGACCATAATTATAAAGCTTCTTGGCATATGTTGATTCATCCAATCCAAAATCATGATATCCAGAAATGTAATACTTCTTTGAATTACATTTTGTACTGCATGAATCTGCCTTTGCAGTATATGGTTGACAAGTTTCATTTGCAATTCCATTAGCTTTAATAAAGTCTAAAGCTTGAATAACATCTCCACCATCACATTTATGTGCGCCAGTATTACAATTAACCAAAAATTGTTCTGATAAATCTAAACTTTGATTTAGTCGAAGGAGATATTGTGATTCAACAACTGCTGCAGTTGAAAAAGCCCAGCAACTACCACACTGAAAAAAATGGATATGTAAATTTGTGAATGAGCTAAGTAGGAAAACAGCGCAAAAAAACTGGAATTGTCTTTTTACCAGTAAACCGCTATTTCTGGCTTCAAAAGATGCTCCCAACAATAATGGCCTTTCTTTAAAAACAAAATCTCACAAAAGCTAAAAATATCGACCTGTGGTTAAAAAAGCCATCCCAGTTTCATTTCAACAACCATGTATTTACCTGTTCTTGATCCTTGATTGGTTGAACTTTTCCATATGTTCGAAAATCAAAAGTTGCTGGTGCAAATGTATCAACAACATTATCAAGGGCACTTCGAGTGCCACGGGATTTAACTCTATTTGAAAGAACAACCCCAAAATGCTAAAAAAATGTAATTTTTTAGTTGTCTTTTTTTGATCAAGAAAAAGGTAAATTAGAAGCTTAACAGATAATTTATTTTTTGATTAAAATTTTTATCTTTGATTTCTTACGGATCCTAACTACAAAGATATCATAATCTGATAGAGACATACACCTTGCTTTAAAAAAACGTGTATGTCTTAAATGCAATTTTGACAAAGTTGAAGCAAAAACTCATGGGACAGTTGTTCTCAATGATCCATAATAATTTTTAAAGCTGATGTTATAAAGAAGCAAATTTGAACGGAATCAACGAAAACTTGCATACTCTTAACATCAACTCTAAAAAAGTTTTTCAACAGATTTTGAGAAACTTCTTAAAAATAATCATTAGTTTTTGCTTTATTTTTTAACAAAAAAAAACTGCCATCAAAAACAAACTTTATGATTTTCGAACCCTTAAAAATCTGCATGCTTTAACAACATTAACAAAGCTACAGTAGCCCTCTATTAAAATCTTCAAAGAATAACTTACTTTTTGCTTCTCTTCTTTAGACATTAAAGAAAATTTATTTAGCCGAAATTTAGCATTTTTATGTTTATTATGGAATCGTTTGAGCAGATCTTTGGATTTTCGAAAATGTCCAAGCCGTTTTCGAACTTCTCCTGCATCATCAAGCTTAAAGCGATGTCGACGATGATGTTTTGAAATTAAATTTGAAAATTCTTGTACATCTGGTTCTTTAAAATCCAAAATTTCTTGCAAATTTAAAGCTTGAATTGCAACGATGGAAAATAAAATTGAATTAAAAAAAATTAAAACAGAAACCATATTTCTATCAAAAACTTTTCAATTGCCCAATTTTGACTTAAAATTTTAAACCTGAACATTGCTTTTTATATATTTTTTTAAATGTGTGAAAAAAAGAAGCATCAAAAAACTAAATTAAACAAAGAATTTTTGTGTTGTTTTGTTGCTGTTTTTGGACTTGAAATACAATGATAAAATAAACTTTTTTACGCTAAAAAAATATTGGCCCTTTTTCAAGTATAAATAAAATCAAAACACATATGTAAACTGATATCTTTGAGAATTTAAAGCATAAACAAATTAATAAAAAAAAGTTTTTATCTTCATTGATGATTATTGGAGGTAAACACAAAGTTTTTTTTAAACTTTTATGCAGTCCTAAAGTAATTTTTTAAATGGTTGCCATTCTGTCATTTTTAAACCTAAAAAGATAGTGTTACCGCCGTAATGTCCAATAAAGTCTAAATTGTTGGTTTAAAGCCCCAACCATAGTCACAATTAAATTTGACGCCATTTGACGAAATTTTTGATGCAATCAATGATGTTCCATCCATGAAAATATGAGTTCACAGCAACCAAAAATGAGCTATTTGACATCAAAATTCAAATCGGCATACCTCTTGAATCAACGTATATGGACAATTTCTGAAGATCGTCTCAAAGCTTTAAAGGATTCAACGTCGGGTGAATATTTACAAAGTGATAAAATTGTTATTGGTTGTGAATCAAATTTGAAATATTATTTGCTAATTTATCCAAATGGTGATCAAGAAGGACCACGCAGAAAAACATGCATTAAATTACTTTTTGAGAAGCATTCAAATGAAAAAAAGGTTGACGTTGACTATACTTTTGGATTTAAATTTGCTGGCTTAAAGAGTAACAAATTGACTTACACTTTTTCTGAAAAAAGTGCTGTAGCAATTACAAAAGTGGATAGTATTTTTGATGAAAACAAGAAATTTATTGTTGATGGAATGTTTACTATGAAAGTTGAAGGTTGTATGAAGATTGAAAATGTCGAAGAGAAAAATATGATTATAATTCAAAAATTTATATGGGTCAAGAAAACTACCTATCGTGATCTCGGGAATATTGGTTTTAAAGATTTTACAATTGTTTCTGAAGGCAAAGAAATTTGTGTAAGTTTTTTTTTGTTATTTATATTAGTGGTGGCGCCATTAAAAACAAAAACATTAATTTTTGTTAGTGATCTATTACATTATTAAATTTAGGTTCATAAAAATGTACTTGCTGCTCATTCCCCTGTTTTTGAAGCAATGCTTGAATCAAATATGCTTGAAGCAAGAGAAAATCGAATGGTTATTACTGATTTTACATATGATATTACTTTATTGGCTATTAAACTTTTATATCAACAAGTTTTTTTGGCGATATTCTCTTCAATGATGCTTTGGTACTTCTTCAATTTACAGATAAATATGATATGCAAGGCCATAAAGTAAGAATTTTTATTAATATAAATAAAGAGTGATTATTTTTTATTTTTAGGATGATTTGGAAATTTGGTTAGGTCATAATATTACTGCAACAAATGTTTATGAAATTGCAAAAGCTTCAAAACTTCAAAATAAATGTCTCGATTTCTTTGCTAATTGTTTATCGATGAAAGTTGTTGTACCAAATATGGATTTACTTGAAAAAGATTTTTTTATTGCTGCTATTACTAGGGTTGCGGGCGCGCCCGGGCGCAAAAGGGGCGTGGCCAGGCGCAAAATGGGCGCGCCCGGGCGCAAACGCGCGCATTTACACTACAGAAAACCCTTGCGCCCGGGCGCATGCGCCCGCACCAACCCTAGCTATTACTAAATCTTCTGGTCATAAATCACTAACTCTATAATTAAATTGATAAACGCATCATTTGTATGATATATGTATACACTTTTCGGGCGTCTTCTAAGTATGACCAACTTCCTAGAGATATTCAGCTTATAAGCCAGAAAGCCTTTAAAGAATACTTACAAGGGACCGTTTTCAGATGTCCACCCCGGATTTCTTGGCCACTATGGGGAATCGATAGTACCTCTCGAGTGATGAAAAATCCCCATTTCGAGCTTCTACAGAAGTTATGGGATTCTGAAGTTTGTATGACTTATATGCCTACCCATATAAGCGCTTTTCAGTTATATATATGCGACCATATAAGATAAAAAAACGCTTATATGAGTAGCCATATAAGTCAAAAAAATATCAAAAATTTTATTTTTAATTTTTTGGTCTCAAATTGTTCAAATCGTTAATTTAAGTATCCATGTCGTAAGCATTTCTGCCGCATCTGAAGTCATTTCTGTGATATTTGCAAGTACTTCAGAATCCCATAACTTCTGTAGAAGCTCGAAAGGGCAGCTAGTACTTGGGGATTTTTCATCACTCGAGAGGTACTATCGATTCCCCATAGTGGCCAAGAAATCCGGGGTGGACATCTGAAAACGGTCCCTTGTTAGCAGCACGTAAAGCTAAACTTTTAATGATCCAAACTTCAAATTTATCTATTTAACCACTCTATTGTATTTCTCATTAATTGTACACTTAATTTTATTATGCCTGTTTTACTTTTCTAACACTTACTTATATTGTTAGCCTTCAATTATGTTGTTCATTTGTACAAAAAGAGTTGTTGCTTAATTAATTAATTTTTAAATACGGCTAAGCGAATTATGAAAACTGAAAACTGAAAATTGAAAATTGAAAACTGAAAATTGAAAACTGAAAATACGGCAAAGCGAATTATGAAAACTGAAAGCAGAAAATTGAAAACTGACTAGATGTATATATTGATGATGCAGGATTTATTCGAAAGCATACTCGACTGGATGGTTTTGGTGGAGGTCATGAATTTACAAATCCATTATTGTTGCATGATTGCTATGAAACTTATTTGCTGATTATGGATGTTCATGAACGTTTTGCTCACGCTTCTACTGCTACTGTAGTTGCTGTATTACGTGAACGTTTTTACCTTCCTCGTGCAATTCAAATTGTTAAAAAAGTATTAAGAAAATGCAATGCTTGCAAAAAAGAACGCTCTCGTCCCTTTGCTCTTCCACAAATGCCATCGTTACCTGGTCAACGTTTAAATTTTACAAGACCTTTTGCAAATGTTGGAATCGATTATGCTGGACATTTCTTTATTCGAGTGAATAAACTTCAACAGAAAGTATGGATTTCTTTATTTACATGTATGTATACTCGTGCAATACATCTCGAAGTCGTTGCAAGCTGTAGTGCTACGGATTTTCTTCAAGCTTTAAGAAGATTTTCTGCTCGACGAGGACGGCCAGATTACTGTATTTCTGACAACGCTGGCAATTTTACGGCAACTGCTAAATTTATTCCTGCTAAATGTGTGGTGAAGAATTGCTCTCCACCACAAAGAAATCGAAGAGAGACGAGAGAGAATAAAAAGCAACGTTTATCGACGACAAAAGAATAAAAGAATGAACAATAGAAAGAACAAATGAATAGACAAAAAGAGTATTTATAGACATTTGCTGAGAATGAAGAAGAGTAATATGTAAATTATTATACTTGCGGATTCCTCCGCAACACTCCCGGCCTCAGAGACAAAATGTTCAGTATTGGATTTCCCAAATGCTTTCAGGTGGTTTATCTTTCCAAGATAATTTTTGCCTTGTCATCGGTAAAATAAGGAAGGATGTAGAAGTAAGCTGAAGCTGATATTCCCAAGTAGTACTCAAGGGGGTTTAGCGCCCTTTTTCCCCCCGTTTTCGACATATGATTTTTTATAGAATGTTTGTACAGATTCAGTACCGAAATTAGTCCGTCCGTGTGTCCAATATTAGGGAGTTTCCGGGTTACGATAATTTCGACTTTGGGTTCCAATTAAAATAGGGTTCCAGTTAAAATAGGGTTCAAAATAACTTTAGGGTTCCATTTAAAACCCGCTATATTTTTGCTCACTTTTAGCTGCAATCTAATTCAATATTCTTTTGGATGTATTTTTATCAGCAATTATTTGTTGAGCGATCAATTTATCGCTTATTGACTTAGCTTTATCAGCAAATGAATTTTATCATTTCGCTTAGCAGTGATAAAACCCAAAAACGAAAAGAACAAACTTAAAATTTTTTTAAACATTCACATAACATTTTTTTATTAACTGCAAGCTTAAAACTATTTTATTTTATTTTTTCCTCTTATGCCCTGAGGCATTGATCTTATCAGTTGTTTATCAGTCACTTAAAATTTTTATTTTCTTTTTAAATATTGATTTTAAATATTTCTTATCATAAAATTTATTCCTTATCACTTCTTATCAATTCCTTATCAGTAAAGCCAAAAAAATATTGATTTTCAGGGAATTGGTCTTAACATGAAAATATTTCTTATCACTAATTTATTTCTTATCAGTAAATCCTTATCAGTAATTGATTCCTTATCAGTTGCTTCTTATCACTAATTAAAATAAATTAATTATTTCGTAATCATTTTTTCAACTTCAGTTAACAACTTATTTTCATCGATGCTTAATTATTTCGTAATCATTTTTTCCCCTTGATGCTTCGGAGCAGAAGTTTTGTTCCTTTTTTTCATCTGACGTCATTCGCGTCCTTCTTGATGATTCTCGCGCGCAAAATCTGACGAGTCCTTTTTTCCCTTCTCGCGAGGATTAATCGGTCAATAAAGGTAAGGCAACGATGAAATTTGACACTTGCCGAAGAGAAGAAGCGACTCAAAGAGAAGGGAAGCTTGCCGGAAAAAAGTGAACTCAAAAGAAGACAGGTTAATTAGCTGAGAGAAAAGGGACCAATAAAAAATAAGAAATCACGGGTAAATTGTTGTTTTTGACACAAATAATTTATGTTAACATTTTATTAAGCTATCAAAATAAACACAAAAAAAAGAAAATTACAATATTCTCTTCAATGATGCTTTGGTACTTCTTCAATTTACAGATAAATATGATATGCAAGGCCATAAAGTAAGAATTTTTATTAATATAAATAAAGAGTGATTATTTTTTATTTTTAGGATGATTTGGAAATTTGGTTAGGTCATAATATTACTGCAACAAATGTTTATGAAATTGCAAAAGCTTCAAAACTTCAAAATAAATGTCTCGATTTCTTTGCTAATTGTTTATCGATGAAAGTTGTTGTACCAAATATGGATTTACTTGAAAAAGATTTTTTTATTGCTGCTATTACTAGGGTTGCGGGCGCGCCCGGGCGCAAAAGGGGCGTGGCCAGGCGCAAAATGGGCGCGCCCGGGCGCAAACGCGCGCATTTACACTACAGAAAACCCTTGCGCCCGGGCGCATGCGCCCGCACCAACCCTAGCTATTACTAAATCTTCTGGTCATAAATCACTAACTCTATAATTAAATTGATAAACGCATCATTTGTATGATATATGTATACACTTTTCGGGCGTCTTCTAAGTATGACCAACTTCCTAGAGATATTCAGCTTATAAGCCAGAAAGCCTTTAAAGAATACTTACAAGGGACCGTTTTCAGATGTCCACCCCGGATTTCTTGGCCACTATGGGGAATCGATAGTACCTCTCGAGTGATGAAAAATCCCCATTTCAAGCTTCTACAGAAGTTATGGGATTCTGAAGTTTGTATGACTTATATGCCTACCCATATAAGCGCTTTTCAGTTATATATATGCGACCATATAAGATAAAAAAACGCTTATATGAGTAGCCATATAAGTCAAAAAAATATCAAAAATTTTATTTTTAATTTTTTGGTCTCAAATTGTTCAAATCGTTAATTTAAGTATCCATGTCGTAAGCATTTCTGCCGCATCTGAAGTCATTTCTGTGATATTTGCAAGTACTTCAGAATCCCATAACTTCTGTAGAAGCTCGAAAGGGCAGCTAGTACTTGGGGATTTTTCATCACTCGAGAGGTACTATCGATTCCCCATAGTGGCCAAGAAATCCGGGGTGGACATCTGAAAACGGTCCCTTGTTAGCAGCACGTAAAGCTAAACTTTTAATGATCCAAACTTCAAATTTATCTATTTAACCACTCTATTGTATTTCTCATTAATTGTACACTTAATTTTATTATGCCTGTTTTACTTTTCTAACACTTACTTATATTGTTAGCCTTCAATTATGTTGTTCATTTGTACAAAAAGAGTTGTTGCTTAATTAATTAATTTTTAAATACGGCTAAGCAAATTATGAAAACTGAAAACTGAAAATTGAAAATTGAAAACTGAAAATTGAAAACTGAAAATACGGCAAAGCGAATTATGAAAACTGAAAGCAGAAAATTGAAAACTGACTAGATGTATATATTGATGATGCAGGATTTATTCGAAAGCATACTCGACTGGATGGTTTTGGTGGAGGTCATGAATTTACAAATCCATTATTGTTGCATGATTGCTATGAAACTTATTTGCTGATTATGGATGTTCATGAACGTTTTGCTCACGCTTCTACTGCTACTGTAGTTGCTGTATTACGTGAACGTTTTTACCTTCCTCGTGCAATTCAAATTGTTAAAAAAGTATTAAGAAAATGCAATGCTTGCAAAAAAGAACGCTCTCGTCCCTTTGCTCTTCCACAAATGCCATCGTTACCTGGTCAACGTTTAAATTTTACAAGACCTTTTGCAAATGTTGGAATCGATTATGCTGGACATTTCTTTATTCGAGTGAATAAACTTCAACAGAAAGTATGGATTTCTTTATTTACATGTATGTATACTCGTGCAATACATCTCGAAGTCGTTGCAAGCTGTAGTGCTACGGATTTTCTTCAAGCTTTAAGAAGATTTTCTGCTCGACGAGGACGGCCAGATTACTGTATTTCTGACAACGCTGGCAATTTTACGGCAACTGCTAAATTTATTCCTGCTAAATGTGTGGTGAAGAATTGCTCTCCACCACAAAGAAATCGAAGAGAGACGAGAGAGAATAAAAAGCAACGTTTATCGACGACAAAAGAATAAAAGAATGAACAATAGAAAGAACAAATGAATAGACAAAAAGAGTATTTATAGACATTTGCTGAGAATGAAGAAGAGTAATATGTAAATTATTATACTTGCGGATTCCTCCGCAACACTCCCGGCCTCAGAGACAAAATGTTCAGTATTGGATTTCCCAAATGCTTTCAGGTGGTTTATCTTTCCAAGATAATTTTTGCCTTGTCATCGGTAAAATAAGGAAGGATGTAGAAGTAAGCTGAAGCTGATATTCCCAAGTAGTACTCAAGGGGGTTTAGCGCCCTTTTTCCCCCCGTTTTCGACATATGATTTTTTATAGAATGTTTGTACAGATTCAGTACCGAAATTAGTCCGTCCGTGTGTCCAATATTAGGGAGTTTCCGGGTTACGATAATTTCGACTTTGGGTTCCAATTAAAATAGGGTTCCAGTTAAAATAGGGTTCAAAATAACTTTAGGGTTCCATTTAAAACCCGCTATATTTTTGCTCACTTTTAGCTGCAATCTAATTCAATATTCTTTTGGATGTATTTTTATCAGCAATTATTTGTTGAGCGATCAATTTATCGCTTATTGACTTAGCTTTATCAGCAAATGAATTTTATCATTTCGCTTAGCAGTGATAAAACCCAAAAACGAAAAGAACAAACTTAAAATTTTTTTAAACATTCACATAACATTTTTTTATTAACTGCAAGCTTAAAACTATTTTATTTTATTTTTTCCTCTTATGCCCTGAGGCATTGATCTTATCAGTTGTTTATCAGTCACTTAAAATTTTTATTTTCTTTTTAAATATTGATTTTAAATATTTCTTATCATAAAATTTATTCCTTATCACTTCTTATCAATTCCTTATCAGTAAAGCCAAAAAAATATTGATTTTCAGGGAATTGGTCTTAACATGAAAATATTTCTTATCACTAATTTATTTCTTATCAGTAAATCCTTATCAGTAATTGATTCCTTATCAGTTGCTTCTTATCACTAATTAAAATAAATTAATTATTTCGTAATCATTTTTTCAACTTCAGTTAACAACTTATTTTCATCGATGCTTAATTATTTCGTAATCATTTTTTCCCCTTGATGCTTCGGAGCAGAAGTTTTGTTCCTTTTTTTCATCTGACGTCATTCGCGTCCTTCTTGATGATTCTCGCGCGCAAAATCTGACGAGTCCTTTTTTCCCTTCTCGCGAGGATTAATCGGTCAATAAAGGTAAGGCAACGATGAAATTTGACACTTGCCGAAGAGAAGAAGCGACTCAAAGAGAAGGGAAGCTTGCCGGAAAAAAGTGAACTCAAAAGAAGACAGGTTAATTAGCTGAGAGAAAAGGGACCAATAAAAAATAAGAAATCACGGGTAAATTGTTGTTTTTGACACAAATAATTTATGTTAACATTTTATTAAGCTATCAAAATAAACACAAAAAAAAGAAAATTACAATAAAGATTTTACAAAAAAACACATTTATTTTTAAAAATTTAACAAATTTATTGAATTATTTTAATTTTTTTGTTTTAAATTTGGAATTTCACGTCATTTATTGCAAAAATATGTCGATTTTCTTAATTTTTTTTCATTTTCACGTCGATTTTTATAAATTTTCACGTAACTTTTGACAAAAATATTGTTTTTTGGTGTCAAATTACACAAATTTCTTGATTTTTGATGAAAATTTTGTTATTTTTTGCATTTTCCTTTGATCTTGCCGACAAAATTTTGTTATTTTTTGTTAATTTTTTTCATAAATTTTGTTATTTTCCTTTGATCTTTGCCGACAAATCGTGGGTGCGCGTGAAAAAATTTCTTGAGAGAGTGAGAGAGAAAAAAAATTATTGAATAGTGAGAGAGAGAGCTTTTGGTGAGTGTGAGAGATTTGGAATTATTTTTGTTTCTTTTCTGTGATTCTCTAACCTTTTTTACGAAATAGAAGTAACTCGTCCTTTGTTTAAACCTCATTTGGACACAAGTATTGCTCAGATTTTATTTATTTTTGAGTTTGGTTTTTTACCCATTTTTCTAATTTTGAAAATCATGGATACAATTTGTCGGCATTATTATCCTGTTTCTGACAAAGTTCCCCCAGAATTTCGTCCTTTAATGGCATGTTTCATGACATATTTTCTTCAAACTTTCGATAGCAAGCAAAGTTCAAAATATCTCCGGCATATTGAAGCAATGATTCGGAAATTAGCTGAATTTATTGACCCTCCTGCTAAACCTCTTAAATATCGTTCATTTACTTATTATATGAAAGATGTTCCAAGAACAAAAATCGTTAATGTTTTGCGTAAAGAAGACGGCACGATGATGAATTCAATGGAGCAATTTGAGTTTTTCGCTAAATTTGTTAGTGAAAAGGGTTATGCTGCTGACGTTTACATGTTCCAGCAAAAATGCCGACATCAATTATGGAAAACAAACGAGCATGAAAATTCACCTTTTATCATTCCTGTTGTTCGATTGCTTGATGGAAGATTTGCTGCAACTTCTTGTTATAACGGATTCACCTTTGATTTGAAAAATCGCCTGCTTAAAATTGAAAGTCAAAAAGAACGGAAACAAAAACGAATCAACAGACATTTTACACAACGAAACATCATCCTGCTTTTGAAACAACAAAAAATAACTAATTTTATTAATCCATAATTAATTTTTGATCTAATTTATCTTTTTGTAACCTTGTTTTGTAAATCATTTTTGTAATCTTGAAAATAAAAATCTGAAAAACGAAAAAAATTGTGTCATATTTGCAAGTTAAAACATGATTTCACATTAAAAAATTAATTTTTTCTCTGATTCTCTATCACTCTCTCGCTTAATCTTCATCGCAGCTTTGGTTCGTTTCTATATTTCGATCAATAAGCTTTAAAAAATAGTAAAAATTACAAAAATAAAATGAATAGTTTTGAAGTTTTTGATCGAGAAGATCTTTGTTTTCATCATCCGTGCAATATCATTATTTCTGGTTCAACTGGAGCGGGAAAATCAACATTGTTGGGAAATATTTTGAAATATAGAGAAGAATTATTTTCTCCAAAACCGGTTGATTTATTAGTTGCTTATGGGCAAAATAGCAAATTGATCCAACAACTGCAGGATGAAGGTGTAAAAACGTGTAAAGGATTGCCAGATTTTGATTTGATAGACGAACAATTAAAAAGGCCTTCTCTTATTGTTTATGACGATTTGATGGATGCAGATGAAAAATATTTAAATACATTATTTTTAAAAAAGGGAAATAACAATGACACTTCAGTGATTTTTGTAGTTCAAAGCTTATTTCATCCGAAACTTCGCTTGTTAAAAGCAAATTGTCAATACGTTTTGTTGTTAAAAAGTCCAAATCAAACACTAAATATTCGTACATTTTTCTTACATATTTTTGGAAGTAAGTTTAAAGAAGCACTAAAAGCATATTCAGATTGTGTTGAAAAACAAAAAATTGGAAGCTATCTTCGAATTTCATTACATCCAAGTACAAATCCGTTATTTCAACTTGTTACCGGAATTTTGCCATCAGAAGAATTAGTTTGTTACAAATTATAATTTTTGTGTCACCGCGTCTTCAATCATATTTTCTATTTTATTCAATATTCTCAATATTTTTACATTTCTATCATCAAAAAATGAACAAAGTTTTGCTAGATAAACTTTATACGGATCCAAAATCAAGCGTGTTTTTTGCAAGTGCAGATCGACTTTTTAATGCAGCAAAAAAAGAAAATCCAAAGATTAAAAAAACCGATATTAAAGAATATATTGAATCCAATTTAACAGCAAGTTTGTTTAAAGAACCAAAAAGTAAATTTAAAAGAAATGTCACAATTGCACGATCGCTTGGAGATTATCAAATGGATCTTTTGCAAATGCCGCAATTTGATTTGCCACAACATAATGATGGAGTTAATTATATTTTATGTGTTGTTAATATTTTAAGCAAAAAATTATATTGCGAAGAGTTAAAAACAAAGAAAAACACTGAAGTTAGAGACAAATTTCTAAAGATTTTGAATCGATTAGAAACATCGATGCAATCAAATTTCAGCGACAAAGGGGTTGAATTTACCAACAAATTAATGACAAATGAATATAAGAAAAAATCTATTAAGAAATTCTATTCAAGTGATACGGAATTAAAAGCGGCAATTATTGAAAGGTAAAAGTTTTTGTGCAATTTTAAAATAAAAAAATATAACTTTTAGATACCAAAAAACGCTAAAAATGAAAATTATCAAGTTTCTGCATTCAACAGGAAGTGAAAGATATATCGATAATCTTCAAGATATCGTTCACGGAATTAATTCTTCTTTTAATAGATCAATCGGAACTTCAGCAAATTCAATAACGCAAGCTGACGAATACAAATTATTACGAAATAATATTTGGCCACATTTATTAACTGAAGAAAGAAGCAAGAATACTCTCAAAGAAAATCAAAGCGTGAGAGTTAGACAGAAACGAAAAGCATTTGAGCGTAACTATTCTTATAAATGGAGTACAAGACTTTATCAGATCGGTAAAAAGATCAACACTGAAATTCCAACATATGAATTAAGAGACGACTCCAAGAAGGACTCAAAAATAACTGGTCGATATTATCCGGCAGAACTAAACAAATTCACAGTCAATGAGTCAACAGAATATCCAATAAAAATATTGGGTTACAAGAAAGTTAAAAATAAGAGAATGGCAAGAGTGATTTTCTTGGGATATGAACACGAAGGAGAAAAATTGATTCCAGAATCCGACTTGACCAAAAAATAATTTCCCTCACTCTCTCAAGAAATTTTTTCACGCGCACCCACGATTTGTCGGCAAAGATCAAAGGAAAATAACAAAATTTATGAAAAAAATTAACAAAAAATAACAAAATTTTGTCGGCAAGATCAAAGGAAAATGCAAAAAATAACAAAATTTTCATCAAAAATCAAGAAATTTGTGTAATTTGACACCAAAAAACAATATTTTTGTCAAAAGTTACGTGAAAATTTATAAAAATCGACGTGAAAATGAAAAAAAAATTAAGAAAATCGACATATTTTTGCAATAAATGACGTGAAATTCCAAATTTAAAACAAAAAAATTAAAATAATTCAATAAATTTGTTAAATTTTTAAAAATAAATGTGTTTTTTTGTAAAATCTTTATTGTAATTTTCTTTTTTTTGTGTTTATTTTGATAGCTTAATAAAATGTTAACATAAATTATTTGTGTCAAAAACAACAATTTACCCGTGATTTCTTATTTTTTATTGGTCCCTTTTCTCTCAGCTAATTAACCTGTCTTCTTTTGAGTTCACTTTTTTCCGGCAAGCTTCCCTTCTCTTTGAGTCGCTTCTTCTCTTCGGCAAGTGTCAAATTTCATCGTTGCCTTACCTTTATTGACCGATTAATCCTCGCGAGAAGGGAAAAAAGGACTCGTCAGATTTTGCGCGCGAGAATCATCAAGAAGGACGCGAATGACGTCAGATGAAAAAAAGGAACAAAACTTCTGCTCCGAAGCATCAAGGGGAAAAAATGATTACGAAATAATTAAGCATCGATGAAAATAAGTTGTTAACTGAAGTTGAAAAAATGATTACGAAATAATTAATTTATTTTAATTAGTGATAAGAAGCAACTGATAAGGAATCAATTACTGATAAGGATTTACTGATAAGAAATAAATTAGTGATAAGAAATATTTTCATGTTAAGACCAATTCCCTGAAAATCAATATTTTTTTGGCTTTACTGATAAGGAATTGATAAGAAGTGATAAGGAATAAATTTTATGATAAGAAATATTTAAAATCAATATTTAAAAAGAAAATAAAAATTTTAAGTGACTGATAAACAACTGATAAGATCAATGCCTCAGGGCATAAGAGGAAAAAATAAAATAAAATAGTTTTAAGCTTGCAGTTAATAAAAAAATGTTATGTGAATGTTTAAAAAAATTTTAAGTTTGTTCTTTTCGTTTTTGGGTTTTATCACTGCTAAGCGAAATGATAAAATTCATTTGCTGATAAAGCTAAGTCAATAAGCGATAAATTGATCGCTCAACAAATAATTGCTGATAAAAATACATCCAAAAGAATATTGAATTAGATTGCAGCTAAAAGTGAGCAAAAATATAGCGGGTTTTAAATGGAACCCTAAAGTTATTTTGAACCCTATTTTAACTGGAACCCTATTTTAATTGGAACCCAAAGTCGAAATTATCGTAACCCGGAAACTCCCTAATATTGGACACACGGACGGACTAATTTCGGTACTGAATCTGTACAAACATTCTATAAAAAATCATATGTCGAAAACGGGGGGAAAAAGGGCGCTAAACCCCCTTGAGTACTACTTTCCCAGCTGTCATAACAAAAACGTAAAATTTTATCAGAATCTTGCGCTGCAAGCCGCTCCCGGCCGCATAAAGATGTTGCAAATTTATCAATACGACCTTCAAGAACTTCTCTTAAAACACAAGGTTTAAGTTTTTGACACTGTTGTACGGAATTTCTCCTTTGTAGCTTTTTACTTTTCTCAAGTTTTTCACTTGATACACGAAGAACATTCTGTTTATGATCTTTTGTAGATGGTGTTGAAGCTGATGCAACACGTGTTTCAAATCCAGGTGGAACCGCTAGATAGCATTTTTGTTGTTCTTCAAAACCAGGAGGTACATCAAGCATCTTTGAAACAACAGCTTCTTTCTTTTGTTGCTGAGAATAAGAGGATGGTGGCCGATCAAATTTTTGCTGTCGTTGAAATTCAGCTGGATTTGA
The DNA here is from genome assembly GCA_024447215.1 of Panagrolaimus sp. LJ2400. NCBI lineage: Eukaryota > Metazoa > Nematoda > Chromadorea > Rhabditida > Panagrolaimidae > Panagrolaimus > Panagrolaimus sp. LJ2400. Next base: position 232,438 of record JAMRYA010000173.1, read on the forward strand.
TGGAACATGATTTGATACAATTTTTATTGATGGTGGCATTGCAGCTTTCTTGCAAACTTTTCTTTCAACAAGTGCAAATGTAGCTTTTGTATGTTGAGGATTAACTTTCTTTCGCTTTCGAGGTTTCATTTCTTGAGAAATAATCGAAACACAGCTTTCTACTTGGAATTCTCCTTTAAGCTTTAGCTGATCCATTTTATTTTCTTGACAAAGAAATTTTTCAGCAAAAACTTCTTCAGTTGTTTCACCACCAATAGTTTTTCCCCCTTTTGATAAAGACATACCTTCTTCCATATATGCAACCATTTTATCAAGAGGAGTTTCTCCTTTAATTACAAATTCACCGAAATTTGCTTCAATATATGCTTGGATCTCCTCCAAATCATATTCCAAATCAACAATAATATTACACTCATCTTCCAACATAGATAAATCTTTTCTTAAAGTTTCAGCTTCCTTTGCGCTTTCACTTTCCATATCATCAATAACCCATTCCTGGTAACCTTCATTAAATGTATGAAGACATAGCTTAATTTCTTTTATCAATGGTTGAAATGTTGATTCGATATCAGCTTTCATTGGTAAAGACTTTTTGCGAGTCAAATCCATATGTTTCTTGTGAATCGCATAAGCTTTTTCACTAATAGATCGAAGTCGATCAACACTTCTGTCAATCATCATATATAGTACACGATATACTGTATATCAGATAAAGGAATATAAAAAGCAAGTAAAACTTCTTTACTGCTTGAAAATCATATAATCGGCCAACAAAGTTTCTTTGTTGCCACAAATAATGTAAGCAAACTTCTTTGCTATCAAAAATATTTCAGACGAAATAAATTTACGGTAAGTAAACTTCTTTACTACCAGAATCAAAAAATAATAATTAGCAAAGTTTCTTTGCTATTAAAAATAAGAATAATGACAAGCAAACTTCTTTGCTGTCGAAAAATCTTTAAATAGAAGGCCAGTAAACTTCTTTACTGCCAGAGATAAATGTTGATAAGCAAACTTCTTTGCTATCACAAATCAAGACGATATGAAGGCTAGTAAAGTTTCTTTACTGCCAGAGGCACCAATTTTGTGGTGAAGATTTGCTCTCCACCACAAAGAAATCGAAGAGAGAGAGAGAATAAAGCAACGTTTATTCAAAGACAAAAGAATAAAAGAATGAAAGACAAATGAATAGACAAAAAGAGTATTTATAGACATTTGCTGAGAATGAAGAAGAGTATTATGTAAATTATATTACTTGCGGATTTCCTCCGCAACAAAATGGATTGTTGAACGTGATCCAGAAGTTACATCGTATTGTGCATCTAATAAAATTACATGGAAATTTATTACTGATCGAGCTCCTTGGCATGGTAGATTCTACGAACGGCTTATTGGACTCATGAAACAAAGCTTAAAGCGTACAATTGGGAGAAGACAACCTTCGCTGGAAAATTTTACAACATTTGTTTGCGAAGTGGAAGCTGTGGTAAATTCTCGACCACTTATGCAACTCACTGGTGATCTTTCTGAATCTATTCTTCGACCAATTGACTTCCTTAATCCATTTTGTACACCTGGATTGCCACTTGCTGAAATTGATGATATTGATGAAGATCCAGATTTTGTTATGAAAGATGATGTAGCTAATGAACTGCATCATCTTTGGCAATCATTAAATGGAAAGATTGAAAAATTCTGTACTATTTGGAAATCATGCTATTTACCCGCTCTACGTGATCAAATGAAAAGATTTCATGGTAATGCTCGAGGTGCTCATTTTCGTCGTCCTCAAGTGGATGAAGTGGTGATTGTTGAAGAACCAGATGCACCAAAATCTGATTGGAAGCTAGCTAAAGTTGTGGAAAATGAAGTCGGTGATGATGGCGAGGTTCGATCTTCTTATGTTAAAACTGGAAATGGTCGTACTGTAAAACGATCTGTGAAACATTTATTCCCTCTGGAACAAATATCTTTCGAGAACATACATTTGTTCTCGAAGATATTTGTGTTGATTCTGGTTATGTTTTTAATAAGCTGGATAATGGGACTTATTGTTGGACAAAAATGAGATGCCCCGTTGATTCTCATTTACGTTTAATGATACCATTCTGTACTGTGGACCGAAATGTATTTGTCCTGAATGGTCTTCCATGTGTTCCTTTTATGCCAAACCAACTACAAAGACATCCAGCTACACCGATCCCAAAACTCGTGAAATGATCGATCGTAACCAGCCAGAATAATGTTCATTGACACCAAGTAATCGATGTGCTCCTGATCCAGTTGAAAAGCAGCTATATCAAATTCAATTATTTGATGGGACCAAACATTACGTTAATGCCCTACGATTTGCTATTACTCAGCTTCATGAAAATTCTGTACAATGTCTTGGTCAAGGAGCAATAACCGGTACACCTGAATACTGTCAGCATCATGAATGTGTTGCAAATGGAACGAAACTTTGCTATCTCAAGAATCATGAAATTCTTAATTGGATTGTTGATGAAGGACAAATTGAAGTGAAAACTTATGGCATGGTCCAGGCATTTGTTTACGATTTTTATGAAGCTCTTGCAACTGAACCTATGCAAGTGAGCTGCTCTGATGGTACTGTAACTATTAATAAAGTTGTTACACATGATCGATTCCATCTTAAAATCCGTGCTGATGATTATTTAATCGTTGCAAATGATACTTCGGTGGCATTCCAATTACCTGAAGCTTATGCTGTTGCCACACATGATTTGCAGATTATTCCACGACATCTTGGTAAAATCATTGATAGCAAATATTTAACTTGTAAAGCTATAGATATATGTTCACGGATTAGCTGCAGTTTTTGTAGTATTTCACTGGTTAATCCACAATGCACTTCATCCATTACGTTAGTTGTTGTTGCTTGTATTTTGGGTTTTATTTGTAGTATTCTTACTTATCCAATCGGCAAATGTTGCAAGAAAAGAATAACCAATCGTCGAAAAGCTGTTAATCTTGCCAAGAAGAATGATGCCAAGATTCCATATAACGATGTTGAAGTTGGTGCCAGTGTACTCCCGCTCCCGCTCTCTTATTAAGGGAGCGGGAGCGAGCGGGAGCGACTTCGAAAGAGCTGGGAGCGAGCGGGAGCGACTTCGAAAGAGCGGCTCTTTCCAAGTTCAGAGTTTTTTTGCAATATTTTCTCAAAAAATAATTAATTTTACTCTTATGTGAAAAAATGGATGTGATCAAAACTCCAAATCCAGCAAGATCATCAAAACCCAAGAAAAATTTTTTTGAATCTACAAAACTTTCTGAAGCTGTTCTTCAACAACAAGAACTTAACTTAGCAAGACTTATTGCAATTTCGTTTAATTAAATAAAAAATTTTTTGAAAAGCTGTTAAACATGGGAGCCGGAGCGGGAGCGAGCGGGAGTGAGAGGGAGCGAGGAGCGAGATGCTACGTTAGGAGCGGGAAATTAGGAAGCGGGAGTACACTGGCTGGTGCATATGAAGAAGAAAGTCAACTTCAAGAAGTTGTTGTACCTACTGCTTCATTCTTTACAATTCGACGTGAATCAATTGCCTTTGTGTGTACCATTATTGTTGCTGTACTTGCTGTTCCACTTGTTAATAGCTGTACACAATGCCATTTCTTCACAGCTGACTCAAATCAATGTGATGTTACAGTATCAGGCTGGAAAAGTTGCCATTATTCTGAAGCCACTGTCATTTCAATGCGACCAAATGATGAAGCATGTTTAATGTTAAAAAATGATGCTCAACGATGAAGCATGTTTAATGTTAAAAGATTGAGCATCATCTTTTAATCAACTGTTCGTATAACTGCTGAAAGTAGTAGCTATGTGCCAGAAACTTAGCATGGGATTTACTCGTGTTGCAAAAATCCATGATATATCAGTTAAAAGATGCCCATATCGTGGATCCTGCACAGAAACATTCACCCTCAAGCTAAAATAGAAGAATTGAAGGCAGTAAATGATTATCCTGGAACTACCTTATGTGGAGAAAGCTGTGGTGGATTTGGTTGTGGTTGCCCTTCATTTAGTCCTGGTTGTCTTTTCTATCGTATTTTTGCTGTACCAAAGAATGAAGTACCCATTGAAGTATTTACCTGCCTCGAGTGGACAAAACAAATCCGTTTAAAAGTTCAACAAGAAGTTGGACAAAAGGTTATTACTCGGGAATTTGTGGTTAAAGAAGGTGAATATGTTACTCTTAATAGAGTTAAGATTGCTGTAAACTCTATTTCAACCCCAGTTTTCAATATTCAGTTTTCAGTTTTCAATTTTCAGTTTTCAGTTTTCAGTTTTCAGTTTTCAGTTTTCAGTTTTCAGTTTTCAGTTTTCAGAACTCAAGCTTATAAAGATCACTTTTTTGAATGTATTTTTGAAACAATGTCGTGACCTACTTTTTTATTTAAATTGTATAAGGCCGATATTGGATTTTGTTCACCATAACCAGGGCTACCTCATGGTATATAAAAATTGTAAATAATGTTGCTTTTAAGTAGGTCAAAACAGCTCATATTTCGAAATAATAGCTTTTTTTTAAAATATGCTCATGTTTTGACTTTCGCTTTGCTGTATTTTCAGTATTCAGTTTTCAGATTTCAATTTTAAGTTTTCAGTTTTCAGTATTCAGTTTTCAATTTTCAGTTTTCAGTTTTCAGTTTTCAGTTTTCAGTTTTCAATTTTCAGTTTTCAGTTTTCAATTTTCAATTTTCAATTTTCAGTTTTCAGTTTTCAATTTTCAATTTTCAGTTTTCAGTTTTCAATTTTCAGTTTTCAATTTTCAGTTTTCAGCTTCAGTTTTCAGTATTGAATTTTCAGTTTTCAGTTTTCATAATTCGCTTTGCCGTATTTTCAGTATTCAGTTTTCAATTATCAGTTTTCAGTATTGAATTTTCAGTTTTCAGTTTTCATAATTCGCTTTGCCGTACTTTCAGTTTTCAATTTTCAGTTTTTAATTTTCAGTTTTCAATTTTCAGTTTTCAGTTTTCAATTTTCAGTTTTCACAATTCGCTTTGCCGTGTTTTCAGTATTCAGTTTTCAATTTTCAGTTTTCAGTTTTCAGTTTTCAGTATTCAGTTTTCAGTTTTCAATTTTCAGTTTTGAGTATTGAATTTTCAGTTTTAAGTTTTCAATTTTAAGTTTTCAGTTTTCAGTTTTGAGTATTGAATTTTCAGTTTTAAGTTTTCAATTTTAAGTTTTCATTTTTCAGTATTCAGTTTTCAATTTTCAGTTTTCAGTTTTCAGTTTTCAGTTTTCAATTTTCAGTTTTCAGTTTTCTGTTATCATAATTCGCTTTGCCGTACTTTCAGTTTTTCATTTTCAGTTTTCAGTTTTCAGTTTTCAATTTTCAGTTTTCAGTTTTCAGTTTTCAGTTAATCTTGCCAAGAAGAATGATGCCAAGATTCCATATAACGATGTTGAAGCTGGTGCCAGTGTACTCCCGCTCCTCGCTCCCGCTCCCGCTCCCGCTCTCTTATTAAGGGAGCGGGAGCGAGCGGGAGCGACTTCGAAAGAGCTGGGAGCGAGCGGGAGCGACTTCGAAAGAGCGGCTCTTTCCAAGTTCAGAGTTTTTTTGCAATATTTTCTCAAAAAATAATTAATTTTACTCTTATGTGAAAAAATGGATGTGATCAAAACTCCAAATCCAGCAAGATCATCAAAACCCAAGAAAAATTTTTTTGAATCTACAAAACTTTCTGAAGCTGTTCTTCAACAACAAGAACTTAACTTAGCAAGACTTATTGCAATTTCGTTTAATTAAATAAAAAATTTTTTGAAAAGCTGTTAAACATGGGAGCGAGCGGGAGTGAGCGGGAGCGGATTAAAAAACGGCAAAAGCGAGCGGGAGCGAGGAGCGAGATGCTACGTTAGGAGCGGGAGCGAGCGGGAGTGAGAGGGAGCGAGGAGCGAGATGCTACGTTAGGAGCGGGAAATTAGGAAGCGGGAGTACACTGGCTGGTGCATATGAAGAAGAAAGTCAACTTCAAGAAGTTGTTGTACCTACTGCTTCATTCTTTACAATTCGACGTGAATCAATTGCCTTTGTGTGTACCATTATTGTTGCTGTACTTGCTGTTCCACTTGTTAATAGCTGTACACAATGCCATTTCTTCACAGCTGACTCAAATCAATGTGATGTTACAGTATCAGGCTGGAAAAGTTGCCATTATTCTGAAGCCACTGTCATTTCAATGCGACCAAATGATGAAGCATGTTTAATGTTAAAAAATGATGCTCAACGATGAAGCATGTTTAATGTTAAAAGATTGAGCATCATCTTTTAATCAACTGTTCGTATAACTGCTGAAAGTAGTAGCTATGTGCCAGAAACTTAGCATGGGATTTACTCGTGTTGCAAAAATCCATGATATATCAGTTAAAAGATGCCCATATCGTGGATCCTGCACAGAAACATTCACCCTCAAGCTAAAATAGAAGAATTGAAGGCAGTAAATGATTATCCTGGAACTACCTTATGTGGAGAAAGCTGTGGTGGATTTGGTTGTGGTTGCCCTTCATTTAGTCCTGGTTGTCTTTTCTATCGTATTTTTGCTGTACCAAAGAATGAAGTACCCATTGAAGTATTTACCTGCCTCGAGTGGACAAAACAAATCCGTTTAAAAGTTCAACAAGAAGTTGGACAAAAGGTTATTACTCGGGAATTTGTGGTTAAAGAAGGTGAATATGTTACTCTTAATAGAGTTAAGATTGCTGTAAACTCTATTTCAACCCCAGTTTTCAATATTCAGTTTTCAGTTTTCAATTTTCAGTTTTCAGTTTTCAGTTTTCAGTTTTCAGTTTTCAGTTTTCAGTTTTCAGTTTTCAGAACTCAAGCTTATAAAGATCACTTTTTTGAATGTATTTTTGAAACAATGTCGTGACCTACTTTTTTATTTTAATTGTATAAGGCCGATATTGGATTTTGTTCACCATAACCAGGGCTACCTCATGGTATATAAAAATTGTAAATAATGTTGCTTTTAAGTAGGTCAAAACAGCTCATATTTCGAAATAATAGCTTTTTTTTAAAATATGCTCATGTTTTGACTTTCGCTTTGCTGTATTTTCAGTATTCAGTTTTCAGATTTCAATTTTAAGTTTTCAGTTTTCAGTATTCAGTTTTCAATTTTCAGTTTTCAGTTTTCAGTTTTCAGTTTTCAGTTTTCAATTTTCAGTTTTCAGTTTTCAATTTTCAATTTTCAATTTTCAGTTTTCAGTTTTCAATTTTCAATTTTCAGTTTTCAGTTTTCAATTTTCAGTTTTCAATTTTCAGTTTTCAGCTTCAGTTTTCAGTATTGAATTTTCAGTTTTCAGTTTTCATAATTCGCTTTGCCGTATTTTCAGTATTCAGTTTTCAATTATCAGTTTTCAGTATTGAATTTTCAGTTTTCAGTTTTCATAATTCGCTTTGCCGTACTTTCAGTTTTCAATTTTCAGTTTTTAATTTTCAGTTTTCAATTTTCAGTTTTCAGTTTTCAATTTTCAGTTTTCACAATTCGCTTTGCCGTGTTTTCAGTATTCAGTTTTCAATTTTCAGTTTTCAGTTTTCAGTTTTCAGTATTCAGTTTTCAGTTTTCAATTTTCAGTTTTGAGTATTGAATTTTCAGTTTTAAGTTTTCAATTTTAAGTTTTCAGTTTTCAGTTTTGAGTATTGAATTTTCAGTTTTAAGTTTTCAATTTTAAGTTTTCATTTTTCAGTATTCAGTTTTCAATTTTCAGTTTTCAATTTTCAGTTTTCAGTTTTCTGTTATCATAATTCGCTTTGCCGTACTTTCAGTTTTTCATTTTCAGTTTTCAGTTTTCAGTTTTCAATTTTCAGTTTTCAGTTTTCAGTTTTCAGTTAATCTTGCCAAGAAGAATGATGCCAAGATTCCATATAACGATGTTGAAGCTGGTGCCAGTGTACTCCCGCTCCTCGCTCCCGCTCCCGCTCCCGCTCTCTTATTAAGGGAGCGGGAGCGAGCGGGAGCGACTTCGAAAGAGCTGGGAGCGAGCGGGAGCGACTTCGAAAGAGCGGCTCTTTCCAAGTTCAGAGTTTTTTTGCAATATTTTCTCAAAAAATAATTAATTTTACTCTTATGTGAAAAAATGGATGTGATCAAAACTCCAAATCCAGCAAGATCATCAAAACCCAAGAAAAATTTTTTTGAATCTACAAAACTTTCTGAAGCTGTTCTTCAACAACAAGAACTTAACTTAGCAAGACTTATTGCAATTTCGTTTAATTAAATAAAAAATTTTTTGAAAAGCTGTTAAACATGGGAGCGAGCGGGAGTGAGCGGGAGCGGATTAAAAAACGGCAAAAGCGAGCGGGAGCGAGGAGCGAGATGCTACGTTAGGAGCGGGAGCGAGCGGGAGTGAGAGGGAGCGAGGAGCGAGATGCTACGTTAGGAGCGGGAAATTAGGAAGCGGGAGTACACTGGCTGGTGCATATGAAGAAGAAAGTCAACTTCAAGAAGTTGTTGTACCTACTGCTTCATTCTTTACAATTCGACGTGAATCAATTGCCTTTGTGTGTACCATTATTGTTGCTGTACTTGCTGTTCCACTTGTTAATAGCTGTACACAATGCCATTTCTTCACAGCTGACTCAAATCAATGTGATGTTACAGTATCAGGCTGGAAAAGTTGCCATTATTCTGAAGCCACTGTACTTCATTTTCAGTTTTTAATTTTGAAAATTAAAAACTGAAAATTAAAAACTGAAAGTACGGCAAAGCGAATTATGAAAACTGAAAACTGAAAATTCAATACTGAAAACTGAAGCTGAAAACTGAAAATTATGAAGTATAAGCTTTTACAAGAATATTTGGATCATTTGTGTTCAAAATTTTGAATAATAAATATGATTTTTGTTTTGCTGCAGCGACAATTTTGTTGATATGTGCATCCATTGAAAAATCATTTGAAATAATAATACCAAGATCTCGCACTTCGTTTTGGGATTTGAGTGTTGTATCGTTAATATTATATTCAAAGTTTGGATTGTTTTTACCGAGATGGAATACAATAGTTTTTGATGCTGCCAAATTTAAACCCCATTTTTGACACCAATCATGAATCTTTTGCAAAGCATCCAGTAATGGTTGGGGATCAAAATTTTTTGATTTATAACGGTAGCTTAATTTTGAATCATCGGCGAATAAATCAAGTCGAATATTTTCATTATCAATACAATCAGGAAGATCGGAAATGTAAATTGAAAATAATAATGGTCCAAGTACAGTACCTTGTGGCACTCCAGATGGAACATTTCTTTCACTTGATTTTGATTCACCAATTGTTACAGTATATGTTCTGTTGTTCAAAAAATCAGTAATCCATTTGAGAAGGAGATCATCAATACCAATATTTTGAAGTTTCTGCAGCAGCAAATTGTGTGGAACGGAATCAAAAGCTTTTGAAAAATCCAAATAAACAACATCGACACATTCGTTTTTTTCAATTGCTTGAAACCACCATTCTCGACATAAAGCAATTTGGAGTGTTGTTGAGCGTTGCGGACGAAATCCATATTGACATGAAGGAATAATATCATTTTTTAAGCAATGATCAAGAAGTTGTTTGGCTATGATTCTTTCATTGATTCGGCATATTTGGCTGGTCATTGAAATTGGACGATAATTTTCTGGATCAGCATATGGTGCTTTTTTCGATAAAGGAATAACATAACTTTGACGAAAAACAGCAGGCACCTTTCCCTTGACCAAAAATATTTCAAAAAGAGTTGCTAGTGGTATAGCAATGTTTTCAGCACAATTTTTTAAAATGATACCAGGAAGATCATCAGGAACAGCTGCAGCCGAGGCTTTGACATTTTTTAGTTCTTTTAATACCATAAAGGGATGAATTGAGTGGAGATTCATTTTTTCTTTGATTTGAGATTGATTTGAATCAGCAGCTTCTGGATTATATTCCTTTCTATTGAAATTCTTTTCAAATTCATCTGCCATCATTTCCACTCTTGCATCATTTGTGGTTGCAAGTTTACCATTTTTTTCAAGAACTGGAACTTGATTGTGATCTTTAATACGTTTTGAAATATGGTTGTAGAGTTGCTTGGCATGACGTGATTTGAGCATCTGATTTTCTTTGTATTTTTCAAAGTTCTTTAAATAAGAATTATATTTAATTGAAGCTCTAATATATCGGCGTTTAGATCTTTCATTTGAAGTTTCTAAACGTAGACGATTTCGAATTTCTTCCAACTTTTTGATGTGAGCTGGATATTTTGCGTTTGATGAATTTGGAGATGTTTTTGGAGTATGAGCGTGAACAATTGAAAGCAATTTTTCTGTAAAATTACTGTATATTTTGTCCATATCATCAGAACTTTTCCATTCTTCCAAATTCCATTTTACGTTTTTCAATTCATCATTAATTTTATCATAATTTGACTTGAAATAATTATATTTTGGAGATGAAGGCATTTCTGGTGTTGCTTCAGTCCATATTTTTATTTCAGCCATTAGATGATCAGATTTGATGATTGAAGATGAAATTTGAGTTCCAGCATCGGGAAATAATGAAGTTGACAAAAAACATAAATCAAGAATATTTTTGGCATCTTTTACAACACGAGTTGGTTCAAAAATAATTTGATGAAAATTTAGGATTGTTGAAATATCACGAATTGGTATTTCTTCTTTTTCATTTGTTGAAAGATTATTCCAATCAATCTTTGGACAATTGAAATCACCCAGTATGATGTTGTTGTCATGCGTTGAAGTTAGCTTTTCTATTTCATCAAATAATAAAATTGATCCATCCATTTTGCATGTACCAGGAGGACGATATACATTAATTATTCTGATGAAGGAATCGGAATTTGGAAGATATACATCCACACAAATAAGTTCAAATGGCGAAGTTTCTCTTGGTGCTGGAATTTGCAATACCATACGCGCGTTGAATTTGGAGTGTATAACAAGGCATGCACCACCACCTTTTTTTCTTGGCCGATCAGCACGGAAAATTTGATATGGCAAGTTTCCGATTATAGTTGAATTGAGAAGTTTTGATTTGAAGCCGGTTTCGGAGATAGCAACAAAATCAGGATTTCTTGAGTGAAGGAGATATTTGAGTTGATGAAGCTTTCTACTAAGTGGAGACTGGCCTCCTTGAGCATTTATAAGAAAGCATTTGAGTTGTTGCTTATTGGCGATGGAATTGCATGAATTTTTTGAAGAGTTTGAATTCTTCCATTTCATTTGAAAATTCCTTTCTTTGTGATTGTTGTTGAGTTGGATTTGGTTGGGGACGAAAAAATGTCTTCTTCTTTGGTAATTCAGCTTTAATCTTTTTTCCAGACAAAAATTTTGAATTAAGAATTTGCCGTTGTTGATGAGCATTTTCTACACCAATTACGAGAAATTGTGGAACACCAGGTTTTGGTGAACCAACCCGACGAATATATGTCGGTTTACCAACGATTTTTGTTTTGGAATATAATTCCTCAACAAATTTATTATCGTTGACAGATGCTCGAACATTCTTTAGAAAAACGCAGACCGTGTTTTTTTCAAAATTGCGCATTGATGGAACACGATCATTTGATGGGCCATTTGATTTTCTTGGAATATTTGATTTTGATGGGCCCTTTGATTTTCTTGAAATATTTGATTTTTGAGAAATGTTTGATTTTGGTGGAACATTTGACTTTGGATTATCATTTTGTTTTTGAGTTGTTTTCTTGGATTTTGAACTTGGAAGAGAAGTAATCATATTATTTTGTTTTAAAAATTCAGCATTGAGAAGTTGTTCTTGAGCATTTTTATTGTCAAGCACAACTACCAAAAATCTTGAACGATCTTCTTTTTAAATGCCAACTCTTCTAACTAATAATATACGAGCATTAATATTAGCTTCTTTGAGAATTTTTTCTGCAGCATCATTATCGAAAATGTGAGAAACAGCATATTCTTTTTCAGTGCATTCGGGAACATTTGAAATAAAAACAGAATATATTTCATTAATAGCAGGATTCTTTGGTTCAGATTTTCGAAGTTTTGGTTTTACAATTTTCATTGTTGTATCCATCGCGATTTCTCCAAGAGGTTCATCTTGTATTTCATTTGTTGAAACTGGAGAAGTCGAAGAAATATTTGAAACACTTGAATTATCTGGAGGAATCGAAGAATATGAAGCCATAATTTCATTGATTGTTGGTTTGAGTTTGTTTTGAATTTCATTCGGAATAATTTTGAGAAGGCTTTTGAGGTGATTTTCCATCATTGTGTGAGTATCATCCCAATATTTCTTCGGAATAGTGAAGTACATATGAGTTAAGATATCTGTAGCTTCAGTCCATAAATTGCTATATTTAGTAATATCTGATGAGCTTCTGATTTCTGAACGTGATCTACCATGTGATTGAGAACGAGTTCTTGCCATGTTGAATAAAATACGAAGTAAACAGTAAGCTTTAATTTAAATTAGGGGATTTTATTGCAGATCGCACACAAATTTAAATTAAAGATTATGTTTAAGGTTGAAAAAAAATATTTGAAGTTTGAATAAAATAAAATGAATAAAAAATAATAACCTTAAAAAAACTGTATTAGTAGCGTGGAAAAGAAGAAAAAAATTTAGGAGGATTGATGAATTTGTTGGTCCAAAGTAAAAAAATAAATTTTTTTGAAATAATTTCTTGAAATAAAATAAAAATTTTTGAAAAATTTGAAATAAATATTTTATTTGAAGAGAGAGGATGAGCAACCGTCCTGAACTGGCGCTTTTTGCTTGAACTGGCGCTTTTTGCTTGAAAAATCAACAATCAGGCTAATCCAGTAATGGCCAAAGCACGAGAAACATTACAAGAAAATTGAAAATTGAATTAAACAAGAAGGGAATCGAAAAGTGGGGAAAACCGAAAAATTTTGCCTCAGAACCGCTGCTTCAAGCGGGACTCGAACCTGCGACCTCCTGATTACCGGTCAGGTACTCTACCAACTGAGCTATTGAGGCACGTCCTTTGGCCTTTGGAAATGGAAGACAACACTTTCCTGGTAAAGGAAAAGTAACATTTTCACTGATGATTGGGCATAGCCTCATAGTCAAATCAAGTGAAGAATGCCAATTTTAAACGGCAAAGCGAATTATGAAAACTGAAAACTGAAATACGGCAAAGCGAATTATGAAAACTGAAAATTAAAAACTGAAAACTGAAAATTGAAAACTGAAAACTGAAAACTGAAAATTAAAAACTGAAAACTGAAAGCTGAAAATTGAAAACTGAAAACTGAAAATTAAAAACTGAAAACTGAAAGCTGAAAATTGAAAACTGAAAATTGAAAACTGAAAACTGAAAATTGAAAACTGAAAAATGAAAATTGAAAACTGAATACTAAAAACTGAAAATTGAAAGCTGAAAATTGAAAACTGAAAATTGAAAACTGAAAACTGAAAATTGAAAACTAAAAAATGAAAACTGAAAACTGAAAAATGAAAATTGAAAATTGAATACTGAGAATACGGCAAAGCGAATTATGAAAACTGAAAATTGAAAATTGAAAACTGAAAATTGAAAACTGAAAACTGAAAACTGAAAATTGAAAACTGAAAACTGAAAACTGAAAATTGAATACTGAGAATACGGCAAAGCGAATTATGAAAACGGAAAATTGAAAATTGAAAACTGAAAATTGAAAACTGAAAACTGAAAACTGAAAACTGAAAACTGAAAATTGAAAACTGAAAACTGAAAACTGAAAATTGAAAACTGAAAACTGAAAACTGAAAATTGAAAACTGAAAATTAAAAACTGAAAATTGAAAACTGAAAACTGAAAAATGAAAATTGAAAACTGAATACTGAGAATACGGCAAAGTTTTCAATTTTCAGTTTTCAGTTTTCAGTTTTCAATTTTCAGTTTTCAATTTTCAGTTTTCAGTTTTCAGTTTTCAGTTTTCAATTTTCAGTTTTCACTTTTTAGTTTTCAATTTTCAGTTTTCAATTTTCAATACTGAGAATACGGCAAAGCGAATTATGAAAACTGAAAATTGAAATTTGAAAACTGAAAATTGAAAACTGAAAACTGAAAACTGAAAATTGAAAACTGAAAACTGAAAATTGAAAACTGAAAACTGAAAATTGAAAACTGAAAACTGAAAATTGAAAACTGAAAAATGAAAATTGAAAACTGAATACTGAGAATACGGCAAAGCGAATTATGAAAACGGAAAATTGAAAATTGAAAACTGAAAATTGAAAACTGAAAATTGAAAACTGAAAATTGAAAACTGAAAATTGAAAACTGAAAACTGAAAACTGAAAATTGAAAACTGAAAACTGAAAACTGAAAACTGAAAATTGAAAACTGAAAACTGAAAACTGAAAATTGAAAACTGAAAACTGAAAACTGAAAATTGAAAACTGAAAACTGAAAACTGAAAACTGAAAATTGAAAACTGAAAACTGAAAACTGAAAACTGAAAATTGAAAACTGAAAACTGAAAATTGAAAACTGAAAACTGAAAACTGAAAATTGAAAACTGAAAACTGAAAATTGAAAACTGAAAACTGAAAATTGAAAACTGAAAACTGAAAACTGAAAATTGAAAACTGAAAACTGAAAATTGAAAACTGAAAATTGAAAACTGAAAACTGAAAACTGAAAATTGAAAACTGAAAACTGAAAACTGAAAACTGAAAATTGAAAACTGAAAACTGAAAACTGAAAATTGAAAACTGAAAACTGAAAACTGAAAATTGAAAACTGAAAACTGAAAACTGAAAACTGAAAATTGAAAACTGAAAACTGAAAGCTGAAAATTGAAAACTGAAAACTGAAAATTAAAAACTGAAAATTGAAACCTGAAAACTGAAAATTGAAAACTGAAAATTGAAAACTGAAAACTGAAAACTGAAAACTGAAAACTGAAAATTGAAAACTGAAAAATGAAAATTGAAAACTGAATACTAAAAACTGAAAATTGAAAGCTGAAAATTGAAAACTGAAAATTGAAAACTGAAAACTGAAAATTGAAAACTAAAAAATGAAAACTGAAAACTGAAAAATGAAAATTGAAAATTGAATACTGAGAATACGGCAAAGCGAATTATGAAAACTGAAAATTGAAAATTGAAAACTGAAAATTGAAAACTGAAAACTGAAAACTGAAAATTGAAAACTGAAAACTGAAAACTGAAAATTGAATACTGAGAATACGGCAAAGCGAATTATGAAAACGGAAAATTGAAAATTGAAAACTGAAAATTGAAAACTGAAAACTGAAAACTGAAAATTGAAAACTGAAAATTGAAAACTGAAAACTGAAAACTGAAAATTGAAAACTGAAAACTGAAAATTAAAAACTGAAAATTGAAACCTGAAAACTGAAAATTGAAAACTGAAAATTGAAAACTGAAAACTGAAAACTGAAAATTGAAAACTGAAAACTGAAAACTGAAAATTGAAAACTGAAAACTGAAAATTGAAAACTTAAAAATGAAAATTGAAAACTGAATACTGAAAACTGAAAACTGAAAATTGAAAACTGAAAATTGAAAACTGAAAACTGAAAACTGAAAATTGAAAACTGAAAACTGAAAACTGAAAATTGAAAACTGAAAACTGAAAACTGAAAATTGAAAACTGAAAATTAAAAACTGAAAATTGAAAACTGAAAACTGAAAAGTTTTCAATTTTCAGTTTTCAGTTTTCAGTTTTCAATTTTCAGTTTTCAATTTTCAGTTTTCAGTTTTCAGTTTTCAGTTTTCAATTTTCAGTTTTCACTTTATAGTTTTCAATTTTCAGTTTTCAATTTTCAATACTGAGAATACGGCAAAGCGAATTATGAAAACTGAAAATTGAAATTTGAAAACTGAAAATTGAAAACTGAAAACTGAAAACTGAAAATTGAAAACTGAAAACTGAAAATTGAAAACTGAAAACTGAAAATTGAAAACTGAAAAATGAAAATTGAAAACTGAATACTGAGAATACGGCAAAGCGAATTATGAAAACGGAAAATTGAAAATTGAAAACTGAAAATTGAAAACTGAAAATTGAAAACTGAAAATTGAAAACTGAAAATTGAAAACTGAAAACTGAAAACTGAAAATTGAAAACTGAAAACTGAAAACTGAAAACTGAAAATTGAAAACTGAAAACTGAAAACTGAAAATTGAAAACTGAAAACTGAAAACTGAAAATTGAAAACTGAAAACTGAAAACTGAAAACTGAAAATTGAAAACTGAAAACTGAAAACTGAAAACTGAAAATTGAAACCTGAAAACTGAAAATTGAAAACTGAAAATTGAAAACTGAAAACTGAAAACTGAAAATTGAAAACTGAAAACTGAAAACTGAAAATTGAAAACTGAAAACTGAAAATTGAAAACTTAAAAATGAAAATTGAAAACTGAATACTGAAAATTGAAAACTGAAAACTGAAAACTGAAAATTGAAAACTGAAAACTGAAAACTGAAAACTGAAAATTGAAAACTGAAAACTGAAAACTGAAAATTGAAAACTGAAAACTGAAAACTGAAAATTGAAAACTGAAAACTGAAAACTGAAAACTGAAAATTGAAAACTGAAAACTGAAAACTGAAAATTAAAAACTGAAAACTGAAAGCTGAAAATTGAAAACTGAAAACTGAAAATTAAAAACTGAAAACTGAAAGCTGAAAATTGAAAACTGAAAATTGAAAACTGAAAACTGAAAATTGAAAACTGAAAAATGAAAATTGAAAACTGAATACTAAAAACTGAAAATTGAAAGCTGAAAATTGAAAACTGAAAATTGAAAACTGAAAACTGAAAATTGAAAACTAAAAAATGAAAACTGAAAACTGAAAAATGAAAATTGAAAATTGAATACTGAGAATACGGCAAAGCGAATTATGAAAACTGAAAATTGAAAATTGAAAACTGAAAATTGAAAACTGAAAACTGAAAACTGAAAATTGAAAACTGAAAACTGAAAACTGAAAATTGAATACTGAGAATACGGCAAAGCGAATTATGAAAACGGAAAATTGAAAATTGAAAACTGAAAATTGAAAACTGAAAACTGAAAACTGAAAATTGAAAACTGAAAATTGAAAACTGAAAACTGAAAACTGAAAATTGAAAACTGAAAACTGAAAATTAAAAACTGAAAATTGAAACCTGAAAACTGAAAATTGAAAACTGAAAATTGAAAACTGAAAACTGAAAACTGAAAATTGAAAACTGAAAACTGAAAACTGAAAACTGAAAATTGAAAACTGAAAACTGAAAATTGAAAACTTAAAAATGAAAATTGAAAACTGAATACTGAAAACTGAAAACTGAAAACTGAAAATTGAAAACTGAAAATTGAAAACTGAAAACTGAAAACTGAAAATTGAAAACTGAAAACTGAAAACTGAAAATTGAAAACTGAAAACTGAAAACTGAAAATTGAAAACTGAAAATTAAAAACTGAAAATTGAAAACTGAAAACTGAAAAGTTTTCAATTTTCAGTTTTCAGTTTTCAGTTTTCAATTTTCAGTTTTCAATTTTCAGTTTTCAGTTTTCAGTTTTCAGTTTTCAATTTTCAGTTTTCACTTTATAGTTTTCAATTTTCAGTTTTCAATTTTCAATACTGAGAATACGGCAAAGCGAATTATGAAAACTGAAAATTGAAATTTGAAAACTGAAAATTGAAAACTGAAAACTGAAAACTGAAAACTGAAAACTGAAAACTGAAAATTGAAAACTGAAAACTGAAAACTGAAAATTGAAAACTGAAAACTGAAAACTGAAAATTGAAAACTGAAAATTAAAAACTGAAAATTGAAAACTGAAAACTGAAAATTGAAAACTGAAAATTGAAAACTGAAAACTGAAAATTGAAAACTGAAAATTGAAAACTGAAAACTGAAAACTGAAAATTGAAAACTGAAAACTGAAAACTGAAAACTGAAAATTGAAAACTGAAAACTGAAAACTGAAAATTGAAAACTGAAAACTGAAAACTGAAAATTGAAAACTGAAAACTGAAAACTGAAAACTGAAAATTGAAAACTGAAAACTGAAAACTGAAAACTGAAAATTGAAAACTGAAAACTGAAAATTGAAAACTGAAAACTGAAAACTGAAAATTGAAAACTGAAAACTGAAAATTGAAAACTGAAAACTGAAAATTGAAAACTGAAAACTGAAAACTGAAAATTGAAAACTGAAAACTGAAAATTGAAAACTGAAAATTGAAAACTGAAAACTGAAAACTGAAAATTGAAAACTGAAAACTGAAAACTGAAAACTGAAAATTGAAAACTGAAAACTGAAAACTGAAAATTGAAAACTGAAAACTGAAAACTGAAAACTGAAAACTGAAAATTGAAAACTGAAAACTGAAAACTGAAAACTGAAAACTGAAAATTGAAAACTGAAAACTGAAAATTGAAAACTGAAAACTGAAAACTGAAAACTGAAAATTGAAAACTGAAAACTGAAAATTGAAAACTGAAAACTGAAAATTGAAAACTGAAAACTGAAAACTGAAAACTGAAAACTGAAAATTGAAAACTGAAAACTGAAAATTGAAAACTGAAAACTGAAAACTGAAAATTGAAAACTGAAAACTGAAAATTGAAAACTGAAAACTGAAAACTGAAAACTGAAAATTGAAAATTGAAAACTGAAAACTGAAAACTGAAAACTGAAAATTGAAAACTGAAAACTGAAAATTGAAAACTGAAAAATGAAAATTGAAAACTGAATACTGAAAACTGAATACTGAGAATACGGCAAAGCGAATTATGAAAACTGAAAATTGAAATTTGAAAACTGAAAATTGAAAACTGAAAACTGAAAACTGAAAATTGAAAACTGAAAACTGAAAATTGAAAACTGAAAACTGAAAACTGAAAATTGAAAACTGAAAACTGAAAATTGAAAACTGAAAACTGAAAACTGAAAACTGAAAATTGAAAACTGAAAACTGAAAACTGAAAACTGAAAATTGAAAACTGAAAACTGAAAATTGAAAACTGAAAAATGAAAATTGAAAACTGAATACTGAGAATGCGGCAAAGCGAATTATGAAAACGGAAAATTGAAAACTGAAAACTGAAAATTGAAAACTGAAAACTGAAAATTGAAAACTGAAAACTGAAAACTGAAAACTGAAAATTGAAAACTGAAAACTGAAAATTGAAAACTGAAAAATGAAAATTGAAAACTGAATACTGAGAATACGGCAAAGCGAATTATGAAAACGGAAAATTGAAAATTGAAAACTGAAAACTGAAAACTGAAAACTGAAAATTGAAATTTGAAAACTGAAAATTGAAAACTGAAAACTGAAAACTGAAAATTGAAAACTGAAAACTGAAAACTGAAAACTGAAAATTGAAAACTGAATACTGAAAATTGAAAACTGAAAACTGAAAACTGAAAATTGAAAACTGAAAACTGAAAACTGAAAATTGAAAACTGAAAACTGAAAACTGAAAATTAAAAACTGAAAATTGAAAACTGAAAACTGAAAACTGAAAATTGAAAACTGAAAACTGAAAACTGAAAATTGAAAACTGAAAATTGAAAACTGAAAATTTAAGTGGGTGGAATATAAACACAAATAATTCGAAATGAATCGGAATTTGGCAGGTAAACATCGACACATATAAGTTCAAATGGCGAAGAATCTTTTGGGGTTGCTGGAATATGCAATACCATACGCGCATTGAATTTTTTGTGAATAATAAGACATGCACCATTGCCTTTTATCGATCAGCTCGAAAAATTTGATATGGATAATTGCCCATTAAAGTTGAATTGGGTATATTTGATTTGAGCCCAGTTTCGGAGATGGCAACAAAATCTGGAATTTTTGAAAGGAGAAGATTGGGTTGATGAAGTTTCCCAACTTTCAGTTTTCATTGAAAATTGAAAACTGAAAATTGAAAACTGAAAACTGAAAACTGAAAATTGAAAACTGAAAACTGAAAATTGAAAACTGAAAACTGAAAATTGAAAACTGAAAAATGAAAATTGAAAACTGAATACTGAGAATACGGCAAAGCGAATTATGAAAACGGAAAATTGAAAATTGAAAACTGAAAATTGAAAACTGAAAACTGAAAACTGAAAATTGAAAACTGAAAACTGAAAACTGAAAATTGAAAACTGAAAACTGAAAACTGAAAACTGAAAATTGAAAACTGAAAACTGAAAATTAAAAACTGAAAATTGAAAACTGAAAACTGAAAATTAAAAACTGAAAACTGAAAGCTGAAAATTGAAAACTGAAAACTGAGAATACGGCAAAGCGAATTATGAAAACTGAAAATTGAAAATTGAAAACTGAAAATTGAAAACTGAAAACTGAAAACTGAAAATTGAAAACTGAAAATTGAAAACTGAAAACTGAAAACTGAAAATTGAAAACTGAAAACTGAAAATTGAAAACTGAAAACTGAAAACTGAAAACTGAAAATTGAAAACTGAAAACTGAAAACTGAAAACTGAAAATTGAAAACTGAAAACTGAAAATTGAAAACTGAAAAATGAAAATTGAAAACTGAATACTGAGAATGCGGCAAAGCGAATTATGAAAACGGAAAATTGAAAACTGAAAACTGAAAATTGAAAACTGAAAACTGAAAATTGAAAACTGAAAACTGAAAACTGAAAACTGAAAATTGAAAACTGAAAACTGAAAATTGAAAACTGAAAAATGAAAATTGAAAACTGAATACTGAGAATACGGCAAAGCGAATTATGAAAACGGAAAATTGAAAATTGAAAACTGAAAACTGAAAACTGAAAACTGAAAATTGAAATTTGAAAACTGAAAATTGAAAACTGAAAACTGAAAACTGAAAATTGAAAACTGAAAACTGAAAACTGAAAACTGAAAATTGAAAACTGAATACTGAAAATTGAAAACTGAAAACTGAAAACTGAAAATTGAAAACTGAAAACTGAAAACTGAAAATTGAAAACTGAAAACTGAAAACTGAAAATTAAAAACTGAAAATTGAAAACTGAAAACTGAAAACTGAAAATTGAAAACTGAAAACTGAAAACTGAAAATTGAAAACTGAAAATTGAAAACTGAAAATTTAAGTGGGTGGAATATAAACACAAATAATTCGAAATGAATCGGAATTTAGCAGGTAAACATCGACACATATAAGTTCAAATGGCGAAGAATCTTTTGGGGTTGCTGGAATATGCAATACCATACGCGCATTGAATTTTTTGTGAATAATAAGACATGCACCATTGCCTTTTATCGATCAGCTCGAAAAATTTGATATGGATAATTGCCCATTAAAGTTGAATTGGGTATATTTGATTTGAGCCCAGTTTCGGAGATGGCAACAAAATCTGGAATTTTTGAAAGGAGAAGATTGGGTTGATGAAGTTTCCCAACTTTCAGTTTTCATTGAAAATTGAAAACTGAAAATTGAAAACTGAAAACTGAAAACTGAAAATTGAAAACTGAAAACTGAAAATTGAAAACTGAAAACTGAAAATTGAAAACTGAAAAATGAAAATTGAAAACTGAATACTGAGAATACGGCAAAGCGAATTATGAAAACGGAAAATTGAAAATTGAAAACTGAAAATTGAAAACTGAAAACTGAAAACTGAAAATTGAAAACTGAAAACTGAAAACTGAAAATTGAAAACTGAAAACTGAAAACTGAAAACTGAAAATTGAAAACTGAAAACTGAAAATTAAAAACTGAAAATTGAAAACTGAAAACTGAAAATTAAAAACTGAAAACTGAAAGCTGAAAATTGAAAACTGAAAACTGAGAATACGGCAAAGCGAATTATGAAAACTGAAAATTGAAAATTGAAAACTGAAAATTGAAAACTGAAAACTGAAAACTGAAAATTGAAAACTGAAAATTGAAAACTGAAAACTGAAAATTGAAAACTGAAAACTGAAAACTGAAAATTGAAAACTGAAAATTGAAAACTAAAAACTGAAAACTGAAAATTGAAAACTGAAAACTGAAAACTGAAAATTGAAAACTGAAAATTGAAAAGTGAAAACTGAAAACTGAAAATTGAAAACTGAAAACTGAAAACTGAAAATTGAAAACTGAAAATTGAAAACTGAAAATTTAAGTGGGTGGAATATAAACACAAATAATTCGAATAAATGAATCGGAATTTGGCAGGTAAACATCGACACATATAAGTTCAAATGGCGAAGAATCTTTTGGGGTTGCTGGAATATGCAATACCATACGCGCATTGAATTTTTTGTGAATAATAAGACATGCACCATTGCCTTTTATCGATCAGCTCGAAAAATTTGATATGGATAATTGCCCATTAAAGTTGAATTGGGTATATTTGATTTGAGCCCAGTTTCGGAGATGGCAACAAAATCTGGAATTTTTGAAAGGAGAAGATTGGGTTGATGAAGTTTCCCAACAAGTGGTGATTGTCCGCCTCGGGCATTGATGAGAAACATTTTGAGTTGTAGTCTATTGGTGACGACATTGCATGGCTTGAAATTTTTTGAAGAGCACAAATTCGTCCATTTCTTTTGAAAATGCATGTCTTTTTGATTGTTGTTGAGCTGGTTTTGATGAGCCACGAAAAAATTGTTTCTTCTTTGGCAATTCAGCTTCAATTTTTAATCCAGATAAAAATTTAGATTTTAATATTTGTTGTTGATGACGAATATTTTCGACTCCAATAACAAGATATTGTGGTGCACCAGGTTTTGAGGTGCCAACACGACAAGTATATGTTGGTTTGCCGTTGATTTTTGTCAGCAACGTGAAAATTGCAATTAAATCATGTCATGTCGAAATTAAACACAATAGCATTACAATTGAAGCATACTTAAAACAAATGTTTATTTATAAAATAATCCATATTAATGTAACAGAAATTTAAAGAAAGTGGAAAGCAAATTCCACCATTATTTACACCAAGTTGCAACGTTTGCATCCTCGTTGTTATCAAGGAAAAAAATAAAAAAAAACTGCAATTCGATGAATTGTTTGCTCTGTTGAATCATCTTTTCTATCACTTTTAGCATCAAATTCACGAAGAACACAATCAAGTTCTGCCAGTAACAGAACATGTTGAATGTTACTTTGTGCAAATAAAAAAAGTAGCAGAGATAAAGTTGAAACAAAATCATTTTGTGCTACAATATCTTCGTGATTATCAGTACAAGATAAATCAATCTGAATAACACCGCAGGTTTGTTGAAGCAGTCGGTGAAATCTATTCATGTCAAAAGCATCTATCATTTTATTATAAGATGGTGTTGACCGACAATTGGTTGTTGCAGTTACATCATTACATTGATTTTCATCTAGTAGAACTTGACGTTTGAATAAAAATCATTTCGAAATAATAATAATGCCGTAATAAATGCAGTCGAAATTAAACACAATAGCATTACAATTGAAGCATACTTAAAACAAATGTTTATTTATAAAATAATCCATATTAATGTAACAGAAATTTAAAGAAAGTGGAAAGCAAATTCCACCATTATTTACACCAAGTTGCAACGTTTGCATCCTCGTTGTTATCAAGGAAAAAAATAAAAAAAAACTGCTGATAAAATTTCTGTTGTTCCATTCACCGATAATTTTTAACAATGGCTTAAAACGTAAGTAAAAGATTGACAATTTTTAGATGACTTTTGGTTGCTTAATAGTACTAGAAAAAAAATTTTTGCTCGTTTTTGTTACTGTCAAAAACTTTGAACATTAGCCAAAAAAAAGTTGGCTTTTGTTGTTGATCTTTTGATAAACCGCAACTACCATTTCAAAGAATCAAAAGCCATGGCTTAATATTTGGTAATTCGGAAAGTTCGTGCAGGTGTTTGATCTTTCGGCATTTTTTTAGTTTTTGATGAAATTCTTTAATTTCTTTTGTAAAAGGTGCCCAAGGATGTCAGAAGTGATGTCCCAAAAGCATTTTTAGGTATCTTTAATTTTGACGGATTTTTGGGGGATATACGGGGATTAACCCGGATTTCAGCATATTTTGCAGTAAAATTCAACAAAAAAAATTTCAAAATATGGAAATTTTAGCCTCAAAATGATGACCGGGATGTCAGAAACCCTATCCAAAACATTGTGCCAATGTTAAAAATCCCAGATTTGGCTTATGCAAATTTTTTCTTCATAAGCCATATTAAGCGTTTTTTATGTTAATTTAGAAAAAATTTGCATAAATCAAACACCTGCACGAACTTTTCGAATTACCTGATAGAAAACCTCATTTTTTTCACGAAAAAAAAGATTTATTAATGAATGATAACAAATATGACAAAGATAACATACGGCGAATGATTGGGGTTAGTATTGGTTCGTTTACAAATGACTTTATTCAATGACTGGAGGCGTATGCGAATATATTGTCTTTCACAAGTTGCAGTTTTTTTGGGTTTCGTTCGATTACTGCCGGATTTTGATAGTAATCCATAAACAACATTCTTAAAACTTTTTTTTAATTTTAAAGAAGCTCATAAAAGAAAATATCTTACAATAACACATGTTCTGAAGGAGCCCAAGTTATCATTCTAGTATGGCGTAAACGACAAATATGATTAAAATGGAATTTCTGCCGCTAATATCGATGATTCTGTAGGCAATCCAGTTGGTCTATTAACTGGTTTTAAAAAGTAAGTGACTAAAACTTTGCATTAATAGTTGTTTTATTTGGTCTCCTTTGGGTAATGCAAAATTTTGATTGTCATTCCAAAATGTTGTTCATTATTTAAATATAATTCATATGAATAATGAATTTTAAAAAAAGACGAATTCACTTGTTGAGCTTTGAAGGAACACTGATTCACGATAATGATATTTCTGCTGCTACTGCTGCACCATTCAGTCCTCATAAAATTATAAAAAGAGTTTTGTCTCAAACTAAAAAAAGCCGATACAGCACGGGATCATTTGGGTGCCAAAATTGTCCGGTAGAGGCGCCTTTGCTCAGTATGATAAAACACACTCAGACAACACGGAAAAATCATATCTGGGGTTTTTATGAGGTATTTTGGGGTTGTGCCGTCAAAAAAATGAAAATCGCCAAAAATGGTGTTTTTTGGCACTTTTTACCATGCCATTCCCGTACTAGGTGAAAAATCAAAAAATGAGCTTGGCCAATTTGTTCCCTAGGATGTCCTTGATAAGTTAAAATCATCAAAACACCCCTGGGGACCTTGTTTAAAAAATTCCTCTAACATAACTTTTGCCTATTTTGCCATAAAATGGGGTGCAAATTTCGGTTTTTTGAGGGGCCTGGTCGTATAAACTGAAAATTAGAAAATCGATCTTGGCCAATTTTTTCCCTAGGATGTACTTGATAACTTAAAAGCATTAAAACCCCCCTGGGTACCCTGCTTGAAAAATTTCTCTAACATAACTTTTGCTTGTTTTTTACGGTTTTTTTGTAAAAATTAATTTTTGAACCCACGAAAATCGGAGATGAAGCATCCTATCAAAAAAACGGTCTGTGAGTTTTCTTTATTATCATGTTATAAAAGAATTAAAAGCATTGGAATAACTTAGGTGGTACTTGTACCCGAGTTCTATAGGTTTTTGGATGTTGAGGTACAAAAACGTCCATTTTTTCAAATAGCTGAAAAATTGAAAGTAGAAGATTTAATCAAAAAACAGACTGTGAGTTTTGGTTCTAATCACTAGTAGATTATATTAAAACCAAAAGGATATTTTTAAGTTCATTGGTTCCCGAGTTCTATTCATTTTTCAATCATCGTGTGCTTCAATACCCCCAACATCAGAAAAATGCATTTTAAGCTATTTCGGAACTTAAGTAACCTTTGTCAACGCTTTAATAGCTCTAAAATAGTATTTCAAATCATCTCCAAGCAATAATACCCATTTTTGGCCGATTTTGAATAATAAATTTTTTTTGAGTAGCACACGATGAAAATTCGTCTTGGTCCCCCCTGTCAAAAAAATCGAAAATTTCGAATTTTTTCGCACATGTCTAAAATTAATAGTAGGTCACTCCTAAGGATTTTCTTTACTTTAGCGTCCCCGGCTTTTTTTCCAAGTTTTTTGACTTTGTGTCAACATTTGATCCCTTATTCTCAAAATCCGTCTCTACAGGACACCAAATGAGCCCGTGACAGACTGCAAAAAAAAGTGGGCGGTGAATTATAACAAATCCATTCATTGACAACTTCTTTCATCGTTAAACGTAGCAGCTTTATATCTTCATATTTCTACAACATTGAATTACTTTAGCAATTATATTCATATTGCTTTAAAATTTTCATATTGCTTTTGTAATCAATTTTTTTGTTTTGGGATATCGTCGCTTTGTTTTTAAACTTAAAAGCAAAAGTAAAAACAAATATTGTTGAACTGATAGTATGATGATGACAAACGGAAAAGAGACAAGATTGCCAAACATTGTTTCTATTTTTAAGTGCTTCATGCTTTCTTGTAAAGCCAAAAGTAGTTATCTTTTTTAACCACTCAATCAACTGCCACTTTGTCTCTCAATCATATTCCCCTCATTAAATATCCAAGCAAAAACATACCAGCATATTGTCCATGTGTATCACCACAAATTCGAAATGGAGGATCAATTTCAATGAGTGAAGATTGCTGGAGAAAAACATTTTTAGTTATTTCACATAAATTCAAGATATCAGCTTCTTTCACAGTCTTGGTTAGAGATGAACCCGGTGCACCAACATTCAGAATTTTACATATTAGATCATCGATATCAAGTCGATTTCCACCACCACCTCCTGCCATTATGTATTTATTTGTATATTTGATCCTTTGTTGATCGTTGATTGTTGGCTGTTCAATGATCGTTGATGTTGCTTGTAGAAAAAGTTGAAGATAGATTTTGATGATGACAAATGAACAGAGATTAATGAAAGATGAAAAAATGGTTGACAAAAAATATTTAAAAATTTAGATAATTTTTATTGTCACAATTTTTGCGGTCTTTGGGGTATCATCAGATCCCAAATGAAAGAGAACCAAAGAGTGAAAAAGTCATTGAAAACAATATCGTATGATAAACAGTAATAACCATTCGATTTTCTCTTGCTTCTTTTATAGATGATTTAAACATGGCATCAAAAACTGGTGAATGTGCAGCAAAAATAGCTTTAATAAAAATTAAACATTATGTGCATACGATTGCACAAAATGGACCTTTGAAAATTGCAAAATATCAACCTTTTGACAATGTTTATAAAATAGGAAAAAATTTGGTACTTTTCTTGTGCTTCTGATTCACTCGGGGAATGTCATCTGCAAAGTGGTCAAAAAACAATGCTTGAAGCATAGTATAACTTTGTACATGAAAATTTTTTGGGACTTGATAGTTACTATTCAATGTTTAAAAATGAATATCCGTTTTTTGTGTCCCCTTAATGCTTTAAATGGCTACTGATTTTGTTATTTTTGATGTTAGATGAAAATCTTGACATTTCCTCGTTTTATGTGTATAAACGCATAATCATAACTTTATGAAAAATAAGTGATTTATTTTGTTAGATACATAATAAATAAATTTAAAAAATCAATTTTGCAGCGACACCCTTGGAAAAATTTTTTGTAAATCAGCATTAAAAAAATTTCTATCACATTTGCCATACCATCCCAAAAATCATCTACCATTCATAGCCATCTTAAACAACCTAAAAGAATAGAATAATGTAATACAGAGACTACTGTAGTTGTAAGAAAAGAGCACTTACTTGATGTGCACGAGCAACCAAATCAATATCTAATTTTACAATCATTTCTGTAACAACATCTGGTCCATAAACATATGATACACCACGAGTATTTGGCAGCCATCCACGAATCCAATTATCAGGATCTGACCATAACAAATCAATATGAAGTGAAGGATTTGGTGGATCAATAGGGCGTGTAATTTGTCGAAGCTAAAAAACTTTCAATCATTCAATAGAAATATCCCAAAAACAAAAGCCTTACTTGTTCAATAGTTCTCAATTGAGGAGATAAGCTATCATGCATGCATAAAATTTTTCCACCAACAAGACCGCAATAAATCATTGTATAAAATTCCAATAGTTTCGCAGCAGTTTGAAGATAAAATTCATTGAACGTGTGCAGCATTTTATAAACGATTTGTATAATTTACAACAGCATTAAAAGTTTGATTTAACCATTGCCAAAATATTATTGATGAAGTTGATTTATAAAATGTTAAAAGTCCACCCGTAATAATCATATTTGCAGACATTTGACAGCTCATCCAACCAAGAAATTTTTTGGATATTCGATCTAAAAAAGATAGCAAGTGATAAGTAAGTAATCATTGAAGAAAAAGAAGCAAACTTACTTTATAGCAAAAGAAGAGACAAATCGTTTCCAAATTTTGTCTACCATGATCAACACAATCTCCCAAGAATAAATACACATGGTGGAAAGTCACCTCGATCAAATAATCACATATCTAAAAGAATATGTCAATAAAATGGTAAATTAATACCAGCAATCAGAGGCTCAACAAATAAAAACATGAACATGTAACGCTCAAAAAATAAAAAAAGGTCTTTTTTGCTATTTAGATTTATTAGCGTGTAAAAGAATTAAAAAGCTTGTTATCTGTATTAGTTGTTCTTGATAATTACTTTTTTATATTTATATTGTGATGACAATATACTGTCATTTACTTATTTATCTTTTATTTTATTGTTTGGCAAGTTGTGATACAACTATTTTGAATTTCCCGCTGGCCGCATCCCTCTTACTGTACACTGAATAACGCTCCCTCTCTTTTCAGCCCATTTGAAGGTTCTTCCTTTTTTGTTCCTTTTTTAGTTGTGTTTTTTTTCTTGTCTATTGAGCAGACTTTCTCTATTTTTTTGTTTCGAATATTATCACTTGTCGGTTAAGCAAAGAATATAACAATTACGTGAACGCGTTTATGTATTGTAATATTTTATTGCAATTTTTAATTATTATCATATTTTAATTTAAAAAAACCTTTTTTAAAAAAATTTGTAAACCAAAAAGTTAAAATTTCCTAAAACCACCTTCCAAAAACTGATGTTCTTGTTCAACGTTTTTGGGCATATGTATTTTTTAAACGGACCCGTTATTTCCAGCTGCAAGGTAGAAAATCTGTTGACCGCATTTCAACGACAACTGCTGCTAATCCGTTCTATTCTGTTTGAGCTATCAACACCTGCTGCGAAACTGCGACTTTTCGATAGAGAGTTTTTTTAACATAAATGCTCAGAAAAAAATCTTTGTATTTTTGAGGAAAACGTTTTTGGAAGAGACTGATAAAAAGCTATTTCGTCTGCTGATCAATTTTACTGCATACTTATCGCCATCGGCAACGACATGGAAAAGTAATTCCGATAAAATACAAACAGTTGTGCATCCGCACAGCCATCACAGGAAACAGATGGTGGTGGCAATCTTATTAAAGCGGAGATGTCCATGTAATAAACGAATCCATTTTATTCACGATGCCTTCACCGACGTAGTAGCAATTTTTGGATATAGCTTTAAGATTTTCGGACACAAAAGATAGCTGGTGATAATAATCTTACAAAGCCTAAAGAAAAGAGTAGACAATCATTAATCACTGAGAAAAAGCCGTGATGCATTCATCACCCGCGCATCACTACCAGTGACGAAAAAACCCTCACCGGTGATGAATTCATCACTAAAGTGTTACTATCAGTGATGAATTCATCACAGATGCATCACCGGTGAGGTTTTTTTCGTCACGGCTTTTTCTCAGTGATTCATTGATGACTTTTTTCTTATATGAAAATTTTGGAGAACTCTTGATTGCGGTTGGATATTGGTAGTAACCAAATAACTAACTTCTAGCAAAATTATTGTCACTATTAAAATTGATTTTTGGAAGTAAAAGTAGGAATATTTTCGTAACAGCTGCTCAAATATAGTAGCCATCAATAATCATATTTTTTGTTGCTTTCATCTTTGCATTTTTTATTGCTGTTGATTGTTTCTTTCTTCTTGAAATTTTTCAAGCAAAATGACATCAATTTTGATTGGTAACAGCAACAGTATAACATCGAATATCGCCATGATAAACTATTTAAAAATAAGATTTATTTTTGATTGAGTGTTATGTCCTTGCAGCCATAGCTTCAGCATATGCAATGAAATCTCTCTTTTGGATTTATTCTTTCCTTTAAGATATTTTCAATATGCTCATGGCATCCATTATAAGACAACTCAATCTACTGCCACTTTTTGTCATCTTCCCCTCATTAAATGTCCAACCCAAAAAACATACCAGCATATTGTCCATGTGTATCACCACAAATTCGAAATGGAGGATCAATTTCAATTAATGAAGATTGCTGGAGAAAAACATTTCTAGTTATTTCACATAAATTCAAGATATCAGCTTCTTTCACGGTCTTGGTTAAAGATGAACCCGGTGCACCAACATTCAGAATTTTACATATTAGATCATCGATATCAAGTCGATTTCCACCACCACCTCCTGCCATTATGTATTTATTTGTATATTTGATTCTTTAATGATGTATTGATTGTTGGCTGTTCGATGATGATCGTTGATGAGTAGAAAGTTGAAGATAGATTTGATTGACAGATGAACAGCGAATGAATGAAAAATGAAAAAAGTTGAAGATAGTTTTTTTGATGACATAAAAAATGGGAATGAAAATGTTTGAATGCAAATTTTTAAAAAAATTTATCCAAAAGTGTCGCTTCAAAAATTAATGTTGTTGTGGTTTCCCACAACAACTTTTGTGTCCAGCAAAGTGAACAACATCAGCAGGATCACCAGGTTTTGTTCTATTTAAATCATAATTTATAATTCTTAAAACTGCTTTGCATCTGCAAAAATTAGCATAAATATTCTTGTTCATATTTGATTTTGTATAACTAACTTTGTACATGAAAATCGGACTTGTTTGTCTGGATAAACTTGTTCCCGTATTTCTGCACATCGAAATTCTTTGTCTTCAAAAATCAAATTGAGATTTCCGTTGCGATTTTCAGAAAATACACCAGTATCAATAACTTCTGGTAATGGCTTTTTTATGTACGGTCCACGTCTCTTCCCATCTTCTTTAGTTTCTTTCATTCCAGATCGAAGCATTTTTAATGATTTTGTCGCACTACCTTTCCCTAAAAAAAGTGTGTCAAAAAAGTGTCAAGCTTTTTAGCTATATTTATATTTTTAAAACAAATACAATATCCTCCCAAAAAATTGATTGTAAAAATGTACAGTTTCACAAAAAGATACAAAAATGTTCATTTATTACTAATTCTTTTTACAAAATTCATTCTAATCATTTTTTTAATCCAAAGTTGGAACCAAAAGGTTACCATGTTGATCGAGCTTTCCTTCATCAACTAATTGCATCTTTTTAATCGGTCCAATTCTGCGGAGTTGATCATCGGTGAGAAGCCCATATGTTACTTTAGCATTCTTTTGATGAATATTTTTTGCTTCTAAATCTCGAGTTTGTTGTACCAACATTTCTTTTGTTAAATCTTCACTTGTGGCGCTTACAGTATGTGCAGGTGAATTTGCAGGAGTTAAAACGCTTTCATCCATTTTAGATTGATCATTTCGAGCAGTTGTTTTTAACTGCGCTTCATATTCCGAACATTTTTGTTTCCAATAACTAATTGTTTCTTCTGGCTTTTCAGGTTCTGGTGCAGCAGGAAGATTATCTTTGACTTGTGATATCGGTGCAGAAGAAGGAGCAACAGGAGCTTGAAGTGAAGGAGGTGGTGTAGGTGTTTCAGGATCAGCACATGTACTAAAAAACGTGTGTATAGTCAATGACAAAACAGATTTAAAATTCTCAAAGTTTTTCCTTTTCGAAAAAATGCTTTAAAACCAAGTGCAAAATTTTGTTTTAATTACGAAACCATCATTATCCAAAAATTATGGATTAAACATTTTCGATCCAAAGTAAGAACAAATGTTACACCTTTGGCATATTTGCATATGAATTGTGCAACACTAACACCAAAAAAACTGGCATGTTTTTTGCCTTCACCCTTTTTATCAGTGTTGTCGGTGAAACATATTTTCAAAACCCAAAAACTTACAATGAATCTTTTTCTTTTGAAGCTTTTGGAAGTGTTGTTTGTAAAATAGAGGGTGATGACATAGATGCTGTTGGACGACATGATTGAACATAAAAAGAATCAAAAGCATTTCTAGGTGGTGCACAGAACATTTCTCGATCAGTTACTAATAAAGTTGATATTGAGGAAGAAGCTGATGAAGAAGTGCTAAAATAAATGTTTATTTATTATATGTGATAAAATTATTTTAAAATTCTCAAATCTTTTTTTGTATCCCATTGTTTTTAAAAAGAAGCACAAAATTTTGTTACAATGTAACTGTAGTTCGAAAATTTTAAACATTTTTTGGTTCCAAAAGGTAAAAAAATGTTACATCAGGTGAAAATTTGCATGTACATAGAATTCAAATAGCAAACATGCACTTTTTAAATTCAACATCGAAAGTTCTTTCCCCTTTATTAGCAATGGAATACTTACTAATTTGGATGGACATGTAATGGTGAAGCAAATGTTGATGATGAAGATCGAGATGATGATGATGATGGTGCTACTGCAGTTGTTAAAGATTGTTGTGATTGAGATAAATTATTAGTAGAGACTTCATGTCTTGAAGGAGGAGATGTTGATGATGGTATAGTACGAGTTACAGGTTGTTGTGATTGAGGTAAAGTATCAGTGGATGCAGATGGATTTTGTTGTGAACCAAAATGTAGCACAACTTGTTTTATTCTTGATCCATCGCTAAAAAAATTGTATAATATTATTATTTGCTTCTTTTGTGCTGTAACTTCTACACCATTTTTTAAAACCTTGAAGGTTTTAGTTCATGATTTTAAATGATGTTTTTATCCCTTGTAAAAACAAAACTTACGCCATAAATATTGCACAATGTGGTGGTTGTTCAGACGCCATATTAATTATAATCACACAATTTGATGAACCAATTCGCTTCAACAATAAATCAATGCTTCGAGTATTAATCAGTTTGAGAAAGTTGAAAGAAAGTACTTCCTTTGATTGAATAAATGAGTTTGAATGAATCAACGGAAGCTTTCCCCTTATGTCAACAAAAAAATGAAAAATGTAGTTGTTGCATTTATTTAAATTTTTTTACACTGATTTGAATATTTATCTTACTTTTTTTTCATATTTAATTATTAATGTCCTCAATTTAATAGCTATAATATAATGATGAATACATATTTTTAATGTCAAAGTTTTCTCTGGATGTAATAGCTAATTTTGGTATAAAATGTATAAATTGCAAGTATTCTGAAATTTTTGAAATTGCTTTGGATCCTCTGTTAATAGCCACTGAAAACTGTGATGAAACAAATAACAAGATCCTTAAAGTTTTTGTGAAACATAATTGTTTTTACACAAAAAAGTTATGCATTTTTGTTTCCTCTTTTCAACAAAGATCCTGTCTTTGAAAGGACACAAAAAATGAAAGAAAACAAAAAATGTAAATTTTTTTTTGAATTTGTCATCTTTTTTTGTCAATCAATCTATCATTAACCAATGAACACTTTTTTTCAAAATAGCAAAAAGTGCCTTCAGGATATTAGCTCTAATTGAATGTGTGAAATATATTTTTGATGTAATAGTTTTTGTACGGATTTGCTTTTTTGATTCTGATGTAAAAATATGAAAATTGATTGAATTTTGAATTTTTTGATATTGCTATGGAATCTATGATGTCGAACAACAAAAATGATAATGAAACAAATAAAAGTGTCTTTAAAAGTTTTGTGAAACATATTTATTTTCACACAAAAAAAGTAATCCAAATTATCTTCCATCAAAGCCATAAAAAATATATATCAATTTGTAGTTCACAGCATTTACAGAATTTTAGAAAACAAAGATTTTATTGACCACAACAATATAAAAAGCCATCATATTAAACACAAATAATAACAAATCACTTTTAATAAATTTCCAGCTCTATTTTTATTTCACAGCAGTTTAATCTTCTGGAGTTAAAATAAATATGTTCTATTATTTGTACATTCTAAATCTCGACACATCAATTGTTCTTCAAATGATGAGCAAATTGATTGAATATCGTTGAATCTGTTGTAATTCTAAAAAATAAGATTGATTAAAAGCAAATATGGATCTAATGAAATGACAGACAGATTCAAGTTACAGATCGGAGGAATAAAAAGTTATTTATGGATTTTAAAATGTTTCAAAGTGGATTTGGAGTTTGCAGAAATGTTATATATTATATTCCAAAAAACATGTTTTAAAACCGTCAAAAAAGAAAAAAGCAACACAAAAAAATGTCAACGGTCAGCCCTCAAAGATTTAATCACTGAAAATTTGCTTGTTTATGTTTCACAAAAAATCCTTAACAGTTTTTTATTAAAGGTCATGGAGATGAAGCTAAAAAGCTTTTGATAGACCAATCTTTTTTCCTCTAGACACGTAACTTGAATCGTCCCGTCATTTAGTGTTTATAAAACTGCCAACACAAAAAAAAACATACTTTTATATCACACAATTTGAAGATTGTTCCATTACATAATTTCCAGCCGTTGTAAACATTACAGTTATCATATCGCGATATTCTTGCTGTTGTCTTTCGCTTAAAGCTTTCAGTTGTAGATCATAATTGATATTCACTTGCTAAAATTCTTATTTAATTAATCCACCAGCAACTACAATATCACATACCTTTAGTTTTTCATTGATCACTGTTAAGTCGTAAAATGTTTGTTCCAGTTCTTCTCGTTTGCTGACGATTCATTACAGCTGTTTCACATGCTTTTGTTAGTTAATTCATTTCACTTCGAACACAGTGCTATTCCCTGAAAAAAAATATAATAATAGCTTGTAATGGTAAAGAAACAAACTTCTTCGCTCATCTTGGCTTCTTTTGCAACAATCATTTGAAGTTTATCAGAGTCAGCATTCTCCATAACAAATCGAAACTTTTCATCAAAAGTCATCTCTTTTTCATTTCGCTCGTCGTTCTGAAAAAAAGATTGTGTATTGATAAAGTTACGGTAGATAAGATGGGATACTGTAATACAATTAGAAAATTTTAAAGCAATTTTTAAAAAAGCAATGATTTAAGCCCAACCTTGTTAAAAACTTTAATTAATAGTTAATGAATAAAAAGAGCAGCTGGATAATCTCAAAGCTTTCAAGAAAAGCATACTACAAATTTTTGTTTGTTAAATATTGGATATTGTATTCCGCGAAAAATTAAAAGTAATTTTTTTAAGCAATAAAATGTCAAAAAAACCATTTTTGTTAACCCAAAGGGATAAAGGAAACAGAAAAATAGTAGTCTCAAAAACTATACAAAAAATATATCACAAACTTTAGCTCACTTTATAGATTACAGTATGATGTGGAATATTGTAATCCAGCAAAACTTTTAAAAAGTTTTAATCTAAAAAACAACAAAATCTGATGCTACTGGATGTTAAATATCATGGAAATAAGTTGCTAGTGATAAACCAAGAGATAAAAAGGGAAATGGATATAGTAGTCTCAAAAGCATACCACAAATTTTAATTCATTCATCATAGCTCTAAAGTCTGTAGTATTCTATTTCCATAAAACTTGTTTTTACTTGTTTCACATTCATCCAAAGCTTTATCTTCTAGTCGATTAACTGCTGATAATAAATATTTCTGTAGTCATTGTTTAGATGAAACAAAATGGAGTATTTCTTGATCGAAAGTGCATAGCTCTGGTGGAACTTCAAGGGAATCTGTTGATGGCTGAAATGTTTTTGCAGATGATAATGTTAATATTGACATTTAAATGTGTGGTTTCTGTAATTAAAGTTTAAAGTTTAATAAAATATTTAAAATTTAATGAATAGCAAAGAGTTAAAGATGCAAGCAAGTAAGTAAGTTTAAGTTTAAACATAGTAAGAACACAATAATGTTAGGATATTGTATGTGCTATTAAACTGTTAATTCATATTTGTTGAGTAAAAATAATAAATATTTGTTTAAAAAAACAAAACAAATTAAAATTGTTTTTCAGAGCTAATAGCTGTCTTTTTTCTTTTTCAAATTTTCAACATTCATTTTTTGTGGTATCCCTCTCTTTTTAGCTCTGATGTCTCTCAATGCCAACTCATAAAAGAGCTGGATCCAACCGGTTGGAGGACCCTGATGCAATTTCTTCTTTTTTTTATTATCGATGTCCTCCTAAAAGTTTTTTAATGTTTCTAGTAATTATCTTTTCTTTGCTTTAATTTTATTTGTTTATATTAGGTAAAATAATATCCTTTGTTTCTTGCAGAATTTTTAGGTAAATAGCTAAAAACAGAAGCAGTTAGACGATGTTTAACATTTGACGAGATCCTTTTTTGTATCGATGCCTTTAAATTATATTTTATTGCTTCTATTTTCTATAATTATCTTATTTGTTCCAGTTTTACGTGTTTTTATATTAGGTTAAACTAAATCTGATGCATCTGCCGGCATTATTGTAAAAGATGAACACAATCCTTTCTTTGTATCGATGTCCCCAAAGTTTTTTGTGGTTCTATTTTTTTGATGTTATTACCTTTCTTCGCGTTCATTCAATTTGTTTATATTACTTTATACCTTAATCCTTATTAATTACAGTATCTTTTTTAGGCAAATAGCTTACAAAATGGTTGCCACAGAAAATGGAAGCACCGCTGAAATAACTGCAGCAGCAACAACAAATGAGAATATTGATGCCTCCGGCACTCATGGACAAGGTGATAATGAAGAAGATATTGTAACACCATGGGATGTCTCAGCAACAAGTGAAAAAGGTGTTGATTATGATAAACTTATTAGTAAGTTTTCTTCTGTTAAACCCAACTTTTCATTACTCATCTCTCTCACACTTTTCAGTCAGATTTGGATGTCGAAAGCTTGAAAGCAACCTTATTGAAAGAATGGAAAAGCTTACTGGTAAGCCTGTTCATCCAATGCTACGTCGTGGTCTCTTCTTTGCTCATCGTGATTTTGGTACAATCTTGGATCGACTTGAAAAGAAACAACCATTCTTCTTGTATACTGGAAGGGGCCCATCATCTGGTAGTCTACATTTGGGGCATTTAATCCCTTTTATGTTTACAAAATGGCTACAAGATACTTTCAATGTTCCTTTAATTGTTCAAGTAAGGGATATTACTGTAATATTGTTGATAATAATACTACTGTAACTTTTTAGATTACTGATGATGAAAAATATTTATGGAGAAATGTTCCTCTTGATGAGCTAAAGAAAATCGCCAATGAAAATATCAAGGATATTATTTCATGTGGATTTGATCCAAAGAAAACATTCATCTTTAAAGATACTGAATATATGTGGTATGTTTCTTTCTGTTGGTGAATGGCGATCCAATTCAGTTTGATTCAAATAGACTGATCCGGATTGATGAATTTTAATACACTGTAATAACTGTTTGTCCATTTTTCAGTCCTGCATTTTATGAAAATATCCTCAAAGTCTGGAAAGTGGTTACGAATAATCAAGCTCGTGCAATTTTTGGTTTTAAAGGCGAAGATTCAATGGGTAAGCCGTTCAATCATACTGTAACTTCCTCTACTAATTCTTATTATCACTTTTTAGGTAAATCAGCATTTCCTGCTATTGAAGCAGCTCCATGTTTTGCATCAAGCTTCCCGCATATTTTTGAAAATCAACAAACAAAGAAGATTCCTGTAATGCCATGCCTAATTCCATGTGCAATTGATCAAGATCCGTATTTTCGTATGACAAGGGATGCTGCTCCTCGACTTGGATATTCAAAACCTGCACTTATTTATTCAACATTTCTTCCAGCTCTACAAGGCGCTCAAACAAAGATGGCTGCATCAGACGCCAATTCATGCATCCATTTATCAGATACTGCTAATCAAATCAAGAAGAAGATTAATAAACATGCATTTTCTGGTGGACAAGAATCTATTGAAGCTCATCGAGAAAAAGGCGGGAATTGTGATATTGATACTTCATTCCAATTTTTACGGTTCTTTGAAGAAAGTGATGAAGTACTAGAAGATATTCGTCAAGTGAGTTTTGGGTTTGGATGGGTTTTTGAGAGGTTATGATTAACACGCCTTTGAGCCACCACTGCTTTTACATTGTGGCGGTTAATGATTGAAGGGTCTTTGGCAATTTATTAGGGGACACGTATGGTGTTCCATCTTGCTGACGCCCTTGATTGCCTTAGCTTTAGACTCTCGTGGGATACTATAATTACATTAAAGGATGCTCATAATATCGTTTCCTTTTTTAGAAATATTCATCTGGTCAAATGTTATCTGGTGAAATCAAAGCTCTCGCAATTGCAGCCGTTCAAAAAGTTATTGGAGAAATGCAAGAACGTCGAAAATCAGTGACTGATGAAACCGTAAAAGAATTTGCAGCAGTTCGTCCATTAGAATTCAAGTATTAAATCCTCATAATAATTTCATAAACTATTTCTCTTTCTGATAAAACCTAAAGTAA
This sequence comes from Panagrolaimus sp. LJ2400, assembly GCA_024447215.1. NCBI lineage: Eukaryota > Metazoa > Nematoda > Chromadorea > Rhabditida > Panagrolaimidae > Panagrolaimus > Panagrolaimus sp. LJ2400. The sequence goes on from JAMRYA010000173.1 coordinate 270,922, forward strand.
TTTCATTGTTGAGTTTTCCTCTTTCTCTTTTGTTTTGTTGTTCCCCAATTTCTTTATCAACAAAAAAAACGTATCCCTGAGCTTTATTTATAATAAATCTTGCTTATTTTATTAAAAATAAATAAATATATTCTTTAATACATCAAAATACAGTAGATAGATCATTAAGATTCAGATAGATGAGTTGAACCATTTCTTTTAACGCGTTCCAGCAGAAGCAGCAAGTCGATTGATTTTTGTAGAAGGTCGAAGAATTTGGAATGAACAAACAAGATTTTCATCTACATTCATCATAGCTGCAGCATTATCAAATTGTCCACAATAATGAGGTGCTGAGAAGATAGTAACAAGCTTTCGATTAGCAAAAAATTCATAGCCATCTTGAACTACCTGAAAGAAATAGAAGAGTGTTAGCTGAGAGACTACTGTAGTTGCAAGAAAGAAGCTTACTTGATGTGCACGAGCAACCAAATCAATATCTAATTTTACAATCGTTTCTGTAACAACATCTGGTCCATAAACATATGATACACCACGAGTATTTGGCAGCCATCCACGAATCCAATTATCAGGATCTGACCATAACAAATCAATATGAAGTGAAGGATTTGGTGGATCAATAGGGCGTGTAATTTGTCGAAGCTAAAAAACTTTCAATCATTCATTAGAAATATCACAACAACAAAAGCCTTACTTGTTCAATAGTTTTTAATTGTGGAGATAAGCCGCCATGCATGCATAAAATTTTTCCACCAACAAGACCACAGAAAGGCATAGTATTGAATACATCTTGAAAATTTTGCCATAGACGAACAGATTGATATCGGCGATTGCATTCTTCAAAGAACCCATAGACACGATTAATTGCTGAACATTCATGATTTCCACGAAGTAAAAAGAAATTTTCTGGATATTTGACCTGAAAAAATATAGATGTGAATTAGTAATTGAATGGAAAGTGAAAGAGAAAAGTAAACTTACTTTATAGCAAAAAAAGAGACAAATTGTTTCCAAATTTTGCCTACCACGATCAACATAATCTCCCAAAAATAAATAATTGACACATGGTGGAAAGCCACCTCGATCAAATAATCGCATAACATCTGAAAAAATGAGTTCAGTTATTATCAATAAAGTAATATAAGGGATATTTTTGGTTTAACATGTTCCCACTTTTACCTACAGTATCCTTGATGGAGATATATGCGGCATGTGCCACATCGCAAAAATTTAGAAAAGAAAAAGTGGCAAAAGATCAAAAGCTTTTTCTTCTATCAAACTATTTTCTGCTTACAACTTTGACAGTAATGCACATAAAAAATAAACATTTATAAATATGTCTATAAGCTGTAGCATTTGATGGACTTTAAAAAACTGGAACTTGGATATAACATATTTTTTATTGTTGTTGATTGCTTCTTTAAGAAGTTTAAAGATAACAAAGGCGAATAAAGAAATCCCACAAGCATCATTTTTATTACCACCAGGTTACTGTAGCATCCTTGTCGTTTTTCAGGGAAGAAAACTATTTTGTATGAATCATAAAACTGCTGATGGCTATCTGGTTAGTTAATTCAACGATAACCCAAGGGCATGAAACATAAGTAGAAAAAAAGTTGAACTCTGTTGTTGAACTTTCAAGAAACACTAAATCATAATCTAAAAAGCTTTGAAGAGATAGTAAACTATATTTAGAGAAGTAAAAAGTGATCACTTGGTGGAATAGGTTGTTTTATTTCAAGGATAAAAAAAAAGATTTTTTAAACGACGATAAATCTGGTGATGATATTCCTGCTGCTGCTACTGATGATCCATTATCGTGCTATAAGCTTTGAATGATTTTGATACAGATCAAAAGGAGCTGCTGGCGACAATATTACAGCTTTAGCTGGATGGAGACTTATAACAAAACGGGTGGAGATTTTTTGTATTGATGACTTCTCTCAAAAGCTTAAAAAAGCAAGTAGGCAAGAAACTTTCGGTAATTACTTAATGTTGAGCTTTGAAGAATTAATTCTAAAAAAGAGCTAAAATGTACTTGATGAGAATCATCGTTTGAAAAAAAGGTTATATGTAGTAAGAGTTGAAAATCTAATGAAGACAATGATATTTTTGCTGCTGCTACTGCTGATGCATTCTGGTTTATTTGTGCTGCCATAGTTTAAAAAGTTTCCGCCGATGATTACAGGAAGTCAATGCTGGCAACACAATTACAATTGTAGCTCGATAACAAAAACGAATAAACAAATTGATGCATTCATTGATGACTTCTTTCCGTGAATTGAAAGCTAAGTTGCCAGCTTTGTATCTTTATATATTTTTACAACAATGGATTACTGTAGCAGTGATAGCAATCCTCAATAAAAACATTTTTAAGTTTCTTTTGACAGTAGTAAAAAAGCAGCTTCAAAATGCATAAGCTTTAAACTTTTCCATCTCGAGTTTTTACATTGCTTTTTGTAATCATTTCTTTGATGTCGATGATCGTTTCTTTATTGCAGAAAATATTCAAGCAAAGTAATATCAGTGATTGTTGTAGATCATAACCTCTTATCGTGATGACAAATAACAGAGATAAACGTGCCAAACATTGTTTATATTTTTAAGCGCTTTATGATTACAGACATGGTTTTTTTTATAAAGCAAAAGGTGGCAATCTTTTTTGGCCACTCAATCAACTGCCAATTTTTTGTCTCAATTCCCCCATTAAATGTCCAACCCAAAAAACATACCAGCATATTGTCCATGTGTATCACCACAAATTCGAATTGGAGGATCAATTTCAATTAATGAAGATTGCTGGAGAAAAACATTTCTAGTTATTTCACATAAATTCAAGATATCAGCTTCTTTCACGGTCTTGGTTAAAGATGAACCCGGTGCACCAACATTCAGAATTTTACATATTAGATCATCGATATCAAGTCGATTTCCACCACCTCCTGCTGCCATTATGTATTTATTTGTATATTTGATCCTTTGTTGTTGTCTTGATTGTTGGCTGTTCAATGATGATCGTTGATGAGTAGTTGATTTTGTAGAAAGTTGAAGATAGATTTAATGATGACAAATGAACAACGAAGAATGAAAGATGAAAAAAGTTGATGACAAAATATTTTTTTATAAAATTTACATAATTTGTTTTGTTTCATTTTTTACGTGTCCTTTTGGATCTCATCAAAACATGGATGAAAGAAGAAAAAACATTTTTGTTTAAACTTTTTGTTTTTAGATAGAAGTGCTAAAATACCCAGTAGATATCAAACAATTTTTTATTTAATGCTGGATTACAAAAAGAAGAAATCAAGTTAAAATGTGTAAGGCTTATTTCCAGCTGATTTGTTTATACATTCACTAAAAAATTTTGTCAAACAATTCCATATTTGATATAGTACATTTCGTCGATATACATTCAGCAAAAAGTCGATATACATAAGACATTTTGTTTAAAGCCTTTAAATTTTAGTTTACGAAAAACTTCTTTTAAAATTTTTAGATTTCATTATCAGTTTGTTAATTTGTGCCAGATCTGATATAAAAAATGTTGATATCTCAAGCCATTAAATTTTCTCATTTGTTGTTGCTGTTATTAAAGGTCTTCCAGTTTTCAAGTCACACATTGCGAAAAAATCTTTCTCTCATAAAAATGCTATAACGAACAAGGAGATATCATTTTACCCTAATATAAACAAATTAAAACTACGCAATCTGATGAAACAGAATATAGAAGGACATCGATAATAAAAAAAAGAAGAAGAAATTGCATCCGTGTTCTTTAACATTGGATCCAACTGCCATTTTCTTTTATGAGTTGGCATTGAGAGACATCAGAGCTAGAAAGAGAGGGATACCACAAAAATTGAATGTTGAACATTTGAAAAAGACAGCTATTAGCTCTGAAAAAAAGTTTTAATTTGTTTTGCTTTTTAATAAATGTTTATTACTTTTATATTCAACAATTAAATCATGAATTATCAGTTTAACGGTACTTACAATATCCTAACATTATCGCGTTCTTTCTATGTTTTGACTTAAACTTGTTCAATTGCATCTTTAACTCTTTGCTATTCATTAAATTTTTAATATTATACTAAACTTTAAACTTTAATTACAGAAACCACACATTCAAATGTCAATATTAACATTATCACCTGAACGAACATATCAACCATCTACAGATTCCCTAGAAGTTCCACCAGAGCTGTGTATTTTTGATCAAGAACTAACTGTTGGTCAATTTAAAAGAAGAGTTACATGTGAATGCGTAATTCCATTTGAAGAACCTCTAGATGTTCAAGTGATTCATTGTTTTGATGATGTTATGAGAAGAGAGAAACTACCGTATCCTTTTTTTGATAGTAAGCTTTTATATTGCTGTGATTCATAAATGAATGTATAATTTTTGCAGCACTAAAGCAACGACTACGAAAATGGTTACTATCAGAAATTGATAGACTGGAAACTAAAACTGTTGATGAATGTAATAAGGTGGAAGAAGTTGATTGGAAACAAAATATTCTGGATTTTCGAGCAATGATGAATGAATTAAAATTTGTGGTATGCTTTTGTAACTACTACATCTATTTCCCTTTCCTTCTCTTGGTTTATCAGCAGCAGCTTATTTCGATGATGTTTAACATCTACTAGTATTAAACGTGTTGCTGAAAAATTCGTTTTTAACAATTAGAAGTTTTGCTGTATTACAGTATCCCATATCTGATGAGCTAAAATTTGTGGTAAGAAGAACGAACAGCAATCGAATCTCATTCATTTAATTGACCCAACATTTAATCTGCTCAAATTAAGTGTACAAATTTTATATCCATATTTTTTCGACGTCCTGATCTGGTTTATTTTGGGTCCTACTTTTTTTCTTCTATTATATGCTTTTAAAGCTTGATAATATTGTCAAGATAATTTTTTTGGCAATTACTCGGCAAATTTCTCGACGTTTTTTTTTGTCTAATTCTGTCTGACGAATTGATCTGCAATCCACTTGGATCAAATTAATCTAAAACTTGGTTAATTGAATTTTTAAAACTACATTTTTAAACCGGGTTCGACGTTTACGGTCCTTAAAATTAACTGCCGTTATTTTACCAGCTCGATGAATGCTTTGAAAAAAACTATGCGCTTTAACATTCTTTTTTAAAGATACAGTATCCCCTATTACACTGTAATCCAATAAGTAAACAATCTGTTCAAAGCAAATTGAATGAAGTGATATTTGCTTTAATAACATTAATCCGGCTTATTTGGTTCAACAAAATTTGCAACCACAAAATTTTCCGTCGATGATCAGATCCTATAAATTTTTGGATTCAGTTTTCCTTGCTCTATTACTTGCTTTTTAAGTTGTTGTTAAGAATGTTTTTTTAGCAATTTCCTAAATTTTTATTCATTAAACTTTTTCAACTTTTGAGTTTTTGTCTCAAATCGCCGGATTCAAATAACTAAATTTTTGAAATTAGAATTTTTAGATCGGTTTGCTTGTTCATTATCCCACATTAAATACATTTATTTTAACAACTTGAATAGTTTTTGAAAACTACTCTTTTATTATCTTGTTTTGAGCTGATACATTATCCCATATTTTTTGCTCTTACCGTAACCTAGTTTTCTAACATAATTTTATCAATACAATTTTTTTCAGAACGATGAACGAAATGAAAAAGAGATGACTTTCGATGAGAAATTTCGATTTGTTATGGAGAATGCTGACTCTGATAAACTACAAATGATCGTTGCAAAAGAAGCTAAAATGAGCGAAGAAGTTTGTTTATCTTTTTTTACTTTTACAAACTATTATAATATTTCCATTTTTTCAGAGAATAGCACTAATTCGTGCACGTGATTTTGAAGTTGATCGACTAACAAAAGCTTGTGAAACAGCTGTAAATGAATCGCTGGAAAAGCGAGAAGAACTCGAACAAACGTCATACAATTTAACGGTGATCAATGAAAAACTGAAAGTATGTGATATTGTATTTGCTGTTGGATTAATTGAATGAAAATATTTTAGCAAGTAAATATCAATTATGATCTACAACTTAAAGCCTTAAGTGAAAGACAAAGACAGGAATATCGTGATATGATAACTGTGATGTTTGAAACGGACACTGTACCAGAACATATTCGATCAGAATCTCCACCAGCATGTGTTATACGAAAGTGAGTTTTTGTGGATTGGCGTGGGCTTTTAATGATGGATCAACTCCAGCTTGAGCTCCAGTTCAAACTATGTGGTGGGGTTTTTCAACAGATGCAGATATCTAGTTCGTCAAAAAATGTTTTTCTACTTATAAAACAGTTTTAAAAATATGAGGGCAAATAATCATGGGAACCATTCTTCCATTTAGTAAACTCTTTTTTAGAATTACAACAGATTCAACGACAACTCCACGTCCATCAACTCAATCATTACGTGATGAATCATTTACTATACATATTGGTACACAAGTCAAAACAACACATAATGTTCGAATTATGCAATCGAATTCTTTGGTAGAAAAGCTTCCAGCCTTCAATGATGATCATCAAAATCCAGAACATGATTTCTCTCAACGACTTTATACTTTAATGAATTTATATGGATCAGATTTATCTGCAGTTGTGCTACTGTAGGTTTTTAATACTTACTTGGTGGTGAAGATGTTTCTTAACGGCAAATCGTTGCTTTTGATTTTTGTGTGCTTATATTTTCAGAGATAGGTCGTGGCAAATGGGCGTACCTTTTACATCTTAAATTTTGGCATTTAAGAACACTTCTCTAAATGGCGCAAATTCAAATTTTACCTATTACCAGCTAATAATTGATATAGATTACGAAAATCTAGCTCCCATTTTGTCATTTTTGAAGCTAGGCGATTGAATTTCCGACAATTTTCCGCTGAAAAATAACTCAGAAAAGAACCAGCTTGTATCAACATTTTACAATATTCTTATTTTTCAGAGTTGATCGTGACCCAAAATTTCATATTCATAATCGAACACAATTTTTTCGAATTTGTGAAAGAACTACTGAACTACATTTTGATGATGTTGAAGTCCAGCTCAATACAACAGCCAGACAAACATTTCAAATGAATAAAATTCGAAAGAATGATCTACCAGAATCTACATCATATGATATTCCATCAACGTGTTCAAAATTTGATGAACAACTTTGTGAAGTTGGAGATTTGATGGTCACAAAACATTCTAATTTAAATAATGCACATGTAAGTTTGGGATTGTGGGGATGATAACAGAAGGTTTACTGTAGTTGAGGAATATTGTTGCTTTGGTAAATTATTAGAAACTTTTGAATTACGATATTTTAAAAAGTGAGAAATATGCCTGCTTTATATTTTTTTAGGGCAAATGTAGATAGAGCAAGGGATTGCGCGTCTGACTTGCAATATATAGGAGCCAACAGCGAGATTCGAATTCCTTCCAAAAACATGAAAAAAAATATTTTTTTAAAAACTATTAGAAATCAATCCTCATAATATTTAAGTATAATCTGTGCTAAAATAAAGTAACAAAATAATGTTTCAATTAATTGGTTTTTAATTTTACTTGTTGCAAGGATACTGTAGCTTTGTTGAATTATTATAAAACAAATTCTTCCATTTTTAGGTAGTATTTCATCTTGTTGTGGATAAAACTCTGGAATCTGATGAAATTACAAGTCGAAATGCAATCATGCTTGGAGTTAGAAAGATTTTTCAAGCTGCTTCTATGTATACAATCCGCAATATTACATTTCCATTATTACTCGTTGAAAATACAACAGAGGTAAGTTTTTTATTACAACAATTGTTGCATCTCATATTGTTGCTTGTCCATTTTCTATCACAATTAAATACTACCTTTTATAGAACATGACAGTGCAATGGTGCCTTCGTCGAACTGATCTTGTCTTCAAATGTATCAAAGGTTTTATGATGGAATTTTGTTCTAATATGGCTCGAACTTCTGTGCTCTTTCCTGGATCAAAAGAAAGTATTCAAGCAAACTATACAATCAATTTCGTGCTTCCATCAAAGCTCTCTCAAAATGTTTTCAATCAGATCGTGGAACAATTCCTTCAAATATATAATGTTCGTGTTACAAAAATGGAAGGAAAGCTTTCAGAAGGCAGTAGCGGCAATGAAACAGAGAAGAAAAAAGAATCAAAAATCTTTAGAAAGTCTTTTAGAAAGTGATTGGGTATTGTTTTTATTTTTGTATTTTTGTTACTTTTAAATTTTTAAATATAAATAATTATTTATTCATTTTTCTTGTTGATTGAATATACGGTAGCGAAACATGTTAAGGAATTAAATATTTTTAAAGCAGATAATAATGGCACAAAAAATAAGTCATTTGTTTTACTTTGGTGAACACAGCAATGCAATGAACAATATCCTTCTCTTCCATGTTGCTATCAAAATAGTCACAGTAATAAAACTGGACAAAAAGTTATTTTTTCATGTATCTATCAAAGTAGATAACAAATCAAAATTAGGAATACTTTTTGTGTTACTAGTCTTATAGAAAATAACGCAAAATTGGTAATAACTTTTGTTTTTGTATTACTATTAAAAAAATATGGTCCCACAAAATTAACAAGAACTGCTCTTTAAAGTTACCTTTGATGCACCAGTAAAATAACATAAAATTGAAAAAATAGCGAAAAGATAATTGATTATAAGAAACAATCGAGCTCAAAAAATACAAAAAATGATGGAAAAGACAATTAGAAATCATTTTCCAAAACATAAGCTGACAGTATGAAGAATAACCACATTTACATAAACATCAAATTTAATGAACACGATACAACATTAAACAATTTCTTCAATAATTGCTTTATATTGTTCTGTTACAGCATCAGTTTTCAATTGATGATGCATTAAAGTGTAAGATATCGATCCACATACTACTTCTGGTGATGCATTTGAACATGTAATATTTAGTTTTGGAGATGCATCTGGATCAGCAGTTTGTAACAAAAGCAGCTCCCTTGAATGCTTTTTTTCAATTTCGATCTTTGTATAAACGTTTAAGAAAAACTGCTTTTAAAAAATAATGTATTTTATTCTTTCCTTTTTTTGTTTTTGTAAAACAAATGGAAACAGATGCTTTGTAGAATTTGCAATTTTCGTGATTCTTAAATGCTTTCATTTATACAGTAATTTACACAACCTACTTCACCAAATCAATACAAGCTTTATTTTTCATCAAATGATAGGAAAACTTTGACAACTTTTGTTCTTGAAAAGCTTAATTTTTTTTTCAACAATTGCACTTTTTGTTTAAAAAATTTTATTAGGTCAACGAAAGATGAGTTGAAAAATAAAAAACTAAAATTTTTGATTTTTTGCTGGGAATGTCTGCAATTTTACGAGGAATTAAAAATTTTAAAGCTAAAACTATTCAAAAACTTATAAAACCAAAGAAAAATGGAAGCTGCGAAAGTTCGGTGAGTTTTTTTTGTGATTTTGTTATTAGCCGTATGAGGCTTTTCCGTGTCTATCTTGACCATGTTAATTACTTCTATTTTTAGACCACTGATTTTCCCATTGCTCTACAATGGATAATCTCTGAAGAATGCTTGCAATCATTAAGAAATAAACCATGTGAATTTTATGAAAGTGAAATCTTTGATGGTTTAGATGGCTTTAAATATTCTCTTACAATATATCCAAATGGTGATGGAAAAACAAAAATTGGACAAACAAGAATCTTTTTTCGAATCTACCTTCAAGCAGCTCTCAAGATAGAAGCAGAGTTTCGAATTTCAATTGAATCGGCAAAATATTTGAAGAAATTGAATTATACATTTGAAAAATCAAAAGGTTGGGGAATCAAATGTTGTTCAACAGAAAAATTTTTTGATCCAAAACGAAAGTATATTGTTAATGGATTTTTAAATATACAAGTTCATGGTGTTTTAAAGGTTACAAAATTGAAGGAAAAAGAAGGAATAGAAGAATGGAATGGTGGAGATTTTGGGATATCATTATGGCATCGAGAAGGAACAAAAGATTTTACAATTATTGTTGATGGAATGGAATTAAAAGTTAGTTTTGTTTTTGTTATTGCGTTTTTTGTTGATTGTGATCATGGTGGAGTGACTTGTGCTCTAACTTCGGAGTCTAAATCATTTGAAATAGGCTCTAATAACTCCGGATATGAAGTTGCAATAACACTGGTTATGTATGGTTGTTTTAACAGAACCGCTCGACAATAAACTTCAGTTGTGGATGATTCATACAGTGTCGACGAAAGCTTATTTCATAAATTTTTTTGTATAATTATTTTTTTAGGTTCATAAAATAGTTCTTTCAACTTGTTCGCCAGTTTTTGAAGCAATGTTTGAATCAAATATGAAAGAAGCAAAAGAAAATCAAATGTTAATCACTGATTTCTCACATCATATTGTTGAAGCTGCAATAAAACTTTGCTATCACAAAAATCTTCCAACACCTCATCTTTCAACTAATGACAAAATGGCACTTCTTGCATTCTTTGATAAATATGATATCCAACATCCAAAGGTAAATTTTTATCATCTATTGTTACTGCTACAGTATACTATTTCGTTTTTAGGCATATATTGAAAATTTTTTGATTAATGAAATTACTTCTTTAAATGTTTGTAAACTTTCAAATTGTGCACTTGCTACTAATTCTTTTCTTCTTCAACAACGTTGCTCTGATTTTCTTCGACAATGCTTAAAAGCTTTTGTTCCAATTAGCGATTTTGATAACCTTGATAAAGATTTTGCTTTGAATGTTTTAAAAAATTCTTTTCATCATGTTTGTAAAACTGTTTAGTTTTTTATGGTATTGTGTTGTTTGGTATTTTTTGAATAAAATTTTTTTATTATATTTTTATGTGTTTTTTGTACAGAGTTCAAGGTTAGAAGATAAATTGTAATCTGCAGACTGGAGAGACAAATACTGGTATATACCATGGTACCAGTAATAAAAAAAGTTATAGTTATTATTACACGGAAAAAAGAAGAATAGTAATAACAAAAATATATTTGAAAAATGAGTTTACTGTCAATTGCATGTTTAAAAAAAATTCATTTTGTTAGTTTCAATTGTTGAACAAAAGTTTAAAAGAACCTCACTTTCAGATCACTGCAAAAAATAACAATAATTAAAATCAACCAAAAATGTTTAAAGCTAAACTTTTGTTCTAAAAATTCAGTATTAGGATTACTATCAAAAAACTAATGCAAGTATAATTTAACAAAAATAGTGAAACTACAGTAATCCAGTATTAAAACTATTTAAAAAATTATGCAAATTACACAATTTGATCCAATAATTTCATCTTCTTCTGATCAAAATGAAAAAACATTTTCATCATCTTTGGCTAATGAACCATACATGTCAGGAGTTCTTCCAGCCCAATGCATTAAAGACATTATTGGTTCACATTCATCTTCTAGTGTTGCAGTTGAACATGTTATATTTGGTTCATCAGATGCATGCAGATCAGTTTTTTATAACAAAAAGCACCTTTATTGAATGCCATTTTTTCCGTTTCTCATATAATAATATAAAAGCTTATGAGAATTTGCTTTCAAAAAATGTTGTACTTTTATTGTTGTTTTTAAAAAGCAAAAAAAAAACAAAAAAAGTTATTGAAACAAAGAAAATCTAACTAATGCATTTTGTGAAAAGATCTTTAAAAATATGACTAATAATATCTCTTTTGTGCGCCATTGTAAAAATATTTTATTCTTTTTCCTTTTTTGTGATCATAAACATTATTTATTGGCATACATATACAATAAAACTTCGAAAATGATTTTTTTGAGAGAGAAAGTTGTTATTCACGGATAACTATAAAAGCAAAACACAAACCAACAGCTGTGCTAATTTTGAACCATCCGAAATTTGCACTTTTTCTTTTTTGCGCTTTATGTTTTGGTCCAAACATCGACGTTCAGCTTATAGAAGATGCAAAAAAAGTTTCTCTTTTTCTGTCGAACTTTGAAGGACGTTTTTTTGCGAGTCTTCAATAGAAGTTCCAGAATCTTCGAAAACAAAAGAAAATGTAAAAAAAACACAAAGAATTCATCACCGATTTTCTGTTGAACATTGATATTCAGGATTTTACTTGTCTCAACACGAAAACCTTTCGCTCTCGCTTGTTATTTAAAATTTCGAAATCTTTTTTTGTAATCTTTTTTTTCAATCAATTTTTTTCATTGTTGTTCGTGCGTGATTTAATTAGTGTCTGAATAAACTTTTTTAAATAACTAATAATTTGCTTTCAGACATCTACAATGATTCCTTCAAAGAATGCCGGATTGTTGCATGATGCAATGGAAAAGCTTTTTGAATCCAAAGAAGATGCCGATATGACTTTTGTCATTAATGGAAAGGTAAAATATGTTTTCTTGTTCAACTTTCATTTATAAATGCAATTTTGCGTCATTCTTAAAATATTGGCACGTGTCAGTTGTCATCATTAAATAAAAAGTTAAGCTTGCATAAACCATGTATAGTATATAAAGATATACAAGAACTTGAGTTGTTTGCCCTAGCCATAAGACATGCCTTGACACCTTTAAATAGCCTTGATTGTTTGACTCAAGCTGATTTTAAGCCTCATAGTTCAACAAACAGCGCGTAATTACTTTTTTGATGAAATTAACATTGGTTAAAACTTTTTTAAAAATGCGTTCTTTAGGATTCAGCTTCCTAAAATGTTTTTGTAGCCATATCTTTACAATCCTAATTCCCTTAATTGTAAAGAGTTTAAGAACTAAAATAATGCAGTAAAGATTGTAGGATTCATTTTTAGAAAAGTATAATCATTTTTGGGAATGTATACCTCTGATATTTTGCCAATGATGGAAAGAACACAGAATTTCTCCTTCCTATATACGATTACAACAGTAAAAAGAAGTTTTTAGTTGCTGTTACATTTTGATAGTAATTTTAAGAAACAACTTTTTTTAAACTTAAAAGTTTGTGTTACTATCGTTTTTTGATAGTTATCTAATAAATTTTGTATTTGTTACTTTTAAAAATGACAGTAACAAAAAAAGTTGAGTTTATTGTAAACTTTTTAAGTTACAGTAATCCATTTTTAAAACATATTGTTGTTAGTATCCTATTTGTTTGAGATAGTAATTCATATCCTTTCCATTATGATTGTTTTTAAAGATGATGGCTTTTTAGTGAAAGCAATATGGCTGAATCTAAAATTCTATGCAGCAAATTTAACTATCTGTTGAAAAAATTTTGCTTGCTGTGTGGGTTCCATCAATAATAGTTATAAATTTCAACATTTTTTAGGATCTTACAGCTCATAAACTTGTTGTTTCTTTACGTTCACCTGTTTTAAAAGAAGCCATTCATGAATTATCTGCTAATCGTCGATATGAAATCAATGATCCTATATTTACTTTTGATGCCTTTGAAAATTTTCTTCAATTTCTTTACACTGATAATTGTGACATCAATAAAACAAATGTTGAAAAAATTATTTATCTTGGTAAGCTTAATTACAGTACCCGTTACAATGATCTTAATTTAAATATTTTACAGGAAATATGTATGATGTTAAAAGTTTGCTTGAAAAATGTGTTACAAAAATTTCAACATGGTTTACTAAAGATAATATTTTAAAATATGCTGAACTTGGTCTTGTCTATGAGAATTCATGCACATTACTTCATCGATGTTTTGAAGCTTTGCCATCATTTGAACTTTTATCTTTATCTTATATCTGTGATAATGATGGTGAAACACATTTAATTTCGCCAAATTTGGTACTTAAACTTGTTGAAGATTGTCCAAGGTCAAAAGTATGGTCAGAAGATTTGTTTTTTAAAAAGGTAAGAATTTCTTTTTGTGAAACAAAATACACGGCTTCTGAGTGGTCCAGTTCTAATCAATCTTTCACGTTTGATGTCGCCAAATGAATTCTAGAAGATTCTAGCTATTTTTAAATGCTTCAAATTCACTGTTTTTCAGATTTATGACTGGGCTCAATTAAAAGTTGCTGAACAACGTGTTATCCATAACCATGAAATTGATTTACAAACAATTATGGCTCCATTTATTCCACATTTTACTTTTGATCGAATTTCACCTTTAACTTTGGCAACGCATGTCTATCCAAGTGGCTGTTTATCTCATGAAAAATTTGCTGAAGTTATTTGTAAAGCTGTTATCTCAAAATCAAAAAGTTTTTAAATGCCTTTTTGTTTTTAATTTTTTGTAACAATTTTTTAATGTCTAAAGTTTTATAAAAATGTTTTTGTTTTTTACTTTGCGATGTTTTATCAAAGGCATCTAAGAAATGTTTGAAAGATACATAGTAGCTGGTTGTGTAAGAAATTAGAGCTTTCCATCTCTTCCACGACGAATTTTTGTTGAATCAAATAAATTCAAATGTTCTCTTACAACAAATTTGCATATATGTTTTTGTACAATAACTTTTATCAAAAATACAATTTTATTCAACACATTTGTTGCTACCGTAATCTTCAATTATGAAGTTCTCTTTTGCTGCTATTTTTGCATTATTATTTTTTGTTGCTGTTGAATGCTTTTTTGTTCCTGAAGATTGGCTTATAAAGTAAGTTTACATCTTTTCCTAACTGCTCTTATTTAATCAATGTTTTAGAAATGGTTATACTGTAAGGAAGCAGCAACCTCCACAAGAAAAAGCACCATTATTATCTTCACCACCACCAGGTAAGAATTCTCGTCGTTTTCATGTAAGAAAAGGTTTTCGTATGATTCAAAAAATAGATATTGGTACTGGCATTATTGTTCTGAATGATACGTTAAATAATAATGATACAATTCCTGTTGGTCCATTTACAAATGATTTTATTCAATGGCTTGAAACGTGAGTTATTTTATTTGGGAATAGTTTTTGTTGCTGCTGTAAAGCAATGATAGTAATCTATAAAATAAAATTTGAAAATTTTTGGTGGAAAATCGTAAAAAATTGCGGAAAGTCGTGGAAAACCGTGGAAAATGATGCTTAATTTTCCACGACTTTTCACGATTTTCCACAAATTTTTTAAACTTTTTTCCATTTTTTTATATCATTTTTTGAGCTTTGGGGTTCCAGAAGGAGCCAAAAAGTATATTCCAAAATTGATATACATATCTTCCCCAGGTCCATATGTACGTTTTCTAATAGTTTCCCGTAATTTGGTCTTCTAGAAATCGTCTAATTAAAAATTGGATCAACATTCTGCCACTCATTGTATCCTTAAATTTTTTTGTTACTTTTAAGAATGAGAGTCTCTGAAAGAAACTAAAAAAATGAATTTATTCTTGAGCTTTCACATGACAATAATTCATTTTTTAAATATTTTGTTGTTACTATCTACCTTTCTTATTTGTGATAGTAACACCGATTCATATATTCCTTTCAATTTTGATCTTACTATCATTTAACTTTTTTTCAGGACTGGATATGCTGATTACAATTTCCCTTCTCTTCATCTTGGTATTAATGCATCATATGGTGGAAAAGAATTTCCCGAACAAGCATTGAATCATACACCAATAATCTTCATTCATGGAAATTCTGATGGTGCATTAGATGATGGAACAGAATATTCATCTGGATTTTCATCATCAATCAAATATTTTCTTTCAATGGGATATACATCTGCAGAATTATATGCTGTAACATGGGGTGATAGAAAGTTGGACAAATCTTATTCTCGATTACATACATGTGAATCAATGAGACGTCTTCGAATATTTATTGAAGCTGTAATGAAATATACACAATCAGCAAAAATTGATATAATTGCACATTCTATGGGTGTTACATTAGCTCGACAAGTTATAAAAGGTGGACGTGTTATGGATCTTGTTGAAAAATGTGATCTTGGACATCGACTTGCAGTTGGAACTTTTGTTGGTATTGCTGCAGCAAATTATGGTTTATGTATATGTAATTATAATACTTCATTGGTGCTTCCAGTTTGTGCATGGAAGGTGAGTTTTGTTTTTTCATACATTATCATTTTTGATAGAGTAAAACTTTTTTAGTTTTCGATTACTATCAGTTTTTGTAGTTTTTGATTTACTATCGAACATTTTCAGCTCGGTTTCTATTCTGGTTCTGGCTGTCAAGACATTGATCCATGTACAACTCCTGAATCGAATATATCTTGTTCAACTGCAACTCCTGACGACGAATGTGAACCTATTATGTCTTACACTTTAATGCATTTAGCTGGAAGAACACCTGAAATTTATGGACCTTTAGTCAAAGATGGTGAAAAAGTTTTTTCATTTTGGTCAGAAGAAGATGAAATTATTGGATCAAATAATGTATGGGGACGAAAAACATCACTTATGCCATTCTCAGATGGTTTCAAAGTATTTCCAAACATGAAACATCATCAATTGAAAAGTGATACTGTAGCAGATCAATATAAAGTTATTGTTGAGGGAACTATTTAATGTTGTATGTGTTGTATTGTATTTAAATGTTTGTGGAAATGTGGTAATAAATAAATTTGAAATATTAATTGTGTCTTTTATACCTCAAAAAAGTATTTGAAAGTAACTTTAAAAGCAACTTTTTGCATTATCATCTTCTCCTTACACATTTGCAAAACCTCGACATCAAGAATTCTCTTTTTCAACTCCAATAATTCGATATATGATTCACAAACCACAAACTAGTGCATTATATGACAAATTGGTGAAAATTTGTAAATGGTTTTACTATAAAAACAAATTAACTATTTTTTAAACAAAGAAAGTACCTAACTTTTTTAATTTTATTAATACAGCTGCAGCTATAACTGTACCATCAGGACTTTTTGAATGGAAAATTAATAATGCTATTGAAGTGAAGGAAGATGATACATGAGACTTTTAATTTACCAAACATTTATATCGTTTCTTTGTTTTGTATTCTCTTAGTTGCATTTTATATTTCTTGTTTTTACTCTTTTGAAAACATTTTTGTTTTGCGTTTTTGAATATTGAGCAACCATGATAAAAAATTACCCAAAACAGCTTTACAATCAAATGCAAAAACTTTCTTCAATAACATTTTATATCATAAGAGTTTATTGTGAGTGTATTGATGTGTATGTTTGAGTAAAATAAATTTATAAAAATCTTTATTATCGCAAAAAACATAAAAAAAAACCTATAATACAAACAATTTTTTTTCACAAAAGAAAGAAACAAAAAAAGAATGAGATTTTTTCAATGACTTAATTATAAAAACAAAAGCTAGAGGCACTCGTATTGTTTTCTTTTTAGATTTAAATATATAAGCTATAAATAATAATAATAATAATGAATTTCATGAGATCATTGCGCGAGTGTTAATGAAGTAAACAAAAAAAAGACATGAAGGATTTTTCTTTTCTAAAGCCTAATATAGACCAGTTGTAATAGCACGATATTGGTCATGTACGGTATCAGTTTTTAAAGCATGATGCTTTTTATTTGGATATACAATCATATCATCGGTATTTGGGATGAGAGATGTTTTACGCCCCCATACTGCATTAGGTCCAATAATTTCATCTTCTTCTGACCAAAATGAATAAACTTTTTCAGCATCTTTAAAATCAGAATCTGAATTAAGTTTCATCAAATTGGAAGCATATTCGGGATTGCATTGATGATATGGTTCTGCTTCAGCGCATGATACATGTGATTTATGTTTGGTAAGTGGCATTTTAAATGATTTTCGGCATGTTTCACCAGAATAGAATCCTGTCTGAAAAATAGAAGGAATTAATGGTTTGTACAAGAGAGGGTAAAGTTGAAGTTTTGAAATATGATAGTAACACTTTTTTGCGTATTTTACAATTTTTGATTACTATCGTTTTTGATAGTAACACTTTTTAGCCAACTTTTCGCAATTTTCATTTACTATCAATTTTCTTTCACTTACCATAACTCCACAAGCTGGCATCTTTGCTGCGGTTTCTTTATTACAAGTACAAAGCCCAAAATTAGCAGCCGCAATTCCAACCAATGTCCGAATTTGATCATTGATAGGTTTTCCAATCATACATGCTTCAATATTATCACGAATTACTCCACCTCTAATTATCTGTCGTGCAAGTGTAACACCCATGGAATGTGCAATTATATCAACTTTTGTTGAATTTGTATATGTCAGGACAGCTTCAACAAATCTTCGAATTCTCAGAAGCGTTGCACAGCTATGTGTTCGAGTAAATGATTTTACAAGTTTTCGATCACCCCATGTCATAGCATATAGTTCACCAGAGTGATATCCTTTTGAAAGAAAATGTCGAATTGATGCTGTAAAACCAGAAGAGAATTCTGTTCCATCATCCAAAGCACCATCTGAATTTCCATGTATAAATATTACTGGTGTATGTTGAAGTTCTTGTTGTGCAAATTCTTTTCCACCATATGATGCATTAATTCCAAGATGAAGAGAAGGGAAATTGTAATCTGCATATCCGGCACTAAAAAAAGAAGTGAATGATAGTAAGACAAAAATGGAAAAAGATAAAAAATGGAGTTACTATCACTCACAAAGAATGAGGATAGTAACATAAATATTCCAAAGATTTCATTTTTTGAAATACTGTCCAGAAACTACAGTATCCAAATTTTACCAAAAAATTTAAAAAACTTCAAAGCTACAGTAACTCCTTACTCCAAAACAATAAAAAAATTCTTACTTGTCAAGCCACAATCTAAAATCTTCTGTAAATGGACCAGTAAGGCAATTAATACCAACAATAAAAATAGAAAAAATAATAAAAATATTAAAGCTCATATTTTTTTAATAAAAAAAAAATCAGAAGCCAAAGATATTTTTTTGTTTGAAAGCTTCATTTTTGTCTAAATTTCATCCTTTTATACCCGCATTTTGAAAGGAATGGAAAATCTGTGCTGTGAACTTTTGACCAAGACACATTTTAAGGGCGGAGCTTTTTTACCATCCTATTTTTTTTACTTTATCAGAAGAAGAAGGGAGGGAGAGCTAAAAATGTAATGTAATTGCAAAAAATAGAAAGAAAGAAGAGACACGCCTTTTTTGAATTTACGATTTGTCTTTGGCTGCGGGGAGGCAAAAGAAGCGACAAACTACAAACCTCACTCGAATAAACAAAGAAAAGAAGGAGGAGGCGAAGTGGGGGATACGGTAGCCTATTTTTTATCACTTTTTTTTAAAAAAAGCTGTTGTCGACTTTAAGGAAGAAGAGAAAAAAAAGAAGGTGAAAAGATCAAGAAAACAAATGACGACCAAAACATAAAAAAAAGTTTTTTTGATAGTTCTCTGAATAGTAGACGATCAAAGGCAAGCAATGATAAAAGTTATTTATTATTACCCAATATTTTTTAAATATCACGTAACATTTGTGTTTCGGATCATAATTTTTTTGGTAAACAACTTGTATCATGAAGTTCCGGGTGTTAATAACATTTTGCTTTCTCTTAGAGAAAATGAAAGTAACGCACAAACACAAAGATTGTTGTTTTCGAATTACTATCCTTTACCAAAAATACTGTTACGGATCATAATTTTCGTAAACAATTTGTATCTTGAAGTTCCAGGTGTTAAAAAAAGATTCTTTGATCATATTTCCTTTAAAAACCGCTATTTTCTCTCAGAGAAAATGAAAGTAACACAAAAAACAAAAAATTTGCTATTTTTGAATTACTATCCTTTACCATAAAAAACTATTTTTTATGACACACATAAGAGAGAACTGAAAACACAAATTCTTTCTTTCTTTTTTTATCATCATCATCGTTCTCTTGTACTTTCTTTTTGGTTTCTGTGATATATAAACCATTTATCTTTAAGGGTATGTGTGCTAAATTTGTCGTATGTTTTATAAAAATTGACGTGATTTATCACCTTTTTTTTCGACAGTTAAAAAAACTTTTTTCTTTGCAAAATAATAAAATTAATTGTTATTTGGTGGAGTGATTATGTGAAAATGCAAAAGTTTATTTATCATCAAAATTTCTATCAATTTATCACTGATAAGCGAAACATTTTTATTATCTTTGCAAAGAAATGATTAAAACACGTTTAACAACAACCGTAACATAGTTTTGGTCTTTGTTCTAATTTGGTTATACATACATGCAAACTTGAGAAAATGTTTTTTGTATTAAAAAAATTTATTTGTAAACAAATTATAAAAAGCAAAACGTAATTTTTGAATGTTTTTTGATACTGTTTTTGGTCAAAGTGGTCCATTGTGGTTTGTGATGTTTAATGACCAAAGAAATACTGTAAATGTTAAAATGTCGAAAGTTCTGGAACGGTTGATAGTAATCGTTGATTATGAAATATTGCGCAATTTTGTTACTATCATTTAAATTAAAATTGTTTTTTTTCTCCTTGATAGAAATACATTTTTGCAAAAAATGTTCAAATTTTGTTACTATCATTTGAGAGTAAGGTAATGAAAGTTTACTGTCAATGACAGTAACACGGTTTTGTAAACATTACATAATTTTTGTTACTATCATAAAAAACTTTAACTTGGAAAGTAACACTCAAAATGTCTACTGTCAATGATAGTAACGCTTTTCTGGAAAATATCGTTTTTCTTTTTTACTCTCGTTCGATAGTTATCTTTTTTTTGCAAATTTTGCCATAATTTTGTTACTCTCTTCTTTTGCTTATTTTTCTAGAACTAATTTCCATGCTCAAAGCTGCAACAACACTTATAACTTTTTTTTGTTTTAAAGGGCACAGCAGTTATCTCTTCTTCCTTCCCTTTTATCACTTCCGTAATCATCATCATGCATTTGTTTTTCTTTCATTATTTCTTTATTTAGGTCATAAGAAGAATGAATCATGCTTCTATTTGCTAAAGAGCCATTTTTCAAATCGGTGCACATTTTGATTTATTACTTTTTAACGGTATTTCATGTATTTTTGGGTGTGTGTGTTTATTGAGAATTAGAAACAAGTTGAATTAAGAAACATGTTTTATAAACTGATGCAGTTGTTCTTTGAAAGTCTTTAAAAAAAAATCTTTTTGCAAGTTAATGTACTTTGACTTTCTTTGTAAAAAGTAAAGTTTGTTAATTTCAAGCATTGTTAAACAGACAGAGAAATTCTCTGAATGTAAACATTTTCAAGAAAAGTCCTCTTTACTTCTTCACCCCCGTTAAAAAAATTTTTGTAACGGGGGTGGCAATAAATAAGAATAATTATCTAATTAGCATTAATAAAAGTATTAACAATTATTAATTAATTGTATAATTGAAAGAAAGTGGTAAATTTGTTTTTTTGTGAATGCTTCAATGAACTGAAAAAATTATTATTTAATTGGGTATTTGGTACTTTTGTTGATAGTAACACAATGATACTACAGTGTTGTCAATTAGTGTTACTTTCATTTGTAAATTTTAATTTTAAAGGTTTAAAAAGCTTTTTTTATAATATAGTTTTATGGGCCTAAAGATTGGTAAAAATTGTATAAAAAATTTTGAAATATCGAAAATTCTGAAAGAGCTGGTAGTACATTTTGATTACAAAATGTTGCATAATTTTTGTTATTATCATCAATGATAGTAACACATTTTTGTAAGAAATCGTGTTTTATTTTTGTTACTGAGGAACGCCATAGATGTTTACTGTCAATGAAAGTAATGCATTTTTGAAAAACATCGCACAATTGCGTTACTATCATTTGAGAAACAAATGTTTACTGTCAATAGCACTTTTATGATAGTAACACAAAACTACAGTGAAAAAAGTGCTAAAAATTCAAATGTTCAAATTATAGTAATAGTAGTACCATATGTTAAAAAACCTTTGACATTAATTGTCTTTATGAATGACTGACCAAATAGTCATAACAATAATAGTAATTTTTTAAAATTCAATCTAATTTTTACGCATTCATAACACACTTTTTTAATTTTTATAAATTTGTGTAACCTACGCCATTGAACACAAGAAAAATGACTAATGTAATCCCTTTTTTTGGTTTTCATAAGAAAGTGTGTGAGATGTTGTTTAGTAATACGTTTTAATTTAATAAAATGTTAAAAATATACTGTAATGAGAAAATTTGCACTCTTAAGGTTTTCTCATTTAGAGAGTAAACACACTTGCTTATGCCTTCAAATATCCCTAGATTTATGTAAAATTGTTCGAGTATAAAAATTTGCGGAGTAGTAAATATTTGCAATTAAATAAATTTTTCTATTGTTTTGCAAAAAAAATTTTTTAAGTGTGAACCAAAAGTCACTTACGTGAGATAGAGAGAGAGATATTTGAACAAAAAGGGGGTGTTAGTCTTTATTTGATTTATCCTTGAAATTTAAGAGGTATTTCCAACAAAAAAGATCCATCTCACAAGAAAAAAAGCTACGTGGGATTTTAAGTGTCTATTGTTGAGTTTGTGAGAAAAAAAAGTGACAACATCTTTGATGCTACATTCTTTTAGCACTGATCTATGCAGCAGCAGCTAACTATGACTATCCAAGGGGTTAACAACAAAAAAATATATTTATTTGGATATATTATATCTTCTTAATCCGATTAAGTCTTATTGTTTGTTTCTTTTATTTAAAAAAAATTGATGATATTTTGATATCTCTTGTAGCTTAAGATTTACTGTAGTTTGTTGTCGTCCTAATCTGTCTTAATTTTGCTCATCCTAACTAGCTGTCAACAACTCATAACACAAATCTATTTCTTTTATAGAAGATAACCAGCAGCAATTCAATGACGATTAATATTTTGCACATCCTTTTGTTTTGGGTTCATCTTTTAAGTTAATCCTCTCTCACATTCAGTCAGTCAAATGTTTACAATTTTTTCTTGAAAGAAAGTCCACAATTAAATAATCTCAACAAAAAAAGGTGATGTTATCATTTCCGTTAAGACTAAAAAACACATAAATGCAGAAAGAGCTTTATATAATTACTTTGCTTTTCACAAGCTTATATCTTGCAAATTGCAATGTTAATGTAATTGTAAGGCACTTTACAGTAAATGCATTTAAAAAATCAGCCACGTTTTTTAAGTTAATCATTTTACATTGCTGAAACTTATGATAAATAATTTATCAGCCATAGAAAAAACGAGTTTTGTTCTTTGTCCATGGTGCAGTTGGAACAGAAGAAAAAGATAGACATGTCTAGGTGTCTATGTGTAATTGTATTTAGACATTGCGCGCGACACAGACGCATGAGAAAGTTTAATGTTCCCAAAAAAAGTATTATTATTATTAATGACACCTACACTTAAACTGTACTTTCTAGTTGTTTTGTTGTTACGAAAAAAACATATTTGAGCCTGATCTTTTTGGTCATCTGCAACACATTGATCAACAGTATTTTTCTTATGACTAAACATGATAATCAAGGAATATTTCAGCTCCTGGGGGTGTAAAATGAGACAAACCGAAATAATTTCGATTTCGCTCGATAAATTTTGATTGTTTTCGAAATCGAAATTTACATTAAAATTCTGCCTGATAACATCGAAACTGAAGCAAGCTTTTTCTTGCTCGAAATTTTGATTCCGCACTACCTTGATAAAAGTTTGATAATTTTTAAAGAAAAAAAATGTGACAAATTTGACACTATCAAAAGATCAACAATTTCTTGACAGACATTTGACAAATTCATTACCCTAAAATTTTTTTTGATAAATTGATAAAACAAATATTCCAGAAATTTCTATTTTTAGTTTTCCCTATAGACACAAACATGCACAACAAGTTTTTGATAAAAATGTGATAGTAACGTAAAAAACACAAAGTTAAACAATTTTTTTGTTACTGTCAACACAAAAAAGTTATTTGTTTATTACAAAAAAAAAGTTATTCATTTTTTTCACTTATCGGAAAATTCTGTGTTTTTTACGTATGACAATTAATTCAGCGTTTTTTATAAAATAGGTAAAAAGAAAGTTGTGTGTTAATGGTATTCATGTATCTTGAACTCCAAAAAAAAATCGAGAGAGAAAAAAAATCAGACGCAGTTTTAATAAATAATAAACTTTTGCACTTTTTTGCTAAAAATAGATTTTCTTTTCTTTCCTTTCTTTCTTCTTACTTCTTCTTTGCTACCACCACAAAAAAAGTGATGTTGTTACAACATTGTTGTATAACCATGAGAAACTAAAAAAAATTGAATTTGACTTTTGATTATCGCTTAATTTTTTTGTTAATATGGTTTCTTTAAGGAAAAGTAAGGGAAAAATAAAGAGATTATGAAATCAACAAACTTTTCAAAGTACTTTCAAGGTACATTATTTTATATGGTTTCTGTATAATTCAATGTTTATTGTTAAAAGAAATGTTTTTGGGATTCTCAAAGTACTTAAAAATTCAAAGCGGAACAAATGAATACTAAGATAACAGGATTAAGAAAATCCAAAAAAGGGATTTATTAAAAAAGAACTATAAAACATTGAAAAAATTTGTATCAAGCCATATAAAAAAGAATCTTTAGAAAATGTTTTTTAACAACCTACAGTAAACTATATTTGTTATCCATTATTATCTATTATGAAGCCATTCAAGTATAAATTTTAAGAAAAAAATTCTAACAAAAACTACAGTAAGACAGTAATAATAATTGTTTACTACTCCGCAAAAAATGTAAATAACATTAAGATTAATTTTTAGTCTTTGTACTACTATAGTAGTAGCTAATATTACTATTACTGCTAATACCACATGTTACCAAAATTGGCATTATTAGTTTCCAAGTATGCGTTTAATTTAATCTTTTTGTAAATAATTATTTTTTACTAATGTTACCTACAGTATCCTACATACATGTACATGGATATCAATCCAAAAAAAGGTTTTCAACAACGTCGTGACAGTTTTTTTCAAAACATCGAAACATTGAAAGTACAGTATTATATCGACATTTGACGTCGAAATTTCAATTTCGCAGTGCCAAGGAATGCATTCCATAAAATTTCGTTAACGATAATAAAAATGTTCTTCAAAAATTAAAACTTTTTTAATCACAAAAAAATTTGTGTGATAATCATTTAAAAATGGGTATATATTTAATTCGGTTAACGCCTTTTTTCGCCTTTTTCTTCGCTTTAACGGTTTTTTTGATAAATTCTTAAATTAATCTAATTAAAGAAAAAAACATTTTTCTAAGATTATTTTTTTCTTCTAAGAATAGACCTTACTTTTATTATATAGAACGATTAATTTTTCTTCCCTATCAAAAAGATATCTATGTAATATGTTTTGAACAATTAAGTATGACATTTTGATCGCCATTATTTTTTTCTATGGGAAGAGATCATCATTACTTACTTAGTGTGGAAAGGAAAGAAAAAGATTGTTTTACGGGGAAGGAAAGTGAGTGGGAAAAGTGAAGAAGAAGAAGAATCTTTGAAGATAGCAAAAACACAAAGTTTAAAAAATAAAAATTTGGGTGTTTATGAAAGTTTCTAAATTTGGGACAAAAACATTACAAACTTTTTTTATGATACAAAACACAAAATTTTATTTGGGTGTTTTGACGTCATGAAATTGTGAAGTGGAATCAGCATCTCGGTTTTGGAAAAAAATCAATATCAACTTGGATATTTTAATTTGCGACAAAACTTGGAAATCAGGCATTAGCAGTTCTTTCTCTTTTTGCAAGCTGAATGACAACACAGAACCGTTTAAAGAACAACTTTTTAAAAATTTGTGTGTTTTGAAAGAACTCTTTTTTGTAGCATTGTTTCTGCAGCGTTGCAAAAAAAGATAAACTTTAGACGTCAGTATTATTAAGTTTTTTTCAATGACATTTATGGACATGATCATAAGATATTTCTAGGCATAGCAAAAAACCTTAAAAACTATGTTACCCATAGAGAGAAACGTAATGTTGTATTTTATGGGAATATTATTTATATATGATCCAATTTATGACACAAACATAATAAATGACATAGGTACTGTGGGAAATTTATGAAGTAATTTTTTTTGTTGTTGTACAAATGAGCACTTGCAACTTTAATCAAAATTTTCAATTTCTCATTGCCTAAATTAACTTTAAATATTTTAAGCTAGTTCTCAAGATCTGAAGTTACAGTATTTCAAATGAGAATCAAATTTACTAAAAACCCTAGATTAAGGTCACGGTTAAAAAATTTGAATAATGCATTAAACATTAATCTAAAATCTGATAAGCTACAGTATACACAATATTACTTAAAGTATTATCAATTGATATACGTAAATTGTTTACAAGCTAAGAGATTGTAATACGTTTTGGTGCAAAAAACTGCAAAAAACTAATATCCTTATCTTTTTGCAAGAATTACTTTTAGAGAAGAAAAAAATCTGTTTATTAATATTCTTGCAATAAAAAGCTTCTTAAAGATGCTAAAAATGAAAAAAGAAAAGAGGAATCCCCTTTCATCTTAATGTACATTAAAAAAATTTGTAGTCATTTTTTTATATTACTAGAAAGCTATGGCTTTTGTTTAATTAATAAAGTATGTTCACTCAAATACAATTGTAGTCCTCTTTTTTTGTTAAGGGAAAATTTTACTTCCTTAAGGTTTATAAAACTTCAAAAGATGTTTGTGTGTTTTGAAGGCTATAAAAAATTTTTTTTAAACCGCTATAAATTTTTTTGTTTGACAAAAAAGATGTGGATGATTAATCTAGTTTGTTGTTGTTTTTTGGTTTCTAAGGATTATGCATGCACAGATATTTTGATGAAGCAGAAAAATAATAAGTGGAAGAAAACAATATAATCTTCTTCTCCTTATAAATTGAAAGATAGAGAGAATTTTAAGTAATATTCTTTAATAATTTTAAAAAGTCACATTGTCTACTTCTACTTTGAGTCAAAGATGATAATGACCTTTTGTTCAGTAAAGTAAAAATGGAAAATCCTCAACTGCAAAAAGAATGTTTTTTTTGGGGATTTTCCTTTTTTTAAACAAAAAATGTGGTTTTAGCTTTTGTACTATTTTTGATAAAAAAAATCCTTCCATTATAGTGTCCTATAAATTCATAGATGAAATAAGAATTCCAATGCATACAAAATGAATGGGGGAAAACACAAGCTACAGTAGCTCAGCAAAAAGACAATTCAAAAAAGATAGTAATTCAATAGCAGCAATAATTTACACTTTTGAGTTATTATCGTTTCTGATAATCTTTTTTAATTGACAAAGTTCAATCTTTTTATTTTTTCAATATACAAAATGAACCGGAAAAAACACAGCCTACTGTAGATCAATAAAAAGCATAATCCCTCAAAGGTTCAAGAAGCATTTCCATAAAAAAGTTTGTATTTATTTTTGTGTTTTTTGCTATGGCATCATCTGATTTTTAAAGGTTTCTTAGAATAAGAAATATAATTTTTAAATAGTTAACCAAAAACAAATACCATTTTTTAATTAAAGCTCATTTTTAACTATTATAAGAAAAAAAATATATTTACAATTGTATAGAAAAATTTAAAAAAAGAAAACTTTGTTGAATGAAAAGAGAGATAGAGTTTTTTAAATACAATTTGTCATTTCAGAGAATAAAAAAAGTATGTCTGCTAACAAGAAGGAATGAATTAAGATATATTAAAAAATATCCTTTATTTAGATTTTGGGCTTTTGTACTATATATTTTTTTCTTAGAAGTTGTTCGACAAGCAAAAAAGGATGTCTGCTTTTATATGCTAAAAAAGATTAAAGAAGACCCGCTTTTTTCTACCCTAGAAGATAAGCACTTTTTTAAATAGCAAAAGCAGAAAATTAGGCATTCATTTAAACTTGTTATTTTTCTTTAACAATGGATAGTAATACAAAAATCGAAATTCTTGTCGCATTTCTTAACTATCATTTGAGAATAATATTAAAATCGTTTATTGCCATTGATAGTAATGCATTTTGCAAAAAACTAGGGAAAACTCTCTCATTTGTAACAACAAACATTTTTATTATCAATAAAAGTAACCCGTTTTTGAAAAAATTTAGTAAATTTTTTACTATCATCTGATAGTAACACAAATCTAGCGATAATTAATATTTTTAAGTTACTTTCAACAACGACAGTAATCTTAATAAAAGTTCCAAAAAACATTCGCTCACACGTGTGCCTGATTTTGACGTTTTTTTCAAAAAAAACTGTTTCAAGCAAAAGTTGCCCTTTTAAAAACCTTAACTTAATTTTCATTACTGCTTTTTTTTGAACCCCATTCTTTCTTCGTCATCAAATCAAAAAATTAAAAAAAAACAATATTAAATTTTAATGAAATTTATTATAAAATATAATGATGACGAAACTATCTTTCTTTTTGCTATCATTGTTTCATTCAAGCTTTTTCGAAACATGCTTGAATGAAATTTAAAAAACGGCAAAGTCAATGAAAAAGCTTACTTTAATGTGGGGGCTATAAACAAAAAAAAACAAACAACAATGAATGAATAAAATAAAAATGTATTCAAAAGAAAGACTTCTGCAATTAGCCATTTATTTATTATTACATTTGTGTTTTCTCTACGTTTTTGAAACGTTAAATTTAACGGAGGTGGTTTTGAATAGGCATTATTATATTTTTACGAGGTTGCTGCTGCTGCTTGACATTCTGTTATTGCTGCTGCTGCTTTGAATGAATGAATAAATTAATTATAAATTGCAGAAAAAAAGCTGGAGGTTTTTTTTTGCTTTGCAAAAAAAGATGAAGAAGAAGAGTGGGTAATGAATGAACGAAATTGTGTTTTGAAATTTTATTAAAAATGACTATGACTCAAAGAAAACAATTTGTAAAAAAAGAAATGATTCATAGCATACTGTAAGGGAAAGAAAAACATAAAGAAATTGAGGAAAAAATTTAAACATTTTAAAAGGAAACCTCAAATAAGCAATGGACTTGACATGGAACTGCCGAATATCAAGAATCTCGGAATTCCAAAAATACCATCTTTTTTCTTTTTTTTCATGATTCAGAAAATGGTATCAACATAAAAAAATGGTTGGATATTACTCAATTTTCAGCTGTTTTTCTTCATTTTTTTCTTGATTTTGCCTGATCCACGATGAATGTTTTTTTGCAAGACTACAACACTTCTTTCAATGAGATTTAACACACCTTTAAAGCAAACACATATCGTCTCATGTTAAGTATACTTAAGTTATCCATTAAAAATATAAGTCATAAATCTAAATATTACAAAAAAAAGCTTTTATTTTTGTTATTTTTTACCAAAGCTCTTTACCCTTTTAAATATTTTAAATTTTCTGCAAGACAAAAAATATCTACATCAGATTAAAGGCTACATTAAATGTTACAAGGATAAAGATGGTTGACTTTATCTAAAAATAAACTTTTTGACTTGAAAAAGTCAGAATGCAAATTTTTGCTTACTCTAGCAAGAAACAAACAAAAGTTACAGTAACCTTTTTTAAAATTTTCTATCAAAAAAAAGATATTTAAAAAAATTTAATATAAAAACAAGATTAAAAATGGATTAAGAGATAAAAAAGCATGCTATATTCAGAGGGGATTGAGTTGTAAAAAAAATTATTTTAGTTTTATCTCTTTTTTAAAGATGCTGTGAGATTTTGTTTTTACAAAGTGCAAAAACAGATTAATTTTCAAAGCTATTAAAAAAGTGATGTTATTTGAATCTTTTTCAAGGTAGTTGCAAATGGGGTTGGAAGAAGCTCTTGAAGGCCAGCTTCCAAAATTATAAATGTCTTGGCATTTGGAATAAACGTCATTTGGACATCAAAGCTTAAAGTTGCATGTTCTACAGTTAAAGCGATGATAGTAGCATTAAATTTTTTATTTATAGATTTTAGCGTTACTATCACTGTTTTTATTGGAGCGATTTTTGAATTTCTGAGAGTAACAAAATCTTCAAAAATAAAAGTTTATTATTACTCTCAGTTTCGAAAAAAACTGCTTCAAAAATGCGATAGTAATCCAAAAAAAACGAAAAACAAAATCTTTTGGTTAAAAAGCCTATCCAATGCTGAGAGCAACGCTGTCATTTTAATTTTCCGATCTCAAAATCATTTCATTGAACCAACTCACAGATCAAGGCTAAACATTTCGCAACGCTCCTGTTTTTGCTGCTAAACTTGTTTCTATTTTTACTAATAATTAACAATCTAAAAAAAGTTTCTGAAACCCTCTCTCTGCAATAATCAATATGTATATCACCCCACGCATTGACCGGAAACAATCACATACACCCACAAAATTTATCAACGAAAAGCAATCATTGATCATATATCAAGATCATCATCAGCATCATCACAAACTCTCCAATCAAAACATAAATATATATATACAGGTCATATCTTCACCATCTTCTTCTTCACCAAATAGGGTTATTACGAAATATATAAATTAAAAAATGGTCACAAAAATTTTTATCATAAAATTTTATGATAACATTTTTATCACTGATCAAAGCACAGTCAAGAAAAATAAATTATGACGCAAAAAAGTCTTTGATTGTTGAATGTAGGTAGATGTTTTGTGTGCTATTTTCAGGGGTCATGAAATTAAATGGCAAAGAAAAAGATCTATCTGGAACCATGATAATACATAAAAATTACTTATGAAAATAAAAATGTTTGTGATCCCTAATCACTTATTTAGCAGAACACGAAAAATGACGTAACATAAAATTCCTTGTAACCTGATTGTTGATTATTGTTATGTTGCATACATAAATTTTTATAAAAGGGCACAAAGTGATCAAAAATTAAAAACAGAAACACTACGTCGACGAAAAAAGCAAACGTTTTATGATGGAAAACTATATGTAATCCAGCAAAGGACAAAAAGATTTTAAGAAAACACAAATTTGCTTTTGTGGATGGAAGATGCTTTTAATCTTTTACCGCTATCGGCAAAACTTCAAAGAATTTGGCTTATTAAGAAGAGAAAACATGCCACCACAGTTCCCCAATTACTGACCAAAGCACAACATTGAAAGTGATGCAACAAAAAATTCTTTGAAACTTGATCGTTGTTTCTTGCTTCTTTGGGTACAGTCATTAAAAGTACATCTCTCAAAAATTTAAACATATAAATTTTAAAAGTATTTTCACTGTCACATACCAAAACTCATGCCCATCAAGGCTATGAACAGTTCATAGACATATTGTAATACTTACGTCATTTATAAAACATTTTTTAAAGATTTAATGTAATAATTCTCTTTTACTTCCTTATAATTTAAAGCATATCTTGTAGTCGTTCATGTAGCTACGTAGCATTATAGTTTTGTATATTAAACTTTAAAGAAATAAATGGGTTAAGTTAAAACACAAAACACACACATTCTATTTGTCATTTCCTTTTCTTACTTACTTCTTTCTTACTCACTAGTTTTAATAATACAAATATAAATTTGTTTGTTAGGGAAAAAAGGAAGAAAGTGAGTAATATTTTTTATAAAACAGCAGACTGTGTGGAGACTAGCACAATTTAATGAGTAATAGCTATTATTATTTACAAAAAAAAGAGTAATTACAACTGGTACAAAAGTACATTTGGCTAAAGAAAATAATTTAAAAGGGCATTTTGCAGAGTTCATTAACTTTAATCATCTGCATTAAGCTTCAATGAATACTTCCACGCATAGATTTTGAAGGAATCAAAGAAAGTCTTTTCCAAAGTTTAAATAAACTAAAAGATAATGTTAGTTTAATTGATTATTGATTTACCGAAAACATTATTATTACAGTTTATTTTTGCACTGATAATATTTAAATATTATAAGAATTAATTTCAAAATCAATTTTTTGATGTTTTTGGAAGGAACTCAAACCTCACTGTTGATTCACCTCTATTTGATTGCAAGTTAAACTCGCTATCAACTGCTCTCTCTCTGTATTTGCCATCAGAGAAAATTTGAAGTAATTTTTTTTTTCATTTCCCATAAATGAAAAAAAACCTGTTGCAATAAAATACCTGAAATTTTCAGGTTTAATCACAAAAAAAGCTTACATGCACTTCTTTTTTTTAAATTTGCAAAGAACAAAACTACAGTACTCAAAATTCTGTAATTAAATTTTTACATCTCATTGCAGAAAATTTTAATGGGCTGCCTTTTTTTGTGTTTTTTTTTGTAATGCATTTTTTTGCAAAAAATAATTTTGTAAAAACATAATTAATTTTTTCAAAACACTATTTTGAACAAAATTATTTTTGGTCAGCTATACTCTTGCGCTAAAAAAAGAAAGCAAAAAAAGCGTTTGTAGTTTCTGTTCACTCTTTTTTGGTGTAGCATTTTAGCTTCAATGAATGGCACTTTTTTGCAAGGAGGGAGAAAGACATGGCATAAACAGAAAGTATACGGTAGATAACATTGCTAGAAATGGGAAAACACAAAGACAGAGTGCGACAAAGCATTGTTTCTAGAAAAATATGTCTGTTAAAAAAACATTTATCACCAAGGGAAGGACAAGGGGAAATCTAAATTCAGAAAGTTGAAATCGTAAAAATTTGGTTTTGTTTTTTTCTAAATGTACAAATTAAAATTTACTTGAAATTTCGGTTTAAAAAAATGATCGAAATCAAAAATTTGCATAATCTTGATAGAGAAGTTCCCGGCTTAAATCTATTTTAAAAATGTAAGCCTTGTTTTGTGTCAATAAAAAACTTTATTTCGGTAGTTCTAGTTACTTTTTGAACATTTTTTTGCAAATGATTTACATTTTTTGTTTTTCCGCGAATTCGTGAATTCAAATCTTCGAATTTCAAAACCTCAAATGCTTAATCAAATTTGTAAAATTTTAATAAATGTCATGTAAAAAAAGCTTTTCTCAAAAATAGACATAATAAAAGTTATTTAACAAAAAATTTAATTTCAACGAAATTAAAACTTTTAAATTTAATTTATACTTAATTCTTAAAAGCATTAAAATAATATATAAATCAACAACACTTTTTTTAAGTGATAAGCGTCAAACTTCACTTTAAAACTATTTTTTATGGAGGAGAGAGATTTATGTTTTTTTTATGTTTTTGTAGTGTAAAACAATTTATGTTTTGTTTCTTCTTTAAGGAAGAATAAGGTTAACAATTTTGACATCAAATGACAACAATATGATTACGGTAATGCATCATAGTTCACGTCAAAGGAAACAAAAAAATTCCCACCATTTTTCAAAGAAAAAAGATTTTACTTCCATCAAAAAATGAAGAAACAAAAACACAAAAGCATTCAAGTATATCAAAATTTAATTTTTTGCTGTTGCAAAAGATGCAAAACATTAAAAAGGTCACCCTGTAGCAGAAGTAAGGAGCTAAAAATAAGTATGTAACCAAAACCACCCAAAAAACATAAAAGGAAATCTGTGTTTTTGACGTTGCTTCTTTCAAAAAAAAATGCGGAGCAAAAAAGGAAATGAAAGAAATGTTTATGATCGCTTTCAAAAATGACTGCTGCCTGCCACCACCAATGACGCATTAAAAAAGGCTTTCTCCCTTTTTTTGAAACAATGCTTTCAAAAAAGCCTCAAAAAATGCTCTTAAAAAATGCTTATTCTTTTTTTAGAAACTTTCTATCCAAAAAAGTTTATTAAAGGAAACGAGTTCATGGAAAAGAGCCCGCTCAATGACAGAGGACGAAAATACACATCAGCAAAAAATTTTGTTACGTCAGAAGATTCAAAAACACGCACAAAAAAAAGAAATAGAAGGAGTATGAAAAGTTCAACGAAAAAATTAGATTTTATTTTGTGTCGTATAAGGTCAAAAAACAATTAAATAAATAAATGTTTGCTGAATAAGTTTTTGCATAACAACAATTTGTATTTTCAAGGGAACGTATTACTTTTTGAAAGTGGTTTTTTAGCGTCAGTAAAAGAACATTTTTTACTAGAATAGTCTCTGTTGCTCATAGTTTTAATGAAAAATTTAAATATGCAATTTTCTTTTTTAATGATAGTAATATCAAAATTTATATATTGCATAATTTGTGTTACTCTCACGACAGTAAATAAAAATTCAAAATTTTTTTTCACAAAATGGTGACTGCTAATTTTCTACAATCTTAAAAAAACATTTTAAATTATTGCGACAATGTTCGCTGCAAACCGTAGAAAATCGTGGAAAACCGTGGAAAGTCGTAGAAAATCGTAGATTTGGGATATTTTATGTCATGAAAAAACGTTGATAGGTGACTATTTTTGAGATGCTATACCTATGATATAGATTTAAATACAGTTATTTGGTATGAAAATGATTCCTAAATAATGTAGAAATAGATACTGGTGTTGGTTATCCCCCTTTTATTCATCAAAATTTGTCAACTAGATCACCATTTTTTAAAAAATGTGACATATTTTAGAAAAGTAAGATTTTTTATTGTCATATTTGTGTTACTCTCTTTACAGTCACTCTTCCCAGCATTACAAAAACACTAGAATTTTATTCAAAAAACTACAATATATCAACAACAAATAATAACAAAATATACCAGTATCACAAAACACAACAAAAAAAAGTAATCTCAAAAGCAATTTGAAACTTTATACCAAAATCTTATTAAAACCCGTATTGGTCGAAGAATGATGAGTTGAGCAAATAAATGAGGACGTGCAACAATTGCAGATCCAATAAAAAATAGAATTATTAAGCAATAAAAAATATATCTAATTTGAGAGTGAAGAATTGTCGAATCAATTGAAAGAGAATAGTCATCTGGTGGTAAATCTGCAGCATTTTCATCCAGCATTGCATCAAACGATGATAACTAAAAAAGGATGAACAGGTTATTTAATGAATAAGTTTGTTTCTACTTCGTATATATGAAGCAAGATCAAAATGAAAGATCTATCAACGTTTTTCTATAAGCTACTTTCCAAAAAAGTTTTTGCTACAGTAATTTTTACAAAAAAACATTTCTTAAAAATTTTTTTACAAACATCATTTCCTCATTTAAACTGTTGGAATTTTGAACCAAAAAACATTGCATTATTTTTACCAAAAATTATTGTAATTAAACCCTCACTATTCGAAACAACAATTATCTTGTCTTGTATTGCTATCTTAAAATAATCATTTCCTCCAAAAAATAATAATTAAATGCTTACCATTCTTGGTCCAAGTAATCTTTCAATTTCGATGATATCAAGTTTGCTGCTTTGTTGTTGTTTCAAGTCTCTGAAAAATGAATACAAAAGTTAATTTTGTTTTTCACTATTCTTAAAATTTTTTGTTTTAAATTTTTTAAAGCAACTACAGTAGTCAGTGCTGATTGTAACTGACGTTGAAAATTAGATATATTTATTGGAGTGATCTCTTGCTATATTTCAGTGGACCCCGAATTATTAAGTTCAGTCACAAAGAACATTAAGCAAGCCAGCACAATAGCCACCTCCTCAAAAAAAGAAAATAAACAAGTTATATATAACTCAATTTAGTCTGCTTCTAAGAACCGCCATTTACTTATTTTATGCTCTAACAAATATAATCAAATTACAAATAACTTACAGTTCAAAGGAAGCATTTTTAATGAAATGCGGTGGCGATGAATGCCATATACGACATGAGGGCAGAGCACGAAATATTGGTTCAAAAGTTGAAGTAAATGAAGAAACTACTGATGAATATTTTGCAAAATTCGAAGTCGTTATTCTTTTTGGAAGCGACGTATCTTGATCAGAAAGTTCTGGAAGGCTTGACTAAAAAATGGAAAAATTACAGTATGCAACTTTAGTGATAAAAATAAGCTTACTTGAATTAAATGTTTGTCAAAAATATTTGGCATTTGTCCATTATTTTCATTTGCTTTCATTAAAGCATCTATTAAATTAAAGCATGATCCATCTTCTAGACAATTTGAATCACCAAAAACTGATACAATTCCAGTGCCATAATTTGAAATGCCAAAGATTGGTAAATTTTCAGTTGTTTTAGTGCCATAAATAAATTCTGAGCCCTGAAATAATGCAAAACATTAATAAATGATAATTAACAAAATTATTGGCATGGAATTATTCATATGGAAAAAACTGCATAGGTATTTAAAAAAACAAGAGCTTATAGTTTTTCCTCAAAAAATATTTTTCACTGAAGTCTCAAATTTACAAATTTAACAATTTTTTTTATAAATTTTTAACACAGCTACAAACTTTTTTAAACTACAGTATTCTTTCAGTTTTGCAAAACACATTTTTAAATTTAAAAAGAAATGAACTTTCAACTTTTCATTGTTGTGTTACAGTATCCCAATCAAAATGATATCATTTTGTATTGTTTTATATTTCTATTGTTTCCATGAATCTATTCTTTTGTTGCTTTTTTAAATAAATTTAAAAAATTTTCTAGCATAAATAAACAAATGTATTAGCCTTTTTAAAATTCAAAAGTTAAGAAACTTTAAAAAAAAATTTTCAAACAAAAACAGCAAAACACATAAAAACTCTTTTTCTTGCAAAAAATATTACTGTTAAATTTTTAAACAAAGCTCATTTTTAAAGTTTTGCTGGAGAAAGCTTCTTTTAAAACAATAGCAAGTTTAAAGGTTACTTTTGAAAGTACTTTTATTTTGAATTTTTGAATGAGTGATGCCACTTTACTGTTTTACTTCAAACACACATACAAAAGCACAAAGACTACATTGTTCTTATTTTTTGTTGCTTCAAAAAAAGGAACGTGTAAAATACATTCCTTAAATTTTTACAATTTTTTATGGGGACTGTCACAAATAGTCACAACCAGCTATCAAAGGTCGGCTTTTAAAGGACAAATTGCACTTCAAAGAAAACTGTTAAAACTAAAAACAAAAATCAAGGATTATCTGGAGTGCCACATTGAGACTTCAATAAACATATTACTCTATTAATTGCATGATTTTCAGGTTCAACTTTAATCTGGAAATCTTTTTTAAACTGTCTATGAAAAAATGCACCAAAAATTACATTATTTTTATCATTAAAGGATACTGTAGCATAAATAAGGTTAAACAGAAAAAAAACGTTTTTTGTTTACGTGCCTTACGCAAGTTTATAAAGTTATAATTGTATTTATCCATAAATATAAACAATTATTAGAAAAGCCACCTGCTTTTTGAAGGAAAAATAAAACACGTCAAATTGTATGCATGACAAAATTATAATAGATACAGTATTCCATAATTGTTTTAAAGAAAGAAATTAAAAAACATGCAGCAGCAATGAACAAAAAAGTAATATTTTTTGCAAAAAAAAGCAGAGAGTATTTAGGAAAATTACTGTAGAAAAAAAAGCGATTAAAACTATTAAAGTTTGTTTCTAAGAAATGAGAGAGACAAATTTAGTCCGTGCAAAAAAACGAAGTGTACTTGAACTTTATCCTATGGTACATTTAACGTAATAAAAATACATTGTTTGATGCTTTAAAACGTAAAATTTGATCATCTTTCGTAAAAAATATAGTGACTAAAAATATGCTCAAAAACAAGTTATTAAAATTGTAAAAATAATAAATTTAATAAACTACAAAAATTAATGTAGTCTAAAAAGTAATTTTTATGGTAAAAGTACAAACGTTACTTTTTTAAAAAGTTTATGACAAAACAAGTTATTTTTGTAAACAGCATAAACTAAATACGTACTATTTGCAAGAGGAAAATTAAACTTAAAATGGTGGCAATTAAACAACGTTTCTATGAAAACAGAATTTTAAAATCTTGGTAACTGGGGATGCAATAACTCCAGAAGTTACGTTGAAATGGGGGAAAAACACAAATTTGTGTGTTACAGTACTATACTAACTATGAGAATAACGGTCAATAACTTTTAACATTCCAAGCTATTTTTGTTATATTTGAATCCAAGAAAACGAAAGATTTAAAAATGTGTGAACAAGCATGTAAAATCAGAGCAATCTGTCTATCAGAAGAAAAGAGCAACAAATCAAATATTTCACTTTAGATCACGTTAACGGAGAAATTTAAATCACAATCAATTCTTTTTAAGATGTAACTTTGTTTTAATTTCGATTATCGATAATTCTTCTTTGATTTTATTTCATTTTCGGTCAATTATGGGCAAAGATACGATACATTTCGACAAATCCGTAATTAACAACTCTCAATTTTTCTTTCATTTTTGATTGGAGAGAATTTTGGTCAAAGCTATGACCAAATGTGATCCGTTAAATGCCATTGAGCCCTTCGAGATGCCTCCTTTCTTCATCTTTTTTATAACAAGCGTTGTTTGATTAAGTTTAAAAAAATTGACGTCAAATTAGTTAATCTTTGAAGTAAAAGAAGAAATAAATATTCCTTGAGAACGATTTTCTATGGGATCAATAAATTATATATAATGGAAAATACACTTTTAACACAATCTTAGAAGGAATGATAATATTAAGTCAAGCCACTCATTCTTCAAAACAAAATTACCCTTTTTTTGTCTCGTCCTGTCATACATTTAAATATAAAATGCAAAACTTACAACGTCATTCAATTTTGCCCATCCAAGTTTCGCATTCTTCGGTGCTCTTATTATCGTTGAACCAGATAAAAAATTGATATAACTTTCACCAAATTGATATTTTCCATTTAAAATTATATCTCCAAATGAAAAGCCAAAAATATTTAATAATGAATTTAGCGCTGGAACATTGCAACCACCAGTTTCCGGAAACCATAATTTACCATTATTATCATCTAAGAATTGAATTTTGTTGATTAAAGTTGAATTGAACCAATCACCAAATACTATTAAATTGAGGTGGCTATTTTGAACTGCTTTTTGAATTTCTATAATTTCAGCTGGAAAATATTCTTCTTCTGGATCAATAATAAATAGTGAAGAATATGATGAAAGATTTGTGCAAGTTAATGGTGCACCGCTAATTTCTACAAAATACCCGCTTCCACGTAGATGTTCATATAAATCCTTGAAATTTGTATGTGGGTGATCAGCATTCCAATCTAGCGCCGAATTCTTCTGCTCTAAATTATCTCTTGCAAAATAACCAGGTGGATAACGCATTTGTCGAAATTGATCCCATAGAATTCGTTGAGATTTTGCAGGTGTTGGAATAATTTTCATACGAAATTTGAAAGTTGATTCATGAATTTGATTCACTGTTTTCACTTTCAATCTTATTTGTGCAGTTGCAGCTCCATTAAAGCTTGATGCTTCTGGTTTCACTTTAATAAATATTGCAAGATATCCACTCCATGGCCATATTTTTCGAGAATATTCTATTTGTACTTCTAAGAGGTCGCCATGTTCATCTTCAAATGGTTCAAAAATTGGTTCTTCTATTATTTCACCACCAATACCGTAACCATTAAGAATTGTAATCTAAAATAAGTTTGTAAATTAACAGAGATTATAGAGTACCATCATAACAAGCTATCAAGATATCACATACGCCATCAAGGGATAAGGAGATGAAGGAAAAATGAAATCGAAAGATAAAAAAACCTCCGCCGAAAGCGTCTCATGAAGACGTGAAATTTGGACAACTTCAAATATGTACAAAAACATACATTAAAAATAATTGGTATTGCATCAGCATAAATCGGTTGAGAACAATATGGCCACATATATGGGCATTCAAGGTAATCGATATAGGATGGAAAGAATCTGAAAAAGTACGATATATTAATATATCTTTTCGATTATCAACAGAAGAAACATTTCATGTAATTCTACTTTCATACAATGTAACATTGTAAGTCATGGCACTACAAAATCAAAATTCCAATTACAATCAGCGATATCCATTTGGAGCACCAACAATACTCCAAACACCGAAAAAAGTTTATAAACTTCGTAGAAAATCGTGGGAAACCATAGAATTATTTCCAGAAAATTGTGAAAAATCGTGGAAAACCGTGTAAAATCGTTCTAAATTTTCCACAAACTTTTTTTTTTCTTTCTTTTGGATATGATGTATTCTTGAGTTTCTAATGAGAGTCAGAGATCTCATCCTTAGATCTATATGTACTATTTCTAAATGATACACGAATTTTGGATATATCTAGAAATTATTTAAATATACAAATAGAGAAGAGCTCATTGTAACATTATTAACAGAAGCCCGGCTGATAAACTCAAAAGAAAGTCAAACAAAAAAGATGCCTTTTTTAAACAAATGTTTAAAAAACATAACAAAGATTAAAAAAGAAACTCACGTAATTTTCGGTGAATATTTTTGTAGGTAATAAAATGATGCTGGTAAATCCAATCTTCCAGCCCCTTGTTCAAACATTGATGCATTTGTCTCGAGCTTTTTAGCGCCTTCTGCAAGAACTTGTTTTATCATTGCTGGATTTCGTCTTTGATTTTCTGGTATTGAAGACAGCAATAGTGCAACAGCTCCTGTAATAACTGGTGCAGCTACAGATGTTCCAGAAAGGGATCGACAGCCACCATGCAAAGATGGACCAAATATCTGTGAACCATATGTTACAATATCAGGTTTTACACGACCATATCCAGCTGGAAGTTCCCAAGTTGTCATACCACGTGAAGAGAATTTTGCAATTTTTTCTTCCAAGTTTATTCCACCAACTCCAATTACATCACCTTGATCAGCAGGATTGTTCAGGGTTCTAAAAACCAAATATGATTAGTATTAGTATCATTTAAAAAATGGATCAAAATCATAGCCAAAATTGTGTCTCAGGAGTAACAAAGATGCAAGACATATATATGTCAGTGTTCCCAAATGCCAAAATTCTAACTGTAAAAGATGCTCTCGACAGTGGTGATCCTTGCCATCAAATATTAGCTTCCAGAAATCCATAGAAGCGATATATCGTCAAAAATCAAGAGGGTTATTTATGTGAACCATGTATATATCGGTATAAGAAACACAGTAAAAAAAATTCTGATCTTGTTTCAAATGACTGCCTTTTTGTTATTTTTGAAGCTAAATGGCTGATTTTTTGAACATTATATTCAGAAATGTCTGGATTTTCATAATCTATGACAATTTTGAGCTGGCGCGAGGTCAAAT
This sequence comes from Panagrolaimus sp. LJ2400, assembly GCA_024447215.1. Classification (NCBI taxonomy): domain Eukaryota; kingdom Metazoa; phylum Nematoda; class Chromadorea; order Rhabditida; family Panagrolaimidae; genus Panagrolaimus; species Panagrolaimus sp. LJ2400. The sequence continues at coordinate 311,800 of JAMRYA010000173.1, forward strand.
TTGAATTTGGCGCTGTTTGGCGAAGTATTCCCAAATGCCAAAATTTTATATGCAAAAAATACCCCCGCCAGTGATGACCCTTCCCACCAAATATGAGCCTCTAGAAGTTAAAGGGAGCGATTTGCGGTCCAAAACCAAGTTGGCAATCATGTGAAACACACTCTGCATAATTTCTATCGAGCTTGAATTTTGATTTCGAAATTCTAACATTAAGAAAAATTGGAATTGAAATTTCTCTCTAATTTCCCAAATCCCCTTATTACAGTGCTTACCCAAAAACAGGACCATCATTTCCAATTGCAGAGATAAGAATAATTCCATTAGCAGTAATTTCGAGCACTTTTGACATAAAAGGTTCATCAGTAAAATCTGGGCCACCAATTGAAAGATTTATAATATGAATATTTGATTGAAGAGCTATATTAAAGGCATCCAAAAACCATGAAGTTGTTGAAATTTGTTCATTTGTAAATACTTTATAAATGTGTAAATTTGATTTTGGTGCAATTCCTGAGCATCGACGTCTTGATGATGCAATAAGTCCAGCAACAAAAGTACCATGTCCAATTACTGAAAAATGTAAAATTATTAAAATGAATAATCAAGTACAAAAGATTTTGATAAATAACAAAACTAATGAGTAACAGCTGTTCAGTGGATGGTGTAAGCTAATGTTGATAGAGAATGTTTATATATTTTTTCGTTTGTTTTTGTTATTTTCGAAGCTTTTCGTTTTCTTTTTTATCAATGTTAGCAGTTGCGGAGTGGTTTAATTGTCATCAGAGTATTTTTTCTTATGCTCAAGAATAGTTTTTTATAATTTTTTAATTAACTACAGTATACCTTTTGTACATAAAATGATTAACAATAAGTCCACTATGCTTTGTTATTGTAACCGTTTGAAATCTTTATTAAGTCTTGTTAAAGCAATTCAAAATTTTCTGCAAACAATTTTTGAATCTACAGTATCCTTTCTTAGAAACATAAATTAGCAACAAATTTACGATGCACAATTACTGTGTTTTAAAGTATTTTTGATGTAAACATACCGGAAACTTTTTCATTTTTTTTTTGCCAAAACACACTTTGTAAACATCTTCCAGTTTCGTCAGCGCTTTGATATTTAAATTTTTACGGCGTATATTCTTCAAAAACAACCATTTCAATACAAAAAAACATCCTTTCAAATTTGCTTATCCTTTTGACAAAAACCCATTTTCTCATAGTAAAATTAATGAAACATTGCCAAAAACCCCTGCTAAGCAACATCCATTTTAGCAGATTTTTAAAATAAATAATTTTTGTTTTTTTTTCAATAAAGCATTCAAATTTCTTTGTTATTTTGTCATAATTGCATTAATAAACACAAAGATCAAAAGATGTCTATTTTACTTCATCTACCGCATCTTTCTTGTAAACAAAAGCTAACAATGTCTTGCCCGAATATACTGTAATTCTTTGAAAACGTCGTTTAAAGAATGCCAATATGTTTACTAAAATCTTATAAATGCCAAAATTGTTTACTCCTATTTTTGCCAACACTCTTTCAAAACAACTTTATCCTATTTTCATTTCAACAGCGCTTTGATATTCAAATTTTACGACTCCTGTTTCTTTGTTTTCAAAAAGAAAATATTCTTTCAAATTTTGCGCATTTTCACACAACAACCGATTTAAACTAATTGTAAATCAAAAGTATTCTTCTTTGCCATCTGCTTTTGCTTGTCAAAACATCATCTTCATTTTTTCGCCTTTTCATCAACAGTCTTAAATAGGCAGTGATGCAACACAACACTAAAAAAAAATTCATTGACCGCAATGACGCCGTAGAAAAAATATTTCTTAATCCGATTCAGACACACAGTGATTTTTGTTTTTGTTTCTTTTCAAAAAAAAAACGAAAAATAAATCCGGTTTCGTTTTCGATAAAATAAAAAAAAGCGAAGACTTCATTTCATTTTTTTAGTTTAAAATCGTATAGTCGTGCAGCTGTAATTTGTAAATGCTTAAAAAAACTCTAACATTCTGTAATAAAAAATTTTTTTAGTCTACCTACAGTATCCATTGCCAGTTTTTCATTGATAAAAATGTTATTAGCCAAGTAAGTTTATATGTTTGTTTTTAGTTATATCCCCGCAAGAGAATGGGAGGAGGGCTTGATGCCAAGTATGTTGAGTTATTGAGTAAATTCTGAATTGAAATATCAAATAGATCGAATTGGTGAGAAAAATAGTGTATCAAAAGATTGGTTGAATCGGATCTAGCGGATCCGATTTATTGCGTCAATTCATTTATCGAGTCAAGTTGTTGTTCACTAATCCTTGTAATTAACAACGCAACAGGGGGGAAAACAGCGAGGGATTTCCATCTTTCAAAAGTAAATCAAACAAAATCAGATTTCTTTGAATTTTTATAAAAGTCTTTCGTGTCTTTCTGCATTTTTCTATCCTCCAAGTCTTTGTTTGCTTCCAAAAAAAAGATGTAAGAACTCACAATCCGCTGAATTTCCTTCATTTGTAAAATCATATATACTTTTGACGTTCTTAAAAAATGTTCGTCTTCTTGTAATACCGGTATCAAAGACAGCAATATTAATACCTAAAAATATTTCTGTTAATCAAAGAGATTCATGTAGAGCAAGAGATTGTCCGGAAAACGCTACTTGCCAAGTAGTCACGCAATTTCTGAACAATTCCTTTTACTAACAACAACTAACCTTCACCCATATAACCTTTCATCCATAGCCTATCAGCTCGTATCAAATCAGCAATTTGTCGAATATCCAAATAATGTTTTGACGATGATTTCGCCGGCACGGATACTTTCTTGTTGAATCCATTTAAACTTCGAAAACGTTCTTTTTCTTCTGAGATTCTTGTAATTTCTTTTATTCTTGATATTGCTCGAGTAAAATTTTCATAGTTTTTGCTTTCCACTTTAACCAAATCAAAATCAGAATATTCTATTGGACGTTTTTGAATTTCAGAAATAAAAATGTTTGGTAATAAGCTTTGTCGAAATTTTGTTGAATAATATCCATTATAAGAAATAATAATATCTGAAAAAGTAATGGTTAGTAAGTTTTATAAAATCATAAACATTGGTGTTCGTTAGAAAACCCGTAACTTCTTTTCCTTTCATTATAAAAGCTTCTGGAACTCTTAAAAGATGTTTCAAGTTCAACAAAGAAAAAAGAAGAAGCTTCAAAGAACTAATTTTGTGTCTTCACAAAGTTCCAGAAGCTTCTAAGACAAAAAAAGAAGAAAAAATGGATTTAACAGTCTTCAGTTAAGTACCCAATGTTTAAAATTGTAAGTCAATAGCACAAACCTTTGTTCCCAGAATGCACAATATGAAAAAATGAGATCAATAACAGCAATATAAACATGTTTGATATTTTCTAATTTGAAATAAAAGTGATGATGAACAAAAATTAACCAAATAGTAGCTTTTTCTTTTTCATCCTGAAAATAGTAAAGATTATAAAGTATCTCAACAATAAATTTTTATGACAATAGAAAAAATGAGTTCAAATTTTCGAAAGAGTTTTTTCCGTGTCTAAATAATTTTTCTTATTACTTTTCTATACTTTCTCGAGGTGTTTTTTTATAATTCTAGTTTAACTCAGACTGAAAGCATATTCTCAGAGAAACAGCCTGACAAATATGCGCAACTGATAATTCTGTGAAATAAAAAAGCGTTTTGGCTTGGTTTTGAACGTAATAATTTCTTGTTTAATGATTCTCATTATTGAAGCAACACATTCATTCTTCTTATCTACAGTATACACGCGATATTAACTGTAATGATTTTCATTATCTTTTTCTATCATCATTTTTTTTGCGATTTCATCCTTTTCATTTTCAAGATAAACAAAAGCTTCCGTTTTTTCTTTGGAAGCATGTTTAAAAAAACCAACACATTCATTCTGTATACCATTCTCTTTTTACTGTAATGCTTTATCTTTCTTACCGTCTCAAAAAGTTTTTAATGCAATTCATTCCTTTTTAAAAAGGTTTAAATGGAAAATAATCTTGCAGCAGTAATATTTTTTAGCAATGCCAAAATGTGTTAAAAGTGCACTCGATAAATATCAAAAAGCTAACTTTCTTAGCCAAATACAAACCAAACTGATGCCTCAGTTTCAAGTTTAGAAGCAAACATTTATTCGAGTTGCGCCTGCTTCTTTAAAAATTTACACATTTTGCAAATCTACCGTATACCCACACACTTTTTACTGTAATGCTTATGATTATATTATCTTTCACTTCATCTTAAATTGAGATTCTCAATTATTTTATTGCAACTTAATCCTTTACAAAAAGATTATATTTTTTGCAACACTAATCTTTTCTAAAATGCTCTTTTTTTCTTTGTCAAAAAGCAAATGCCAAAAAGTATCAAAAATCAGTTCAGAAAAAAAAACATTTTAAGTGCATTATTGTTTCATTGCGTACTCTATCACTGCTCTCGAGAAAAAATCAAAAAACACAAATAACCATCATTAAAGTCTCTCTTCAACAAACGAGCAAAAGAGACCAGACACACCTCTCTCATTCCCTTAATGCTTTCTTTGACATTGAACAAAAAACATTCGAAACAAAAATAAATAAAATATTTTTCAACAGTTGATCAACCGATCATTATTTTTTCCTGCAAAAAAAATCAACAAAGATAATGTCTTAAACACTTTATGTTTTATATAAAACTATCTTTTCTCAAAAAAATGCATACAAATTTAAAAAATATTTTTTTAAAACCCATAATTAACAAAGAACCGATAGTAACAAAAAAATAAGAAAACAAAATTACAAAAGTTAAACAATAATAAAATTAAATTATAATAAAAACAATATAAAAACTATCAAAAATGAATGGGGAACAATTTGAGAAAAGAAAGTTAACTAATTTTACTTAATAATCTTTTTATAAATATTCTAACATACTCTTAAAACACTCTATTTAAAAACAAAGACTAGGAATTCTGTCCACAAAAAAAATCAAATAATTCCAAAAAAGAAGAAAAAGAGTCAATCAACCAATTATACCGGTAGAAATTAAATATATAATCTTTTGATAAATGCCAAATAATTGTTTTTATGATGTTGCTGATGTAGTTGAATTCAATGCAGTTTCTTTAATAATATTATCCATCGCAGCATGTATGACATCTGGACAAGATACAAAGCATCGTCGATCTTCTGCTGATAAAATTTGTCGAACTTTTTCACATAATTCTTCTTTCATTGTAACAAATAATGCCATAGCTCCCTGAAAAGAAAGCAATAAGTATATATTAAGAAACAGCACAGATGAAAAGCTACATTATCACTACTTTGGTAAGATGCTATATCAGTATTTCTACTATTGCAGTAGTCCACAATATCCCTCTAATGTTATCTAGTAAAAGCCTTACCTCTGGATTTTGATTAACAGCAAATTCAACCATTGGTAAATCACTTGCAGTATCACCACATATTAATACTTTTCCTGGACCCTCTAATGTATCACCAACTTTTTCTATAACCATTCCAACGCCATCTGCTTTATTCCATACTGTACCATCATTATGAACTACCACTTCAACTTCAAGCTCTGTAGATGGATCAAAATGAAGAATCTAAAACCAACAATAATGATTAATCTTTAAAGAAAATTATAACAGCTTTCAATAGCTATCAAAAAAGCAATACTTACTTGTTCATCAGGATCAACTCGATGCATTCGTTCTCTTATAGCATCTTGATAATTTTCAGATAGCTCTGGATCAACATGATTAAATACTGTCTGTACTCCAAGTGTTAGTCTATCAACTTTTGATTGCACTCCACTACCAACTAAACCAAATTGACTATATTCTGATGTCGATAATAGTTCTTCCATCTAAAAAAGAAACTACGGTATTAGTAGCTACTTTAAAATCATTAAGTCCAACTAAATAAAAGAATTTCAACAATTAAAATCTCTTACCTCTTCTTTAAATCGTCGAAGTGCGGCATCACCTTCTAATGGAATATCTTCATTATGAACTAGCCGCTTTCCACTCATCCACCATTCTCTTCCCCACGAACCACTAAATAATATTGGTCCATCAATTGGTAGAGAAGTTAAATCTAATATTCCAGGACCACGTAGCGGACCAGCAGTTAATACAGCTGTTAATCGAGTAAATAGTGATGCAAAATTTGCCATTCCAATTGCCGAATATGTTGGCTGTAAATTTGTAGCATATTGTGAGCAATAATCTTTCATTGTACCATCCCAATCTGTTATTAGTATTGGTTTTTTGCCCGTTTCATCATATGATTGAATAAAAAGTCGTAGAAATCTTGTACAGCATTCTTTTTCTTCCATAAATTTTGTAGGTGAAATTGGATGAAATGGTGATAATATTTGGGCAAGATTTACAAATTTTCGAGCATCATTTAACGTTGGGAGATTGTTATCACGTTTTGCGAATAATAGATTTTCGAGATATGATATATCTTTCTGAAAAAGGTGAGAATGTTAAAGTGGATAAGTAAAGGATACGGTAATTCAAGTATATATTGAATTA